>JARQAB010000009.1:7302339-7902339 GCA_036172955.1 Meloidogyne arenaria
GGCATACCCTTTCCCCATCAACTACTCATCATTTACACCGTTCTTCTATTCCCTCCCAAGGTGGTGGTGATAAAACTTTAGCCCCCCCACAGCAGTCAACACTTCCTTCTTCACTATACAATTTGAATGATGTTGCTGAACTCAGGTGTTGAGTTAATGTAGAAAATATAGCTCTACTCTACCATTGTTTTATTTTTTAAAATTAAATTTTGGGAACCTTTTTAAGCAAGAAAGGAAAAATAAATTATTAGAAGTTCCCTAAACAAAAATTTAATTTTAAGTGCGGAACGACTCAATCTTTATATCGACCGTCAAGAAGCTAGTGAACGTGTTGATGTAGATGAACAGCAACAGACCGTCACCTTTCGGGACGAACCCAAGAACAGAAAAGAATTATGGAAACAACGATTTAGAATTGCCCTTCCCCATTTTGGACTAATCCTGTTATCTGCTGCGTACACCCTTTTAGGTGCAGCAATTTTTCATCATTTTGAAACGCCTAATGAGAAACATATCCGTAATGAGACTGCACATAGAGTTCAATTATTAAAAGTAAAAATATATAAAGTTAAATAATTTTTGATCAAAATTTTTTCTTAAAGGATCGTGTTATTGTCCAGCTATGGACATTAACAAATCAAAATGCCCCTAATTGGAGTGATCCAGAATTTATACAATGGGCTAATTTCGCGAATAATGGAATGAATGCTGTTATTCGGTATTTGTATAAATGAGAGAAGAATAAAAATATAATTTTAAAATTTTATCAGCGATGTATTTATTGACTACACTAAAAATTATATGACTCCAGACGAAATCATTTACGGTTCGGGTCCAACTAAATGGTCGTTTGGTTCAAGTATTTTCTTCTCTTGGACAGCTATAACAACCATTGGTTACGGCCACATTGTGCCTTTAACAATACAGGGACGAATATCTTGCCTTCTTTACGCATTATTTGGAATTCCTTTAAGTTTGTAAAGAGTGAATATTAATATGTAAATAAATCTTTAAAATCTCAGTATTGGTCACAATTGCCGATATGGGTCGATTTCTCTCGAATGGTATTGTTTGGATCCATTCAACTTTACGTATAATACGTAGAGGTTGTTATAGGAGGTTAAGCTGGTTTTTTCGGTTTTTCTTATGTCGTTGCTGTATTTATTTTTGGCGACGAAGAATGAGAAGAAGGCGATTGATGCAACAGTCTAAAGCTGCAAAATCTTTAGCAAAAAACAAATCAGCCACAGCTACAACAATTGCTCCAAGTGAATCACCTGTCTCCGGTTAGAAATTTTTTGTTTTAACTTCTTTTGTTTTGACGTCTAAATTTTCTAAAAAAAATTTTTAGGTTCCTCAAGACAAGGAGAAGCATCCAGACAACAATATCAATCAAACCATATCGGCCCGAATTCTGGAGCATTAGCTACTATTGAAGAAATGTCTCGAGAGACGGTTGGCCCTGCAACGGATACAAACAATAACGAGGAATCAGCAACTAGTGATCGACTAAAGCCTCCAAACCTTCGGTACATGATAATTCAACTATACTTGAATTTTAATTTATTAAGATTAGCAGCAATGCGTCGAGCGCAGAAACGGCTAAAACCTCCCCCACCTCCTCCACAATTAGACACAGTTTCTGAAGCAGGAACCTTCCAAGACGTATCTGACATCAAAACAGTTCATGAAGAAATAGAACAAAACAGTGAGGAAGATACGCGAGCGAGGGCTGATGAGCTTGAGGGCGTAGAGAGTAGTGATGCTTTGGGTGGGGCTGAGGAGGAAGAAGTGATTATCTTTAACCTTAAACTCTTAAAAAATTCCAATTTATTAAATAGCTTGAACCCGATGAAGATTATGGCGATGAAGAATGCATTGGAGGGCGAGAACGCCGCGTTTCTGTCCTCTTCATTCTCGTAGTCATGCTTTGCTATACTGCTGGAGGAGCTTGTCTCATGCAACTATGGGAACGTTGGTCCTTTGTCGATGCTTTCTATTTTTGTTTTGTTACTGTTACAACAATTGGATTTGGAGATATAGTCCCTCAAAATGTTGATTTCCTTCCTGCCACGCTTGCCTATATTGTTGTTGGCTTAATCATCACAACAATGTTAAATAATATTATTTTAATTAAGAAATTTAAATGTAATTTATAGGTGCATTGATCTAGTTGGAAGTGAATATATTAAAGATATCCATTTTTACGGAAGGACACTAGGACGATCTTTCCTAACTATTGGTGGGAAGGTTATTCACCTTGGAGAGGTAAAGAAGGAATTAAAAAATATTTTTAAAATTTAATTCGAATTAATATTCTTCAAAAAATAATATTTTCTAAGGTCTTCTCATATGTTGCCTTTCTTCAAAAGAATTATGGGTTGACACCTGATCAACTTGACAGACTTGCACAATTGCCAGAGGTGTTTATTTTTTAAATTTTAATTAAAAAATAGTTTTTAGGAATATCTACTAGATTGTTTGCTCAATGGACGACAGCCTGATGTAAATTGGATAGGTGGAAGACCATTCATTCCTCCGGTGAAAGCTAATTTTGATTTTCAAATAATAATTCCCCTCCTTTTCAGGACATTTACTACTTCAAATGGATTGAACAACCCCGTACATTGTCTTTTAATTCTGATCGGCAACTAGCTTCAAGCGAATCATTAGAATTGTAATTTATTTTATATTTAACTTTCACCATTCTTTTTTTAAAGAAATACTTCATTATGTTCTACAGCCAGAACATTAACCCCTCGAGAATATTATCAAAGAGTTTTAATTCATTATTGTCGCCAAATGCAAGCAGATGCTATTGCACGCACTGCTGGACTGGATGCAAATGGGGCAATTCCCAGCGGTGCAAAACGTACTAGCAGACAATTATTAGAACATCTTCAGCGTCGGTGATTGATAATAAATATGGAATTTACTTCTTCTTGTGACAATTTTCTCAACGACAGAGTTTCAAAGGGCGTAACATTGAAGATGAAGAAAAAAGGTCAGAAGAACCTTCATTAACTGATGAAGCAGCGTTTGATTTGGAAACTTGGGAAGTGTCCCAAATTCTGTGATAAATGGCACTCATGTTATATTCCAATAATCCCTCTGATATTTATGTTTTGTCAAACAAATTTTTTTTGTTTTTCACTTCTTTTAAAATTGTGCCTAATTTGTTGTATAAAATTGTTATAATAAAAATTTTTTTTAGTTTTATTTTATTTATCAAATTTACCCATAAAAATATTTAATAATATATTCCACAATTTAATCACCAGTATTGTAAATATACATTCGTTTACGTCCCAATCCTCTTCCACGTGCATGCTGACGTGCTACAGCATTAGGCATTGTATTATTCCTTCGATAAATACTTCCACTACATTTTGAGATTGGTGTTGATGGAAGTTGACCGATGGAATCGGAAACTTCATCGTCCTAAATTTTCTTTTATAAAATATAATTTTATTTAAATTCACATCAGTTTCTTCTCCTTCCACATAACGGTTTGTAAACAATGAAGAAATTGGACGTAAACTTCTAAGTTGTTCAGTCTGAATTTGGGCATCAGTTAAAAAATCATCAGTTTGAGTAGAATTATTCCTCATTTTATGTCTTGAACGGAGTTTTTCGTCAAGCATATTACGCCTTTAAAAACCCAATATTATTCAAATTTAATTTAAATATGTTTTCATTACCAGTGTTGCCCCATCAACATTTGTACCATTAATTTTTCACTTCGACTCATAGAGTTTCGATATTTGTAGATAGCATCTGTATTACCTAGAAAATTGTTTCTTGGTAGAGAATAAAATCTAAATTAATTTAATTTACCTTCATTATCTTCCACACGGCCTACTTCAATATTCTTTCCATTCTTAACTCTTAATTCTTCAATATCTTGTAATTTATTATCTGTACTTGTTGAGATTGAATGTGTTTGTTTTTCTTCTGAAAAAAATTTTTTAAACAAAAAAATACTTTATATTATCCTCAAAATAATATTAAAATTAATTTCTAAAAAAAATTAACCAATTAAATTATTTTTAAAATCCGAATCGATAGAACGGCAAATTTTGTAAAAAAGACTTTCCATTTTAATTTGTAAAATTCTCAAAGACATTGAAACAACAGCAAGTCCAATTAATATTAAAATAAAATAGGCACAGGCTACTTTATGTTCTGTTGTATAATCCCCTAAACCTTTAAAGAAATTAATTTTATTTTAAATTTTTATTTCTTGCCAATTGTTGTTAATGAAACAAAGAAAAAATAGGCAGCATCTAGGAATGTCCATTTTTGGAAGATTGTGAAAAGTGTTGCGCAAAGTAATATCCAACCGATTAATAATAATAATGCAACCTTTTAAAATAAAATAAAAATAATTATTTTAATTTTTAACTTTATTCTATAACGTTCTGATTAAAAGAGCGCTACATAAAGCAATATTGAGAGATATTAAAAATCAGTTAATGATCTTTAATTTAATTCAACTTTAATAAGTTTATATCTATAATCGTACAGTATATCCCCACTTCTGAATATGTACTCATATATGAAAATATTGAATCCTATAATGAGGAGTATCTTAATCTGAAAAAATCATTTTCCATTGGGAAGGGATCGAAATCCAGCCCACTCCTCAGCACGTCACTACATTTAAAAAACTTATCTTAATAGAGGAAGTGACTTTTGAATTAACTAAAAAGATTCGACTGTATAAATTATTTCTTATCAATTTTTTAAATTAATTTTGTTTCAAAAAATATTTAAAAAAATTTACTTTTAGCGGCAACTCTCTATTCTCATTTTTCTCTTCCATATTATTATTAACAACTAAAGCACTTTGTCTTTGAATATCATAATTTTCATTAATTTCTGTATTGCTTGTTTGTTCATTATTTTCTAAATTTTCATAATTTTCTAGTTGATTCTCTTCATCCAAAAACTTTTAAAATAAAAATATTAAATAATATTTCTAATTTTTTTGATAACTTTAACTTCAGATTCCATAGGAACTATTCCCCTCCTTTCTCCTAAAACAGGAAGCTTCCTCAAATTGTGAAGCAAATGATCATACCAAAATGCTTGAAAATGGTTTTAAGTTATTTTTGTTTAAAAAATAAAAATATTAAAAATTACATTGAACAACGCGGAGAAGAACATTCCCCCAAACATTGAGAAAAGAAATAACTTGAAATATTAAAAAATAAATATTAATATTCCCTAGATTCTTAATCAGTCGAATCTCATTTGTAGACTGGCATGTGTGATGACTAGGGATCGGATTTTTAGGTTATAACCTATTTTTTCTGCGAAATAGTCCTGATGAATTGAGCTCAAATCCGTTGTTATTTCTTGAAAATCTTTTGTTTACGGGGAGTTATTATGACCTATTTGAACCTATTTTGGCGTTTTGCAACCTAAAATAGGTTGTAACCTATTTTGGATATTTTTGTGATTTTTTCACATTTTGTCGCATATTTTGGGCATTTTTCATAAAATTTCGATTTTTTAACAAAAATTTTCTAAATTTTTTGAAAAAAATTTCAAATTTTTCATTAATTTGATCAATTTTTTATCAGCCAAAAAATTTTTCTCCAATTTTTTTGAAAAATATTTTCCTCGAAATTCAAAAATTTTTCAAAATTGGAATTTTTTTAAATTTTTTATGATTTTTTCACTTTTTTGTCACCTATTTTAAGCATTTTTCATGAAAATTCGATTTTTTTCAAAAATTATTTTTAATTTCTGAAAAAAAAATTTAAAATTTTTCAAAAATTTTGTCAATTTTTCTTATAAGTCCAAAAAATTTTCTTCAATTTTTGTGAAAATATTTTTCTAAAAATTCAATATTTTTGTAAAACTAGAATTTTTCAACATTTTTGCTTTGTCGCTGAAATTTATGAACTAAAATAGAAATTATTCGGCATTTTTGCCTTTCTTGCCCAATATGTTGACTTTTTTTTGCAACCTATTTCTCTATTTTTACGACCTATTTGCCTATTTTTGTCACCTATTTTAGCATTTTATACAACCTATTTAGGTACCTATTTTAAGGTTTTTACGACCTAAAAATCCGATCCCTAGTGATGACCTGCCTAAGTAATATTAAGGTACCCCTCATCATAAAATAAATTTTTCAGCCCCAAGATCATTCCCCCAAACATTGAGAAAAGAAATTCTGGACTAAGTAGCCGAGTTATCTAAAAAGGAAACTCGACTTTAGGTAAAAAATTCCTAACTTACTAAGAGGTATTCCAATCAACGCATATATCACAACTAAACATTTTCCACCGATTGTTTCAGCTACAATATCTCCATAACCAATTGTTGTAAAAATAGTTCCGGCAAAATAAAGTCCTCCCCAAATATTCCATTTTGGCTTAAATCGTTTTCCATGAGCATCTTTATGTAATAATCCATGTTCTATTCCTCTATTATCAAACTCCATTACTTTGTCATACAAATCCAAACTGTGTTGAAATTCTGGACTAAGTAGCCGAGTGACATTGACTTCGCGAACAAAGAAATATCTGAAAAAAAATTTTATAAATGCCTCAAGTATAATTTCCTAGCAGGGCTGTGCGTCATGACGTTATGGCGTGGCGTTTTGGCGTGATTTTTGGCCGATTTTGGCGTCCTGGCGTTTGGCGTGATTTTCATCTTTTGGCGCGCCAAAACTGGCGTTTGGCGTTTGGCGCGCCACGCGAACATTCTGGCGCACAGCCCTGTTTCCTAGTTTCTCATTCAGTTTCTCGATGGTTACTTTAACAAAATTTTTATAAAAAAATTTTTACTGTAAATCAGCAAGTAATCGTTCTCTTGCATGCAATTCCCTTTGTCTGTGACTTGCCGACCATTTTGCTATTTTCTCAAGTTCATTCGATGATTCTAAAGCACAAAATGCAAGAGCACCCAAAAGTGTATATAATATTAATGTTGCTAACATAATTATTGGAAGGAGAGGTGAACGACTGGATAAACGAGAAAAAACGTTCCAAAGCATTTTTGATAATTAATTAATTTTTTCTAAAAATTATTTCGCGTTTATATGCCCTCTCTCAAGCTAATTATTATTTAATTTCACAAAAAATAAATTAACAAATTAAATTAAAAAAATCATTATTTAAGTATAAAATAAGTGCAAAAGAAGTTTTTGATCCAAATATATTTCTCCGAATTTCTCCTTCCATTTTTTATCCCTTTTTTTCACCTTCAAATATTTATTTTTCCTCCCTTGTCAAAATTTTATTTCGTCTGATTTTCTATCAATATTTTTCTTTCATTTGTAAAACAGCTGTTGATTTAGCCAAACGAAAACAATGAAAATGTGAATAAAATAAATTTTCTTAAGTTTTTTTATTTTAATTTAAATAATCAGAAAAATATCCGGATAAGTAACAAAATAAATTAAAGGAAATTAAAGGAATAATTTTCAATTTTAATATTATAAGTAATATTGAGATTTTTTCATACTTGCGATAAGAAATCTTATTTTATAATGAGGTTTACCTTAAATAGAGGATATTGCTTTCGAAGCTCCTCTTACTTATATTGGCCTATAAACGTTAAAAGTAGTGTTCGGCACGAGACGAGATCTCGACGAGATTTTTCGAGATATCGCGAGATTTTTTTCGAGATTCTCGATCTCGATCTCGTCTCGATCAATTTTTGAAAAAGTCGAGATTTTTTCGAGATCGAGATTTTTCGAGATTCTCGATCTCGATCTCGTCTCGGTCAATTTTTGAAAAAATCGAGATTTTTCGAGATCGAGATTTTTAAAAAAGATTTTTCGTGATCAGTATTTATAAATTTTGGCGTTTTGTTAATTATTGTTTGTTTCAATTATCAAAAAATTACTTGCATATCAGGGCTGGATCCGCTTCCGCGTTCCGCCTTCCGCAGAATTCCGCTTTTTTTACTCTTCCGCCTTCCGTCTTCCGCTTTTTGCGCTTTTTCGCCCTCTTCCGCAAAAATACACCCCTAATAACGAAATTATTTTTGAAGAAATTTACTTTTAGTCCGACGTTAGAAATGGAAGATATTTGGTGACCTGTCTTCCAAAATTTTCAAAATTTTTGCCTGCGGCACTTGAAAAGGAAGAAATCTAGTGGGTTAGTCTTCCTAAATTCTCAAAATTTTCGCACGCGGTGCGGGAAGACTAAAGGCATGGACGTATATCGGAGGATTTACATGGATTAAGGTAATCCTCCGGTTAACCTTAATCCTGCGGTTAAGGTTAACCGCAGGACCTCGCCTGCGGTTCTTGCCTACCAAACCTGGGATTGGGGTATATCTTGGGATTTCGTTTGGGATATCGAGTCCAAATACAAGTGGATTTTATTTCTGGATCAGGATATACAGTGATTTGACAAACAGTTCTTGATCACTTTTAAGATTTTTGAGTCCAGAAAAAGCTGAAATGTTGATATTCCTTAACCAAACCCTTCCATTGATTCATTACAAATATTAAATTTACATTTAGATCATAATTATATTGATTGAAATAAATTTTTATTCAATTCTAAGGGATTATAAAAAATCTCGAAATCTCGCGATAATCTCGAAAATTTTTGACCGAGATTTTTCGAGATCGAGATTTTTCGAGATTCTCGATCTCGATCTCGTCTCGATCAATTTTTGGAAAAATCGAGATTTTTTCGAGATCGAGATTTCTCGATAATCTCGATCTCGATCTCGAAAAATCGCAAATGCCGAACACTAGTTAAAAGAACGTAACCTAAATAGATTATTAATTATTTTGGGCATTTAGGTTTAACTAAATGACGAAAATAATTATTTAATTTTATTCGCGGCAACTGGCTAATACTTTCAATATTTGATAAAAAAAATTTTGATAAAAAATTAATTTTCTTTTTCTTCTTAATCTTAGCAAATTCTAACTAATTTAAAAGTAATTTTAATGTTTTTAAGGTTTATTTATTTTAAGGGTTATTCAGGTTTTTTAATTGCGCGAGAAATTGAGGCTATTCAATTTCATCTCTTTCGACCTTATTTTTGTTTACATTAAAGTTTGTATTTATTTGTTAATAAAATAAATATATTATTTTATTTGAATGGCATTATTTGAATGACATTTACTACTTAAATTCCTTTTCATTCAATTGGCACATTGCTGTACTTATAATTGACCGGAATTGAGCAATTGAAGAAAAGATTTTATACAATATAAAACTATTAATATATTGTTACAAGTGGATAACCTTTAAATGGATAAATATAAAAATTAAAAGTATAATGAATATGTCCTTCCAACAGAAATATAGGTAGTACATATCAGAGGGGGGTCGGAATTACGATTCCGATGTTTTTTCCTTCCGATTTCCGAAAAAATTGATTTCCGATTTCCGAGTTCCGACTTTTGAGCCAGTTCCGATTTCCGACACCTCTGACTGTTCCGACCCACCTCTAGTACATATACTATGTCTGCTTAATTATTAAACGAGTAGGTATTAGTGAAAGGAAAAGCAGTTGATCAGCCGAAAATTTAAAGCTTTAATGGAATATTGCTTCTCAGAGTAGATAAACTCAAATAAACAAAACAAAGTTGAAATAAATGCCGAAATATCATACAAAATGGATCATAAAGTTTCTGTGGCCTACTATAAAAACAGGCTTAATTATCCTAAATCCCCTCACTCTAATACTTCAAAACCCAAAAAAATCATCTAATACGCACCTGCTTCATATTGTTTTCTTCATCACGATGTCTTCGTCGTTCATTCCTTCGTCTTCTCCACTGGCCAACTCTAAACGTCAATCAGTGCCTGCTTACGTTCCATGCGTTCAATCGGGCAAGCGACCGTTTCGTTCTCGCGGCGGAGGCGTTCAAGAGCTGGAAGAACAATTCACCACTATGAGAATTGTAAGTTTTTCTTGCATTTTTATTCGAATTAACTAATTCTAAAAAATTTCCCCTTTCATTTCACAGACCGAGAATGGCCTCACGCACATGTATGTCAAGGTACCGTTTCCGGAATCTGCAATCAACGATGACGGAAAGTGCCAAAACTTGATTGGTCGCATACTTGGTCCGCGTGGCATCTCTGTTCGACAGCTGGAAATGCTCTACGGATGCAAAATATTGATAAGAGGCAAAGGTTCGGTCAAGGACGCAGCAAAGGAGAAACGCTTGCGAGGGAAGCCTGAAGGGCGCCATCTTGAGGAGAAGCTGCATGTGCTCGTTGAGGTTCAAGACCTGACTCATGAGATGTGTGCTCGAAAGTTGGCGAATGCTAAGCAGTGTATTGAGAAGTTGATGGTTCCTGTTGTGGTAAGTTGATCAACTTTACCATCAACTTTAACGAAATTTCAATTTATTCTTTTTTTTCAGTTTGACGAGTACAAGCGTCAACAGCTCATCCAACTGGCAATAATCAATGGTAGAAAACCCGAACTTTTTCAAATATAAAAATATCTTACAAACTTTAGGCACTTATCGAACGCGTATCCGCAGGAGCAGTTACGGGAATAGCAATTGAGACAATGTCAGGAATATATAAGGACAACAAAAGTGAAGGAAGGAATGAAGAGAAGATGTCGTTGTTGATTAATTATATAGATATAGTGTTCTTAATTCTCTTCATAACCTAATAGTTTGTATGTAAAATAGGTAGTAATATTTATTTGTAAAAAACAAAAATTATATTGTCTGTAAATCTTGTTTGTATAATAATTATTGTAATAAATAATGTTTAATTGTGTGTAAATTTTATGGGTGGAAGAAAGATTTTCAAATTTTAAACTCCTTTAGGGAATATACTCCAAGGAATATCCTCCTTTTGGGATATACCAGAGGTGGGTCGTAATTCCGATTTCCGACGTTTTTTCCTTCCAATTTCCGAAAAAATTTTGATTTCCGATTTCCAAGTTCCGACTTTTGAACCAGTTCCGATTCCCGGCTCTTCCGATTTCCGACACCTCTGACTGTTCCGACCCACCTCTGGGATATACCCGAAAATTTAACAGAATGACCTGAAATTTTAAATCACTTTTCACTTTAATTTCATAAGGGCAGTAAATTTATTACTGTGAGACCAATATGTAAGCAAGGACCCATTTCTATCTCTATCATTTAGGACTTCTTTATTATCTAAAAATTCCAGTAAAAATACCTATTATAAAATTTAATTTCTAGTATTTTCTCTAATTTATCCCCTAATTTCCCTTTCATTTTTCTTTTATTAATCTCTGTTGAAATTAAACCGACTTTTACTCGAGATGATTTTTTAAGATGCCACTAAAATAAATTAAAGGAAAAAGAGGATAAATAAATATTTGCACAACGCGCTTACTTAAAAATATTAAAGTAGCAATAATTATGTATAAATCTTCATCACTGTCGGCTATTAGAAAGGCTTTTTAAGCAAAAAAAGGAAATGGAAGAAACAAATATTGAGGGAATTTTAGGCGGAAATGGCAAAAAGTAACGACTAATATTTTCGGCATAATATTGAGGACATTTAAGGGGGAAGGGCAAATTTATAAAAAGAAAATTAAAAAATCGGAACTAATTTGCTTTGAGAGGTAAATTGGTAAATATTATAAAAAAATAAAGTAACGGAATGAGTGAGGGTCATTTTAGGGTTAATCTTCAATTTTTAGTTAATTTTTGGTTTCTTTTGAAAATGCCGGAAAATAAATTTAAAAAAATAAACCTGATAATTTAATTATTTTTTTCATTGTGAAGGAGATATACAATACATAGTAGTTAGTGATATTTAAAAATTCAAACCATTAGAAATCCAGTTTGATGATTATCCCCGTCCAAAACCCACATGAAACAACTTGATTCACTCAAGAATAAATAAATTTTAAAAATAAAATTTTAATTTCTTTGAATGACAAAATACATATTTAATTTTTTAGATTGATTAAATAAACACTAATCAAATATTTTATCAATTAATTTCCAAATACCTCTAAATTAATATGTTAATAAATATTCAGTAATTTAATATTTCGAATATATTTTCTTTTTTTTTCAATTCTTTCTCATGGCCCTTCAAAGTGGCGCGCGCACCACAACATTTATTATTACTCCTTGCAAATCAGGCAAAGCAAACAGCGGCTATTTTTGCTTCTCGAAAAGTAAAAAATATTTAGATAGTCTATATATTTTAGTTTTTCTTGAACAACAATTTTGGGAATAATAAAATATAGAAAATTTTCCCAGGTAATTTAGTTATTTTATAAAAATTTCAAAAAATGAAAGGAACGAAATCCTAATTCTTTTGAATATTTTTTGGATAGAAGGAAAAATAATTTTACATAAAATATGTACATACATACCTATTATTTATTTTTTTGATTTCTTTAATATCCACAAAAAGTTAATATATTATTCACAAAAAATTAACTTTTTAGTCAGAAAGGTTAATCCTGGAAACTATTATAATAATCAAGGAAGACTACTGTTTAATAAATTAATCTGTTCATTAACTACATACCTATATTTTATTTTATTAAATTCGAACCTCATTATATGTAGCATACATTTAATAACAAATACACCCCATTTTAATATTCGTTTTTTTTAAATATGGTGGCCAGTGGCCACTTGTTGGAAAAGCTCTGCCCAAACGATACTCCATATTTAAAAACCTCTTAAAAACCCAAGTCTTCAGTGGGGGGGGGGGGGGGGGGTCTTGGTCAAAAATTTTACAAATTAGAAGTGAATATTTCATTTTTGAATATTCACAATATTAAAATTAAATGACAGATTTATTTAAAATTCTTCTCTCCTACAGTAAACTATTTTCCCTCAAATTTATTTTAAAATAAATTTAGTAAAAATATGTTCTTTTTTCTCCCACATCTTGACACTCTACCACTTAAAACACTCCTTAAATGTGTTGTTGTAGCTATTGTTGGGAAGATACTTGAAAAACAATAGAAAAAATATTTTGTGAATTACTAAATATTTTTATTGTGTTTTTAAAAAGTGTTTTGAGAAAATGTTTGGTATTTTTAAAAGGAATATTGTAATTTGTGTTTAATTGTTTTTAAATTGTTTTAATAAAAGAGCTTAATTTCCTAAAAAGAAGCTTCAGTAAAAATAAACTGGACTTTATAAGATATCATAAAAAATTGATATTTTCAAGTCTAGTAGACGTTCTAAGTTTATTTTCAATAATAAAATTTCGGAACCTAGTATATAAGATTTAAGCTGAAACTTTCAGACGTAGTAAGGTCATTTTGTCAACTATGCTTATGATAAATAGGTAATTAAAATTATCGGAAATTATAAATTAAAAGAAAAAATTTAAAAAATTTTAATTTAAAGACAAAAGAAATTGGGTTATTTTAACAAATGGGTTATTTACAAAATAACAAATCCATTCTCTATTTAATCAAAAAATAATTTTTTTGGTTTTGCGCAAAACAAATATACCTTTAAATTTTTATATAAAAACTGGATATTTGTCCAAAACTGGACAAGAATTGGAAAGAAGGAAATAAGAAATTGAAAAAAATTATATAGGTAGCTACAGTACTTTTGTGTAGTTGGTGAAGAAGGAAATTTAACAGAAATTACAATGTATGAAAATAAAAATACTGTGAAATTAATTTTTAATTTTTTTAAAATTAAAAAAATTTTTTTAAATTTATTTATTTTACCTTCAATTACCTTAAGTAAACAATCTGATCGGCAAAAGAAAAAATTTCACATTAATGAAAGGATGACCTTTATTTTTATATTTTTCGAGATCCGGAAAATTTCAAGATCCGGATATATATTTTTTCTTCTTTCTTATAGTTCCCCTTTCATTTTCATGTTATTGAAAGTTCATTTACATCCCTCACACTTAAAGGTCATAATTTTCTTTTTATTTTTTTGATTTTTGTTTCTGCCGCTCCTTGCATCATCAACAAAAACAAATCATTTCTTTAAAAATATCAACAATGCCAACAAAAATAAAAAGGAAAATAAAGTAGTTCATGCCCTCTTCTTGAAGCAACAACAACAAAATAAATTAATCTACCATTCCTTCCCTTTCATTTTTATTATTTTTTCACACTTTTCTACTTTTTTTCTAGTTATTAATTAGTTATGAGAATTTATTTTAATTATTAGCTGTGAAATTTCCCCTTTTTTTTCTTCCAAATCCAAACTCCCCCCCCCCCCCCCATTCCTTTACATGGTATATTAAATCTCTTATTAACACACCTCTATATAATTTGTATGGATAATACAAAAATAATTAATTAATAATAGCCATTATTTACGTTTATTATATGTGCTGTATTTAAACTTTTTATGAATTAAAATAGTTTTTTTTCATTACTATATTTTAAATTGAAAAATTTTAAAAAATCAAAAAATAAAAATGCAGTAATCTGGGAAATAAAATAATAATAATACGGATAATGACAATAATATTTAATATATTACAATAAATTGATAATGAAAAATAACGAATCGGTAAAGCAAGGGGCATGATTTTTTGTTAATTTTGTTAAATTTGGCATAATACATAAATAAAAAATAAAAAACGGTTACTATAAGCCATCCAAATCAATCGAACAATTAATTTTTCAAAAAATCGTTTATCAAGAAAATTCACAATCTTTCCATTAAAAACAACCACCTTTTCTTTCATGGTGAATTTTTAATCCCGTAAATAAACTTTTTATCTGTAGCATTTGCTACTGCCGCTGCTGCTGCGGCAGCTGTTTGATTGTAGAATGTAGCAGGTGAAGGATATCCTGGGTAGACTGATGGTTGTATGAAAAAATTGGCAGAAAACGATGGTGGTTGTTGATAAGTATACTGAAATTGTTTGGAAGTTAGGTATAAAATATAAGAAAATTTTTTCAGAAATTTTCTCTTAGACTTACGGGTTGTTGGTAGAATGTACCAGCTGTAGATACAAAAGGTATTGTTGTCGTTGAATGGTGTTGTGCTGCAGCAGCAGCCATATCCCACGTAGCTTGTGGATACACTCCATTTGTATTTAGACGAAGAAATTGGCTGTTTAGAGTTTTCTGATCAATCTGAGGTAATAATTGCTGTTGTGGCTCTTCAATTTTAATTTCAAGTCTAGCCCTTTAAGAAAAATGTTAAAATTTCCCCAAAAGAATTTTTTTAACCGTCCACATCCATTATTGCCATTCTCAGTCATACTTCTATTAATATTATTTTGCTGAATGGTATTTAAATTATTTGTTGAAGGACTTGGATCATCGTCTCTATCCCCTCGTTGCTGATCACAATTAGAATTTCGCATCATTTCTTGTTCCCTTTTATTTCTTTTTAATTTGTAGCGGTGATTTTGGAACCAAATTTTGACCTTAAATTTTGAGAAAATTTTTTTGGAAGTTTATTTAGTCTGAAACCTGATTTGGCTTTAATCCAATTTCACTAGAGATTTGCTCCCGTTCCTGTGCACTCAAGTATTGCTTCATCGAAAACATATATTCTAACTGAAAAATATTTTAGTAGATTATTTTAAATTTTAAAAGATTTATTTTAGCTATACTAAATTAATCTGAGGAATGGGTCTAGGCAAGATCTCGTTCAAAAATCTTGGTTATCGATATAGATATTTGAGATTTGTAATGATCACGAATCTCGATCTATACTCAATTTAGCTTCATGTCTTTTTAATAAATAAGGTTGTCGGATCCGGATCCGTAAAAAGGCCGGATATCCGAATATTTCAAACTACCCGCAACCTCACTAATAAATAGTCAAATATAAATTTAAATTAGTTCACTGCCTATATTGAATTTAAATAAATCATAATTTTTCCAAACCCGAGTAACTTGATTTTGAGTAAATAAAATTCTTCTTTTTCTTTTATGTCCATTTGAAATTAAAGGATTCGGAATAAATCCACCATTATTTGAATAACACCCACCAGCAGCCGATACGGTTACAGCAGAATTAATTACAGAAGCAGCTGAATCTATTGAAGAAACTCCATTAAAGCAGCCTTGTTGGAGACGAGAAACTTTAAAAAAATGTTGAGAGAAGTTTTTATTTGTTTTAGACTAGTATAAATTTATTAAATAATATTAACAACTAGATAATCTTTCATATTGTTTTTTAGCATTATACTCATGCAAATAAACAAATAAATGGATTATTATTACATTAATGCGAACAAAAATTGGGGAGAGGAAGGGGAAGGGGAATCTCTCTCTTGGGGACATTTTTTTTAATTTTTTTTCAAGTGCCAAATATATTATCCTTCTAATTAAGTATAGATATTTATTAATATGCTAAATGTACAAGTGGAACAGGTGACAGAAAACGGGAGTACATATATGAGAAAATATGAGAAAATTAAAAAATATACTTATGAGAAAAACAGACAAAAATACATATAATTATTAAAAAATATCTATTTCAATTTAAATTTAGAAAATAGTCGTAGAGTGAAAAACAACAGTATTTTCCAAAATTTTATCACCAAGATATAAAATTTGGATTCACTTCAGAACATATGAAGTGAATGTTCTGAAGCTATAGTTAATGATCTGGCTTCATCCGAAGTAGGGTTCGACACAAAGACTTCGGCGTCGAAATGCTCGGATGCCCGACATCCTATACCTCATAATAACTCTCCAATTTACTCCTTCATTTCTCCCTTCTAAACGAGTAAAATTTTTGGCAAAATAAGATACTCAAAAATTCGCTAGCCAAAACTATTCTCTCTCTGCTATATTAAAGCCTATTACATTTTTAATTCTTTACATTGAGGTTGAAGAAAATAAGAAAAGAGAATGGGGACATAAATGTTAAACTGGGCCAAGCTTCCCAATTCTACAGTAATATTTATTTTATTTAAACAATGAGTGAATACGGAGAAAAAAGACAGGAATGAGTTAGCAAATAATGAAAAATGTTTGGAGGAAAGAAAACCTGAAAAAGTATTTATAAAAGAAGTAAAAATATTTTTAAAAATAGTAAATTTTTATAAAAATGTATGATGCTTCGATAAATTAGAAATTTATATTTAAAATACATATTTTTTCAGAAAAAAATTTTATTTTTTTATTACTAAACAATTTCTTTTTACTATTTTAATTTAAATAAACTTCCAAAAAATTTTCCCTACCTATTCACTTTTTCAGCAAAATCCATTTAGCTAAAGTGGCATTTTAAGTGAATAGGGGCAATTGCGCAATATTTGGTGCGCGATGACTTCTTATCCTGGATTGGCTTATTTGGCTGCCCTCTTCCCCCAACTCCCCTCTTATTTCTCAACTTTCCACTCAACTCTCTTAAATGCCCAAAAATAACAAAATACGTGCCAAAAAGGGGAATTTAATTTCTAAAAGAGTTTTAATATATTTTTGAATAGCTTAGAGAAATTCTTTAAGTGAAAAGAAAATGATTGGATTAACACTCTTTATTATAAAAATTATTTTTAAGCTGATTTAGTTTAGTTTATTTTTAGTCCAAACTTGATAATACAGTAAACCTTATTGAAGGAAGTTTAAAAATTCTGGTGCTTACATACTTTTCTAGGTAATAAATACGAACATTGAAAAAAGGAAGAGGAAAACTTTTAGATTAACCAAAAATATTTTTTTCTTTGTAGGCTGGAATGTAGGTATGTAATTAGAATAGCACTTTTCTATCCTTTATAACTTTTTTTGTTCATATCATTTTTAGATAATTCCAAGTTTATTTTGTAGCCCATTTATTTCTCTACTATTTAGTAAAATTAAAAATTTTTTGATTAAGGATTAAGAAAGTTATGTAATTTTAGGTAAACCATATCAAAATTTTCCCCCTAAAATTTTATTTTCCGTATCTCAGAAAGAAGTCCAAACGGGATGATCTCAACAGAATTTAATTAAGATCATTAGCGAACCGGACAAATCCAAAAGATGAAAATTCCAACTCCTACATGGATGGCTCTGAATAGATGTAAGTCAGTTTTGGGGGGAATGCGATTTTCTCATTTTGGGAGGGTTACGCGCAATCGAATATCTCTAAGCGTTAATCTAAAAAATTTTTTTGTTTTATAATTTCTATAGATAAAAGACTGCTCTAGATGCCAAAAAATTTTTGTGTAATTCCTGCAATCTATTCTAATGTTATAAGCAAAATGTCTCAAAAACAGTTGCGACCTGGAGCAATAATTTTTCTCTATTTCCTTTAACCTTATCTCAAAGTAGAATAGGGAAAATTCTAAAAGATTTTTATATTTTATTCTCCATTTAGTTCTCTATAATTTCATCTTTATTTGATCTCATTATCTTCAATTTGATTAAAGTTATGGCAAAAATAAAGTGTCCCATTACTTTCTTGTCACCCTGTATTTAAACAGAAGATGAGGAAATAAAAAAATACTGATTTGCCCTGCTATTTTTTAAAAAATGAAAATTATGAGATGTAGAAAACTCATGAACGGACATTTTATCCCCCAATTTTAACAGTCCAGATAAATGAACAAAAAAACTATCAAAAATATCCTTCAAAATCTTCCAAAAATAAATATAAAATTTTAATTTTCCCAGAATTTTTATTTCCAAAAAAGTGTTTTTACTGCTAATTGACTATATTATAGAACAATTTAGAGAATAAATAAAAAGTTCACGGTCATTCTTCTAACTAAATATATTTTAATTTTTCTAAAAATTTTTCTGGAAAAGAAGAAAAAATATGTTTTGAGAAAAAAAATTTTTTGTGTCAACAAAATGAAAAAAACGGGGCTTCCCGTTGTGCTTTTGTTTTCTATTTATTTATTTAACTCATCATTCATTAAGTGTGAATTGTCATTTATTTTAATGCGAATATTTACTTAAAAAATCGTTTATTTTTTAAAGTTTTTAAATGTTTTATTAAATTAAGGTTAGTCCCCAAAATTAAATTTCCTTTTACCTTTCTTTAAATCAGTAGAAAGGTACAGCCCAGAAGTTTGGGGATGTTTTCGAATTTAAGAAAAAAAAATCCCTTAAAAACTTCTTTTCGCCTTTTCCCAAATCCGAAAACATCCCCAAATCTCTGAGCTTAAATGGACGCAAAAGTCGTTTAACCAGTACTTTAAGTCATAAGGTTAACCACGACTTTGTGAGTAACACCAAGGCATCTAAATATTTCTTATTGTACAGGTACTGATAAGCATTGAAATATCCAAAACTAAAATTCCCCCAACAATTTGGAATATTTCTATACTTTCCCTTTTTTAGCCTCTCTCAATTTTAACTTAAAACTTGAACAAAAAAGGAGGATTTGCACTTTTTATAAATTATAAACTGGTTTTGTATTACTGACCATGAAAAGAATTAAAAATAATATTCTCTTTTTATGTTCCAAAAAATATAATTATATTTTATAATAATTAATTTAGTAAAAAAGAAGTATTATTATTTTCTGCTTTTTCTTCAAAAAAATTAAAAGAGAGAAAGCTAATTATAAATTGGTAAAGGTATATTTGGATTTGTTGCAAATTAATATATTCTTTGAATGCTAGTAAAAGAGACGTGAAAATATGTAATTATTTGTGTATTTGAATAAAAAACGGAATAAATCAGAAAAAATATCAAAAATAAAGTAGTACTTTGTACTAATAATCAGAGTTTGATATTTCTGCGTGCCGCTCCCCTCGGTATATGGATAATTCGGCCGGGTTAAAATTGTAAGGTATATCCGTTGATTGCCTAAGCAAAGGTGATCTTTTGGGCGAGCATTATGTGTTAATGGATTTTCCCAACCATTACACTATAATTATTATTTATCTTTATTTCCTGTGTCACCTCCCATTCACATGCTTATGTTTATACATATATTGTTTATTGTTTCACCGATAAATCAGTTCCCAGTTAGTCAGTCTTTGTGTAGTTATGTGCCTATAGGGAAGAGCACACCGGTGTGGCTCAGAGATAAAGGCAAAGCTTGGGTCTGGCCAACCCAATAGCTATCCTTAGGGAATATAATGGTTTAATGTGCCTAGGTTTGGTTTTAGAATGGACCCGGCGTACTTCCACTTCACTAAATTCTGAAACCCCAAAAACTGAAGCTATCAAAAGAAAATTTTCTGAGTCATCGAGCCCGGAAACCCCGATCCTGGGCCCGGCATATTGCCAAACTCCACCAAAACGGACACATAATTTTAAGAAATATTTCTAACTAAAATAAATTCGTTAGTAAAAAGCAGAAAGATTAGAGCATGGAACTTTTTCCAAAAATTCCAAAAATTTAAAAATTAAAATTAAAAATTGTCAATAAAGGTAAATATTAAGTTAAAAGAAAAAGAGCGGAATATTTCCTCAGGCAAAATCCGACACATAAAAAGTAACAATTGAAAAAAGAAAGATTATAATAGGAGAAAAAACTTCCGATTTAAATAAATTTATTTTTTGTTTCGCGCATAAAAAGTATGATAAAAAGGATGAACAAACAAAAAAATGAATTTATAATGGAAATGAAGTGGTTGAATGTACTATAGGAAATGTTCGTATTATTATAGTTAAATACTAGTTTTTTTAAAGTTTGGCCGCTGAATTAATGGAATTAATAAAATATATTATTATTTTATTAATACAATAATTTAATTTAAAAGAGGTGTGTTTTTAATAGAAGTGAATATTATTTTTTATCAGTTCTCAATTAAGAAGAAAAGATATTTCTTACAAAGGATTTTCATCCCGAGGTCCCCCCTACATCTCACAGCCTCTCCTTTGTCTGATAGAAAATTACTATAAATATTAATTTAAAGTTTATTAAAAAACAAAACTATATTTTGAAAAATTAAAAATAAATAATTTAGAAAAATAAAGAATAAAGGAAGTAAAATAAAATAAATTAAAAAAAAAGAAATAAAATCCCAAATAAAATTCTCAATTATTAATTGCATTTTTCAATTAAACAATTAACTAAACTTTAAAAAAAAATAATTTTCAATTGAATTAATTATGAAATTTTTTAAAATAAAAATTATAAAATTTACATTGAGTACGAGGATCATTAGCCATACCATTTTGATAAATGTTTTGCCATCTGAAATTAAGATTAAATTACTCGTTTCTACTTAAATTTTGTAAGATATTCCTTTTCTGGAAGATAATTCAAAAATAGTCCCCCTCAACCTTTTTAAAAAATTCAGCATATCCCCTATAAAATCACTCAAAACTCACAATAAATCAGAATTAATGTTATTATTTAAAGCCCCATTCCATCCCGTAGAATGTCCAGCATTTGTAACGGCTAAATAAGCCGCCTGTTGATTAACATAAGCTTGTTGACTAATTCCATTAACAGTCGCAGCAGCAAAAACAGTAGCGGGGTCTAAAGCTAACATTGAATTTGGGGATTTTAGAGCTGCAGAAGTTGAATTGGAGGAAGTAGAAGAACAATTAGCTGCTGCTGTTGGGGAAGAAGACATTAGAAGTTTATGATGGACTTTAGCTGTTAATTTAAATTTAAATTAGGGGAATTAAAGAAGTAAGGCTAGGATGATTTTAATAATCATGGGTGAGGGAATAAATTTAAAAAATTAAGACCAGAAAATTCGGTAAAAATTAGAAACATTTAAATTAATGTTACATTCAGAAATATTTAACAAATATATAAATTGATTAAGTAAATTTATTTCTATTTTTGATTTTTAAACTTTTCCTTACTTAATTTTCTAAAACCTTTTAAATTTAAAATTAAATTAGCTACAAGTTTTTGCGGTTAGATAAATTGGCCCCGTTTTAGGTTACTTTTTCCTGTTCTGTCTCTAATTTACTACTTCATTATTTAAAAAAAGGTTGAAGCTAATAAATCTTGGTAAATTTTAAAATTTATTTAAAATTGATTTTTTAATTTTAAATTTAAAATTAAAATTATTTTTGATATAAAATCTGATGCAAATTTAAATTTTAAATTTAAATCAAAAAAAGATTTTCCTTAATTATCTCCTATTTATTTTCGATTTTTTCCCCTATTGTTTATTAAAGTTCAAATCCCCATCTTAAATAAATATATCAATTAAAACTCAATCCACTTATCAATTTTAAGGGTAAGTAGGTCGCGCGCTTCCAAGTGTTCCCAAAAAATATTTATATAACAGAATTTCTTCTCTTATTTACAAGAGTCATTATTCTCTCAAAAAACTTGAAACTTCACTATCCTTCAATCAAAAAAACATTATGTAAGGCCACTAAAGTGGAAAGGAAAGAATAAGTAGAGATGCGGGAGAAGTTGATGATCATTGAAATTAAGCGCTGCCGGCGCCAAACTCTTTAGGGGGAGGGAAGGAGGAAATAAACACTCTTATTTTAAAATTCACAATTTTCTCAAAAATATTTTAAAATAACAAGTGCTAAAAAAGCAAAAAATGGACGAAAATGATATTTAAAATTTACTAAGAAGCATTTAATAGAAGAGCCATTACGGGAAAGAAAAAGCTCCCTCTACAGCGCCCCTTTAACACTCACGGAGAAGTGGAGCACACGAGTGGATCTTGAAAATAGTGAACGGGGCATAAAAGTGGCTGTGTGGAGAATATAAAATTTTTGAATTGAAGGAGAGGAAAGGTGGAGGAGAGTGATTGAAGGGCCGCCTTTCTCTTCGTTGAGTGGATGATGGAAAATAATGGAAGAATTGAAAAAAAGAGTGGTTTGTTTAATGGAAAAGGTGGGTGGGGCTTAAAACAAGTTTTTATATAAATTGTCGTTTTTGATTGAAAAGAAGAAAAAGGAAGAGTGGAAGGGAAGAATAAAGCGATGAAAAAACGTGACGAATGGGCGGCACAAGAAAATTTTGTGGGACAGTACATTGTGTGATATTTGGAAAAGGATGTGGAGCAAATAGTCGGGAATAAATTCAACAAAAGAAAGGCCTGCGCGGATCTCTCAGATTCAATAAAAACCATTACTATAGCTATCCGATCCCTTTAGTCATTTACCAATTTTTGTGTTTGCTGAGAGAGGAATTTAAATAGGTAAGAAAAATTTCGACGGATTAAACAAATAAATTTATTTATAATTTTAATGAATTTTGAATTAAATTAAATAGTTGGGATTAACAAACTACAACGTATCTTTACAATGTGTGTAATTTTATTTTATATGTTAATTTGGAAGATATTTTTTTAAACGGTCAAGAAAAGCCCAAAGAATCCCAAAGTAAGTCTTTATTCGTCATCGACAAAGAGAGTCATGGACAGCTCTAAAATTAATTTAATTTAATCAAAAACTATCATGTAACCTAGTTTTTAACATATGTATAACTGAATTATAGGAGACCGTATGATAGACCGGCAAATAACGATGCCTCGGGTAAAACAGGTTAAATCCATTAGTTGACTAATTTTCCTAAAAATTTTTAATTTTACTTGCAATTACTCAATTTCGATATTAATATTTTTTATTTAAAATTTTTATTTAATTATTGAAATAATTCATGTATAGAGCAGCTGTGAATTTAAAATCATACATAACTACTATACAGTATATCTACTTTTTAACCTTAAATTCTCTCCCCTCTTTTTTAATCATATTATTTTTAAGATTATTCATGGCAATTGCCTTCCTCCTTTTTTAATCCTTTTACTTTTAGAATTTATTTTTCATTTATTTTTCCTTTTTTTTAAAGCTATACTCACAAAATCATAATTTTGTAGGCCTTCTTTAATTTATTTATTTGAGTCAAAAATGATATTAGAGAAGGGGAAACATAAATTAGGGATATTTTTGGTCAAAAAATCAAATTTAAAAATCTTAGACTCCTACACATTACTTTACTTCCCTACAAAAAAATTTGAGAATGAATAAATTTTTGAAAATTTTGGAAGCATTTGGAAGGGAGAAGTTTTGGAAGGGAAGGTTTTGGAAGGAAAATTTTGGAATTTTTGAAGGGCAGAAGTTTTTTCTATTTAATCATTTCAATTACTTCCTATCAAAACTGCATTAAAAATTAAATTTTCAAATTTATTTTATTACTTACTGTCCATTCTCTCCTCATTGCTCTCGCTTAATTGCAAAAAATAATGGAAAAAAATCTTCTACACAAAAATAGTATGTCGGCACTTAGGCCAAAAAAGCTCTTATATTTTTCTATTCACTTTCAAGTATTATATATACCCCTTTCTGTCCATCTTCAAAATCTCGCTTTAACATGCACATCTGCCTCAGTACTTACAATGAATCCATGATTTTGGTAATAAACAAAAAAAAACTAAAAAAGGAACCTTATAGCCACTAAAAATTATTTTTTACAAAAACTATTATTTTCTAGAAGAAAATGCTGAATGACTTGGTAACATTAAAATTGATAATCCGGACTAATAAACTAATACCTAAATTTATTCATTGTTACTAATGATGACTGGACATTTATATTGGAAATAATTGAACAATGATAATAGACGTTTACTATATTCAATTCTTGATTGTTTCTTGTCTAATAATCAGTTGAATTATTGCTATAATAAATAATTGCCCTAAGGCAGTATATGTAGATAATGGATATTTTTTAAATAAACAATTTACATTTAAGAATAGAGGTGCCGTTTTCGAGTCGGGCCGTCGGTCGAGGCATTTTTTCGGGCTTGTTTTTATCGAGTCGGGCCGGTACGAGTCTTTTTAGGGCCAAACATCTAGGCCGGACTCGATCTTTCGGTCCGAGTCGATCCATTTTGGCAACCCTAATTAAGAATCCAAAAACAAATTTAACTCAATTACGAATGTTTTCTGTCAGAAATGACAGTAATATTTAGTTAATACTAAATGCTTTAATTTTAGATTTTGATACCTTCTTTTCTATTTTTTCCATAAAATCAAAAAGAAAACGAATTTTAGACAAATAAATCTGTGGGAATTTTAAGTTAAAGAATTTTGCCGATAATCGGAAAATGCTTTTATATATCCTATAATCTATCACTACTACAATAATATATTTAAAAAACTTTCCTTTTATTTTTCACACTTCCGGCGTGTGAATGGTTTTGTAGTTTTTTGGACAATGAATGATTGCCCTAAGGCATTATTATAGATAATGGATATTTTTTAGATGTTTGCCGACTAATTTTTAAAAAAGATATACCTACTATTAATATATTGTGGGATTTTAAATATAGAAAGAGAATGAAAAAAATAAATATCTGGAAAGGTGATGGAAAAAAATAAATAAATAAATGTAAATTTTAAAGATGATTATAGAAGCTGCTTATAAGAGTACTCACTAACAATAATGATTGATATAATGATTGATGATTGACAAACCTATAATGATTGACAAACTTTTTTAAATTAATTAACTTTTGTGTAACTACAAAATTAATAATTAAAAATAAATTTAAAAAATATTAAATTATAATCATTTAAAATTTTTTAAAATTTTTTACTGTAAGCAATAAGTATTAAATAAATATTTTAATGAAGATATGCGCATTTAAACTATTTTTAGTTAAAATATTAGGTCGGGTCATAATTAGTGTCGCTTTTTTTATTTCGATTTTTTGGATTTTTAAAATTAAGCTTTTTGAAAATATTTTTTATTTTTATTACGAATCATTTGTTAGAGTATTGTCTAAAAGATCCCAGGATTTGAGAATTTTTGGTTAGGTATTCAGGGAGTTCTGATCGAAAATATAAAAATTCCCGAAATCATCGGGAATCAAATTTTCTCAAGTATATGTAATGATAATAGTTAGTGTGATATATCATTCGAAAGCTCTTCAAAAGCTCTAAATGTTGGGAACAATTTCGAATTTTTATTAATAAAGGTCTAAATTTTCGAAAAAGTCGAAATTCGAATTCCGGGGTTAGACACGATTTACAGACTTTATATTTCGGATTTAGTATAAGCCCTCTATGAGATTTATAAAACCGTTTAGATCATCCTGATCGGATGATTTTACGCTGAGTTCTAAGAAAACGTTTTTGGGGGGGATGTCGTGTCGTTTATTTCATTTTTGAAATGTGAGTACACGCGGCATTTGATTTGTCTTCCTTAAGCCTGTCTCCCTCGACCATGTTTGCTTCTGAGAGTCATACGGCCTTCCTCATAAAGCCTGAACCCTATTTTTTGCTGTCTAGCATAGACAACGACCCCATTGACTAGATCATTAAGATTTTTTGTTTCTTATGTTCCATTTTTGGTAATTTATAATTCATGGTGCAAATGCTTGAGAATTTCACTACGAGGTAGCGAAGTTCAAAAAATCATAACTTTATGAATATCAATCATATATACCTAAATCTGGTATTAAAATGAAGAGTAGATTCAGAACTTTATGATGGTTAATAAGAAAAAAAAATATTTGTAAATTAACACCCCTAAAAATTCAATCGAAAAAAAGCGACACTAATTATGACCCGACCTAATAGTAGTTAAATGCTTTAATTATTTTAGAAAATTAAAATTTTTTTATAGAGAATTAAAGTCATTTTTGTATTTTTATGTTTTATTTTTAAATCGGAAATTTAAAATTTTTGAAAAAAATTAAAATCAAAAAATGAGGAATTTTTAAATTTAATAAAAAAGTAACCCAATATAAGTAAAGCTATAGAATTATTTTTAAATTTCATTTCACTGAGAATTTATGTTTTTAACACCATATATTTTTTAATTAAAATTAAAAAAATTTTCCTTACCAAAAGCCGCTATAAGCAACTCTGTCGATGTATTCTTCATTTCTTTTTTATCATCTGAATCAGACAAATCATTATTTAAATTAATTAAATCCTCTTCCTCCCCTTCAGAATTAATTTTTTCTTCATTATTTTTATTTATTTTTTCATTTTTTTCTTCATTTTTATTTAATTTTCCTTCTCTTTCTTCCTCTAAATTTTTATTTTCAATTAAATTAGAAACTAAAAATGAGGAAGAATTTTCTTTAAATAATGTCGTTTTTAATGATTTATTTATTTTATTATTATTAATTATGTTGTTAATACTTTTATAATATTTTTACGAGAAAAATGCGAGGAATGTTTATTATTTATGTTGGTTGTTTTTGTTGAATTCATTTGAAATTATTTAAATTTATTTAGAAACCTAAATTTTTGTTAAACCGTTTAATTATTAATGAATATGGCTATTAGTACATTTTTTAGATTTTCTCAGAAATTTATGCAAATTTTAACTTTATTTTAAAAATTATAACACAAAATATGTACAATTTATTAATTTTAATATTTTCCGATTGGAAAAAATTTTTTATTCTTCATGAATCAAAATTTTTCGAGATTTTCCCGCTATCGTTCATCAAATTCAGTTTTTTATCCAGTTTTGAACATTTTAATGTTTGTAAATAAAAAATTATAACAATCTTATGTAATTAAAAATTACATTAAAAAAATTTTATGCAGCGGAATCACGCTAATACGCAACGTGGAACCGAATTGAGCAACGGAATTCCTTACTTTTTAATAGAGACTTCCAGCCCAAAAATTTTAGAACAGCCGAAACCCCCCAAGCTTAACTTGAGTTATGATCAAGTCTTGGACTTCTATAGTTTTTAATATCTAAAGTATTGGGTCTTCCCACTGTCTAGTTCAGTTATGAAACAATTTTTCAAAATTAAACCAGAAATCTAGTTTAAGCAGTATCAATATTTTAACATTTAATAAAGCTGTTGAGTAATAATATATAAATTAATTTTTAAAGTAATGAAGTAAAAGAATTCTTTCGAGAGTTTGATCAAGCCAAGAGTGAATTGACAAGCAAATAAAAATAAACAAAAAAATTATAAGAAGCGCCAGTTGAACATAATAAAAAATATAAAATTTTAAAGGATCTACTAGTGAGCAATTGAGAATTGAGTGGCTTCTTGAAGCAAAGTGTTTTTACATTTAATATAGTACTTATTTTAATATAAATAATGAAAGGGTTGATGATGATTTTGTTGTTTTTGCTTTTTTAAAAATAAATAAAAATAAACTTTAAGTGAAGAGTGATACATAGTTTTATTGGCAATTTAAAGACAAAATTGGAAGTAGTATAAAGAGCTTTTCAGATTTATATAAAAATGTCATAATTAAGTACAACAAAAGTCAAATAAATTTTACAATATTAAATCAGTATATAAGTTAATTAGCTCCTAAATGGAGCAGAAGTGTGTCGACTTTTTACCTTTCAGATTTCCAAAATTTAGTTTTATTCCGACTTACGTAACCTAACATATTACATATTACTTTAATTAATGATGGACAAAAATATAAATTATTTCTACATATTCCACCTAATAATTTGAATTAATTTACAAAATTGTGATGATTCAAAAATGAAATAAAAAAACGTTTTCAAATTTTAATTTAACTTTTTAGTTAAATTACTAAAATAAAACTAAAATACTTAAGAAATATAAGTCATATTATACTAACAAATTTATAACTAAATAGGTAATATCTTCCAGCTGACCATTAATGAAAGAACAATTATATATTTTGGTCACCACATTTTTATGTTGCCTAAAAGATGATGACTGGCTTTTTCTTCTTCTTCAGCCCCCTTTATTCTCCTCTTATATATTAACTTCAATACTTTTCCACTCTTCCACTTCTTCCTCTTCCTCTTATTAGCCTTCCGCCTTCCTTTATGTTCTTCAAAATTTCTCCAAAATAACACAAGCACGCACACCCGAAAGCGAAATTTGGCCGTTTTGGAGCGTGCCCCTTCTCGATGACTTTATGCGTGGTGGCAAAGGGAAGTGGTTGGTATATACACTTGAAATAAGCTAAAATGCTTGAAAAGTTGACGAGGACATTTAGTAGAGGATGCGGGGAAAACAATCCAAATGAATAGGCCCTTTGATTGTAGATGAAGCTATGAATGTGTTGTTTTGTTGTTTTTGAGGAAAGTTAAGATATAAGTGAGAAAATATTCAAAAATGGGAGATAAAATGAGTGTAAATATGAAATTAATGGTAAGGGTTGTGGAATATATAATTGCGATTTTATAGATCATAAGCTTTGATATGATAATTTAAATAAAGATTACATAAACAAAGAAAGGATTAACCAAATATTTATCAATTAAATGAAGGTGAATCTTTTTGATAAGGCTTTTGCAAACTGTGTGATATGGTTTATGTTAATCTCGGGATAGTCGGATTCATGGTAACACATCTATATAAATAAGTATAACCATGGATCTTTTTCTGTCGAGTTATTAATCTTGAGCCCTTGAGTGTGATTTAAAAGCTTCTCATCCTTATTGATGTTCAAGAGTCTAGGTTTTTTTCCGAGGTTTTATTGTTTACAAATATTTAAAAATATTTTGCTTAGTTTTAGCGTTAAATTTATTTTGAAATGAAACTGATGACACAGATAAAGCAATCTTCTTCTCCTTATTCTTTTACTTCAATCCACCTATTCCCGCCCATATCTTTTCTTCCAAACACTCACAAATTTACTCTTTTTTTACTTTTTTGGTCCGCTGGTTCGTATTTAGCTATTGTCGGTTGTCGACTTTGCTGATTGGTGGCCAAGCAGCCCTTCTGGATTTGAAAAGCCAAAACCTTTTTTCTTTTCATTTATACACCAATTTTCCTCATTTTCCACTAGTATTCAATTCTTTACTCAAAAACCTTCAGCAATCATCCAATATTGGGTGCCAAATTGGCCGTGCATAAATCCTTTCCTTTTCCAACCCGGCTGGTGCTAATAAGCAGTAAAACAGTCATCTTCTTTCTCAATTGGATTAGTATTGGAAGAACCTTCTTTAAAGCTTTTTCTATTATAAATATTTCTTCCTATTATTTACAAATTCTTTACCACCTCTACTTGGAAAAGAAGGGTCATTTGGTTGAAGATTTCATGCTCATTAGCGAAAATTTGTATATTTTGGATATATTTTCCTTTTTATAAAGGAGTATCAATTAATATAGGCACATAAGTATTTAAATAGTTACAAATAATTATTATTAATCTCTAAAATATTTGTCATTACAAAAGTATCTCTGTATGCGGTTAAATAAAAATCACCTATGCACTTTAAGATCGGGTAATGTTAAAACTAATAATTTATTAAAATAAATTTAACACAAAAAGTTTCAATAACTAACAAATCTTTTATTCATAAATTAAAGAAAAAACAATAGAAAACTTTTAAAAAATTATTTTAACAAAAGGATACAAAATATTGCAAAAATGAGAACCACTAAAATACAAAGAAAGTTTATTACAGATACTTTAAACTTTTTATCAAAACTATTATTTTCTTTCTCCTCAATAGCCGCAAATTTATCTTCAAAATTTTTAATAGTATGCGCGACAAAGCTACCATAGAAAGCTTTAGAATACGCCAAAGATTTAATTTGTTCTTGGATTTTGTCCTACAAATATATAAAATTACTTTAATTTTGGGTTTACTAAATTTTCTAAAAAAGTAATTTGCCCGCACAAGAAGATAGAACCCTAATTTATATTAAATCGACACCTTAACTAAGTCCCGATTCACCCGAGTCCCGGACCCTATAACTTATGAAAGGCTTGCCACTTCTTTATGCTTTTTTGATGGCAACGGATAAAGCATTAAATGCATTACAATAAAAATACTTGAACGACTAATAAAAAGTTATGGTCGATAAGGTGGCAAAAGATCAGATTTTTTGGAAAATTTTAAATCATAACTTTTTTATCAATCAACCGATAATTTTGATTTTTTGAAATCTCGTAGTCCATTAAATTCTCTATCCAATGGACTAAAAACATTAAAAACCCTTCTTGAGTTATGGGGCCCGAACTCAGTTGAGCCTAGACTAAGTTCAACTACTCCGTAAATCTTCGATACCTGTTCTTTTATCATTTTCTCAATTTCTTTTTGCATTTCTTGAATTTTAATTTCGTTTTCTTTATTTTCTTTATTCTGTGAGGCAATAACAGCAATACAGAACAACAAAATGATAGCCCAATAAAATATATAATGTTCAGTACTACAACAGTTTTGTTGTAATATTGGTTTCGACTTTTGATTTAGTAACTGAAAAATTATTTAAAAAAAAATTTTTTTTTGGTTTTTAATCTTAAAATGTAAAAATTTAAAGCATTATATGTAGATTTAAATTTAATATCAGAACTTACATCATCATCATATTCATCAAAATAACCCCATTTGGCCTTATATTTTGGTGTTTTTAAATTCATTTTTAGCTCTAAAAAATCTGTAAATTAATTAAAAATTATTATAGAAATTATTTTTTAGAAAATTATAATAGGAAAAAATAAATTAAAATGAAGAGCAATTTTAAGATTTTATTAATGAAAGAGGGAGTATTTATAAATATTTTTCATGGTTGACCTTTGTAGGGGGAAGTTAAAAAAAAAGAATTTGTAATAAGGCAAATTAAATGTCAAAAATTCAAATAAAAGAATTGGATGAAAAATATTTTTAAGGCAATTTATGAGTTAGGGCAAATTACTAATAAATTATTTGAATTTTTTGTTGTATTGCACAGATTCAACCCAGAGTCTACACGCAAAGTATCGCTGGGTAAGACCATGTCTTTAAACGAATAATCAATTTAAATAAAACTATTAAATCCTGTATTTATAAATTAAATAAAGAAACACAATAGAAAGCAAATAATTAGCAATACTAAGTATTGAATTTAAATTATAAAATATGTATATAAATTTCTTCCAAATTCGGCCTCAGATTGGGTATAGTATTCGTCAAAAATAAATTATTTATGAATAAAATAATTTTTAATAAGTTCTCCATTCGAATCAACTCTATTGTCAAATTGGGGATGGGCTTATAATTTACTGACAGATTGTGTGTAAATAATTAAGAAATAATTTAACACAAAATTTCAATGAAGACAAACAACTTTCTTAATCATAAATTAAATAGAGAAAAACAATAGAAATCAGAAAATTGAAAAAAATTAATTATTAAATTTAAATTGTCGAAAATGAATGTAAAAATTTCTTTTCGCATTACAATCATCCAATAAAGCAAAAAAAGAATATTTTAAAAAATCATTAGAACCTGCTATCATAAAATAAAAATTAAAATAAATTAAAATAATTTAAAAAAAAATATTAAATAAATTTAAAGTTTGTACAATAGATTCAAAAAAAGATTTTTTCCATAAAAGGAATTATATCCCTTAAAATTTTTCTCCAAAATGCGTCATTAATTCAAAAATAAATTTAAAATAAATAAATTAATTAAAATATCCATTTTTGTACCTTATTTAAATTTTATTTTAAATAATTTTTATTTGCAAAGCTTTTTTCTTTGGAATAGCTTTTTGTTGGCAATTTTTTAAATTTAATTAATATAAATACAGAAGGTTGAATAGATTAAAATAAATCAAGAATTAATTTTAAATAATTAATTTTTAAATTAAAAAATATTTTTAAAATGGCTTCTCAAAAAATTAATTTTATACTTATTGCTTTATTTAGCATTTTTGCTTTAATTGTTTCTGAAGAAAATATTCAAGTATTTTTTTTAATTTTTAAAATTTTGATTTTTGAATAAATTTTATTCAGTTGAAAACCAAATTTAAAAAAATAAAATATTAAAAAATAAAACAAAATTTAATTTTTAAAGAATTGTCAAAAATGCGCAGCAGATGTTTGTGGCCATCCTTGTAATGTAAGCGAGATCGCCTGTAACAATTGCAAGACTATAGATTTGCCAAAAAGGTGTGGATGTTGCTTCCCGGCTGTTGATGAGGTAATTTAATTCAAAGAAGCTAATCATTATCTTTAATTAAATAAACAACTTTGTCTTAGAGGGTTCTGGGTCCTTTTGTTATAGATTTCGGTCTAATTCTACGCCTCTTTCTTGTCCAATTAATTAATCCAATAATATATTCTATTTCTAAATGAATAATAGATAATTTTAAAAATATTTTTGTTAAATACTAAAAAATAATAATTTTAATTTAAAGACTTGTGAACAATGCAAACACCGAATCTGTGATTACCCATGTAGTGTGGGTGATTCTGATTGTAAAAATTGTCACAGAATTGATGTCCCCAAACTTTGCAAAACTTGTCCTGCTGTTAAAGAAGTAATTAGTATATTTTAAATATTTTTGAGTATGAGAATTTTGTGTTATTTTTAGTTAAATATAGTTATTTATTAGACGGTGATAGACAAATTAATTACAATATAAATTAATTCAAGTTAACATTATTTTTAAAATATTAATTTAAAGACTTGTGACGAATGTAAAAATCGAATTTGTGCTTATCCATGTAAATCAAGTGAATCAGCTTGTGATAATTGCCACAAAATTGATGTTCCTAAACAATGTGAATCTTGCCCATCTTACAACAGTGTAAATATTTAAATATTAAATTAAATAATGCCCCCACACTCTTGTATATTTAGATTCAACTCTTAAATTAATAAGGATTTAGACACACTAATAGATAATTAGATATGGGTTAATTACCCAAGTTATTATTAAACTCTCTTAGATTAATAAGGATTTTACCGGATAAATTTGTAAAAATAAAATTATTTTAGACTTGTTCTGATTGCGCAAAACGAGTATGCGGCCATCCATGTTCAATTAATGATGATCAGGCTTGTAATAATTGTATAGAACTTGATCTTCCCAAACTATGCGGAGATTGTTTCCCTGTTAGTTTTGAGGTAAATAATTAATTTTAATTAAATATACACAATTATTTTTATAGAATTTTTTATTATGCATGATACGTGTTTGTTCACCTCCTTGTCGAGCTAGCAAGGATGCTTGTAATAATTGTATCAACATTGATATTCCAAAGTTATGTAAATTTTGCCCGTAAGTTATTTAATTTTAATTGAAATTTTGTAATTTCTTTAAAAATTTTAGCCTTGAAATATGAGGAATACATGATTTTGGAATGAAAGGGGATGATTGATAATTGGGAAATTAAATTAAAATGGAAAAGAAGAAAATAAATAAAAATAATCACACACAATTATTTTCTAAAATAACATTATATTTAAATCTATTTTGGGTAAATAAAAATTTTGGCACAGAAACAATTATATTCTAAAATAACATTATATGTATTTAAATCTATTTTGGGTAAATAAAACTTTTTTGTCAAGAGAATTGATTCGTATAATAGCCTTAAATGAACTAGGACTCGAGCCCAAGAAAAAAGAGCGCAATATTTTTTAAAAGAAATGAAAAGCTAGGACCAAGATTTATGGAACATGTCCTAATCAAAGTTCTTTTTTCCGGATCAACCAAATCCATATAAAGCTATAATATTACAATCAAGGGTTTAACTGCCTTTCATTCGACGAGGGTTCATTTTCGTTCATCTGTAACCAACTATCCATAGGGTGTAGTAAAATTTTTTTAATTATCTAAAATTGTCACTGAAAAGTAAACGGTCTAAACTCCGAAAGTTCATGCGCACAGCCCTAGCGGTTATGATTGTTGTTAAAGATCCAGGTTAAAAATCAGTACTACGTTAAAAATTAAAAATAAATTGTTATCGAACATGGCTGTTCTATAAACTGCATGAGTCTCTTTACACAAATAATTGTTAACTAAAAATAAAATTAAAAAATAAGCTATTTATTTAATACTAAAAAAATTCAAATAATTTATTGCCTCAAAAAATTGTCTCAGAAATATTTAATTCCTTTATTTTAAAATTTTTTGATATTTACATACATATCTTGCCTACAAATTACTTTTTCTCCAAATAAATACCCTCTCCTTTATAAAGTCTTTAAAATTACTCTTCATTTTAATTTTCTTATTTTATTTTGTAAAAAATAATATTTACCTATATTAATTTTTTTAAATTTATTATTTTACAGACTTTTTCTCCAAACTTTTTTTTACTTTTTCTCCAAATAATTTTGGAGAAAAAGAGTTCGAGTTAAAATGAAAATAAAAACATCAAAACATTTTGATGAATGGGATTATTTTGATAGATATGAAGAAGTGAGTTCCAATATTAAATATAAAAATAAACCGATGGTTTTTCAATTTTGAGTGGCTCGTTTCCAATCAAGTCAGATTTTGTTGATTTCGGTGTCATTCGACACAGCTCGAAGAGTTCTATAACATTAGACTGACTAATCACTTTTTTAACATATTTACCAAAAAATTGACTGAGGGGGAGTAAATAAGTACTATAAGGCTGTGGATTTTTTAAAATAATAAAAATCAGAAATAAATCTAAAAAATAATTTTTAGTCAAATCAAAATCCGAAACCAATAAAAATAGTTTTGGAACAAAAGAGTTCAAGTTATAAAGTACACATAATTTATTGGTGTATTATTTTATATATTGTTTTTGTGGCCGATGCTAGGCATAACGAAAATAAGATTAAAATTCTAAAAATGCAAGAAGAAATTGAGAAAATGAGTAAAAAATGCCCCTCACAGAATAATGGAACTACTAAATTAAATGAAATTAAAATTCAAAAAATGGAAAGGGAAATTAAAGAAATTGTTAAAGAACAGGTATAAAAATTTTAAAATAAATTTGGGATTTACTTTTACATTGGGAAATCCTCTTTAAAAAATCCTATATCACTCACAAAGGAGAGTGCCTGGGGTGTCCGTAGACGTATTAAGTAAAAACCAAAATTAATTTTATAAATTTGTAGGCTAAACTTAATGAAAAAATAAAAATTTTGGAGGATACAAAAACAGATTTGGGTAAATTAGTCGAGCAGATAAAAAATTTAGAAGAAAAAATTGCGGTTATTGATGATAAGGAAAATAAAAGATTTGATGCCTTTTATGAGGTAATCGTTTATTTTTTTTTATTAAATATGCATTTTAAATTTAAAGGAGACGCAAACAAATTTAAATATTCTTCAAAAGACTAATAGCGAGCATTCGAAAAGGATTGATATAATTGAAGATGAAATAAGCTCAGATTATTATTATAAGCTCAGATTGCGTCTATATAAGGTGACTTTTGTTTTATTAACCTTATTTACTCGGTTAGTTACCCTGGGTAATTATTTCTTAGCATCTCGCTGAGTGTAGTAATTAATTGAGTGAGGATAAGACGAGTATTTAATGGTTAATATTGTATATTTTAAGAGCTTTTTTAATTTAATAATAATTTTTATTTTTAAGAAAATAAATGAGTATAATAAATATGTATATGCTTGGCAAGTTTTTTTTAATTTAAATTCCATAAAAATAAATTATTATTTTTAAGAAAAGTTCTGATACTGTTTTAATTTTAACAAAGAATAAAAGAGAATTTGCGAGCTAATTTAAATTTAAAAATTCAATTTTTACTGAGGAAAAAAACGTGAATTATTTTTAAAAATATACTTTACTATTTTATTGCTATGTGTTTTCATATTACTGATTTACTGACACAAAATAAATTTTTGCTTTTACAAGACCGTTTACTTTTCTTTGAAAATTTTAGATAATTAAAAATTTTTACTACACCCTATGGATAGTTGGTACAGATGAACGAAAATGAAACCTCGTCGGATGAAAGGCTGTTAAACCCTTGATTGTAGTAATATAGCCTGATCTGGATTTGGTTGATCCAAAAAAAGAACTTTAGGACATGTTCTATAACTATTGGTCCTAGTTTTTCATTTCTTTTGTAAAATATTATACTCTTCTGAGTTTCTAGGGCTCGAGTCCTAGTTCATTTAAGGCTATCATACGAATAAATTTTCTTGCCAAAACAATTATATATTTACCCAAAAATTTATTTATCAAGTTATTTTAAAATATAATTGTTTGATTATTTTTATTTATTTTATTCTTTTCCATTTTAATTTCATTTCCCAATTATCAATCATCCCCTTTCATTCCAAAATCATGTATTCCTCATATTTCAAGGCTTAAATTTTTAAAGAAATTATAAAATTTTAATTAAAATTAAATAACTTACGGGCAAAATTTACATAACTTTGGAATATCAATGTTGATACAATTATTACAAGCATCCTTGCTAGCTCGACAAGGAGGTGAACAAACACGTATCATGCATAATAAAAAATTCTATAAAAATAATTGTGTATATTTAATTAAAATTAATTATTTACCTCAAAACCAACAGGGAAACAATCTCCGCATAGTTTGGGAAGATCAAGTTCTATACAATTATTACAAGCCTGATCATCATTAATTGAACATGGGTGACCACATACTCGTTTTGCGCAATCAGAACAAGTCTAAAATAATTTTATTTATACAAATTTATCCAGTAAAATCCTTCTTAATTTAAGAGAGTTTATTAATAACTTGGGTAATTAACCTATATCTAATTATCTATTGTGTGGACTCTCAGTACTCTTAACTTCGCTTAATTTATTTTTTTGTGTGTTTTTATTTTACATTTCTTGACTTTTATTTGTTCTTTTATAATTTTTCTTAATTTTAGTGACCTTTCTTAAGGTCTTTTTCAGTGAATAAATAAATTTAAATTTATCCGTTAAAATCCTTATTAATTTAAAAGAGTTTAATCTAAATATACAAGAATGTGAGGGCATTATTTAATTTAATATTTAAATATTTACACTGTTGTAAGATGAACAAGATTCGCATTGTTTAGGAACATCAATTTTGTGACAATTATCACAAGCCGATTCACTTGATTTACATGGATAAGCACAAATTCGATTTGTACATTCGTCACAAGTCTTTAAATTAATATACATATTAAAAATAAAATTAACTGCCTAATAACAACACAAAATTCTCATACTTAAAAATATTTAAAATATACTAATTACTTCTTTAACGGCAGGACAAGTTTTGCAAAGTTTGGGAACATCAATTCTGTGACAATTTTTACAATCAGAATCACCCACACTACATGGGTAATCACAGATTCGGTGTTTGCATTGTTCACAAGTCTTTAAATTTAAATTATTTTTTAGTAGTTAACTAAAATATTTTTAAAACTATCTATTTTACATTTAGAAATAGAATAGATTATTGGATTAATTAATTGGACAAGAATGAGGCGTAGAATTAGACCGAAATCTATAACAAAAGGACCCAGAACCCTCTAAGACAAAGTTGTTTATTTAATTAAAGATAATGATTAGCTTCTTTGAATTAAATTACCTCATCAACAGCCGGGAAGCAACATCCACACCTTTTTGGCAAATCTATCGTCTTGCAATTGTTGCAGGCACTTTCGCTTACATTACAAGGATGGCCACAAACATCCGCTGCGCATTTTTGACAATTCTTTAAAAATTAAATTTTGTTTTATTTTTTAATATTTTATTTTTTTAAATTTGGTTTTCAACTGAATAAAATTTATTCAAAAATCAAAATTTTAAAAATTAAAAAAAATACTTCAATATTTTCTTCTGAAACAATTAAAGCAAAAATGCTAAATAAAGCAATAATTATAAAATTAATTTTTAGAGAAGCCATTTAAAAATATTTTTTTATTTAAAATTTAATTATTTAAAATTTATTTTTGATTTATTTTAATATATTCACCCTTCTGTATTTATATTAATTAAATTTAAAAAATTGCCAACAAGAGCTACTCTTCCAAAGAAAAAAGCTTTGCAAATAAAAATTATTTAAAATAAAATTTAAATAAGGTACAAAAATGGATATTTTAAAAATTAAATTTATTTTAAATTTATTTTTGAATTAATGACGCATTTTGGAGAAGAATTTCAAAGGATATAATTTTTATTTATGGAAAAATCTTTTTTTTGAATCTATTGTACAAACTTTAAATTTATTTAATATTTTTTCTCAAAATTATTTTCATTTATTTTAATTTTCCTTTTGTGATAGCAGGTTCTAATGATTTTTTAAAATAATCTTTTTTTGCTTTATTGGATAATTGTAATGCGAAAAGAAATTTTTACATTCATTTTCGACAATTTAAATTTAATAATTAATTTTTTTGAATTTTCTGATTTCTATTGTTTTTCTTAATTTAATTTAAGAATAAGCAAGTTATTTGTTTTTATTGAAATTTTGTGTTAAATTCTTTTTTAATTACTTACATACAATCTGTCAAGAAATTATAAGCCCATCCCCAATTTGACAATAGAGTTGATTCGAATAGAGAAATTATTAAAAATTATTTTATTCATACCATAAATAGTGAAGATATACCGTAATTTCTCTAGTAATCCCCCAGTCTTTATTAATTCCCCAGTCTCTATTAATTCCCCACCCTGGGGATGGGTTGAAAAATAATCCCCCTTCTTTCTACCCCACTCTATTAATTCCCCAGTCTCTATTAATTCCCCACCCTAGAGATGGGTTGAAAAATAATCCCCCTTCTTTCTACCCCACTCTATTAATTCCCCAGTCTCTATTAATTCCCCACCCTAGAGATGGGTTGAAACAATAATCCCCCTGGTGGATTACTAGAGAAAATACGGTAAGTAAGAATAAACAAATAGGTAGTGAAGATATAAATAAGAATATACAAAAAATAATAAAAACTTAAATAAAAAACATAAATTACATAAAAAAATAAAAATAAATACAGAGTAATAAAAAATACAGAAAATTTTGTTTATAATTTTCTTTTGTGTTAGTATTAATCAGTAATAAAAAAACAGATAGTAATAAAATAGAAAAGTATATTTTGTAAAATAAGTTAAGCATATTATTCACATCAAGAATTGAATTTTTAAAATTAAAACGGCTTGCAGAATCTGTTTTGTTCTTTTTTAAAACAGGATTTGGAGTTTTCTTAAAAAGTAAGAAATAAGTTATTTTTATGTAAATGAATTAAAACAAAACTTGCCGAATATTTTTTATTTTCAATATTTTTCTAAAAAAATAAAAATTATTTAGTATTTATAGTAATTTCTTCCCCATGTTTTTTCCAGGATAAACAGGATGGTCAGACTTCCTATATTCCAATCTATTACCCCGTGGAATATTCAAATAGAGAAATTAACAAAGAAAAGATTAATCTTTTTTCATTCTGTTCATATAAAGGAAAAACCGGGGGATGAAAAAGGGGGGAACTCTAAACCCTGGCTTTACCCGATTTTTCCAAAAAATTTTATGTTCGGGAACACAAAGTAGATTTGGGCTTTCGGATACAAAAATATACGGAAACCCATCACAACTAGAACTCCAGAAAACCAGATTAATTAAGGTTATGAAGCCTTGATTAATTAAGGCTTGAAGCATATTAATTAGTTTTGGAAGGCCTTGGAGCTAATTTCCATTCAATTTTTGTCCTTAGATCATTCTGGTATTGTGCATAGGTGTACCAATAAATTTGGGTTACCTGCTCTTTAACAATTTCATCAATTTGTTTTCCCATTTTTTGAATTTCAATTTTGTTTTTCTCATTTTCACTGTTATGCGAAGTAAACTCTTTAATCATTTTATCAATTTCAATTTTCATTTCTTGAAGTTTAATTCCAAATTCTTTATTTTTTATACTTTGTTTTGTTTCAATTTCTTTTTGTTTATCACCAATAACCGCAATCTTTTCACCAAAATTTTCACTATTATGTCTGACTAGGTTATCTAAATCAGTTTTTGCATCCTCCAAAATTTTAATTTGTTCATAAAGTTTGGCCTACAACTTTATAAAATTAATTTTGGTTTTTTTACTTAATTTAAAGAAAATTGTCTGAGATAAATTTATTAAAAAAAAGCCTATTCAAATTATGAGATTCAACTAAATTATACCTGTTCTTTATCAATTTTCTCAATTTCTTTGTGTATTTTTTCCTCATTTCCTTTATTCTGTGAAGTAACAACAATCACAACACTACATAACAACAAAATAACAAAACCATAAAATATATGTTGTTTATAACTACAACAATTTTGTTCCAAAATTATATTTATTGGGTTTGGCTCTTGATTTATCTAAAAATACCTATTTTATACTAAACATGGAACGAGCATAGCGAATTCATGGATTTTTTCGGCCTTGGGGTGAGATATTGGAAATTAGTCCTGAAAAGAAGAACGAAACTAAAGACTGCAGATTTGTCCTTTCAACAAAGAATCGACAAACCGGAACTTTAGGTTAGCTCAAGTTATAATTTAGCGCCACATGTGAAAATTCCTTGATTTTAGGTAACCAATTGATTAAAAACTAGTTATTTTTGAATAGTAGTTTTCAAAAAAATCGGAAATCGTGAATCTGGATTCCCTACCATAAAAAGCCGGGATTTCACAATTTTCGGGAATCAGAAGGGCAAGTAGTTTAAACCAACTTTAAATTTTGTCTTAAAGCCTACTTCTTTTTCAGATTGAATAGTTCTATCAGAACTATTAATAGTTCCATCAGAATCATCTTCAATTTTATTCGAATAATTATTAATATTATCAGAATTGTTATTAGAATATGACCAATCTTCTATTTGTTGTGATGTTCTCATTCTCATTTTTATTAAAAAAATCTGAAAAATAATAAATTTAAAAAAATTATACATACATCGATTTTATTAGCTATACTCGATCCAAGTTTAAATTGTAATATTAAAGATAACTTTCTTAGATAAATTTAATTGAATGAAAAAGATATTTTAATTCTTCGATCGGTTCTTTTCATTGTTCTATTTGTTCATCAAAAACACAGATACTTAATTTTTTTTCTTAAGTAATTTTGTTACTATTATTTATTCTACATATGTATGTAGAATAAATAAGTATTGTTTAATATTTTTTATTTTTATCGTTGACCTAGACATTATTATAGGAGAGTTTCCAAGTTTTATTTGAGAAAAGTCTGTCAACCTTTGTAATGAGGCAAAAATATTAAAATGAAGAATTGCATAAAGGCATTTTCCTTGATGCAATTTATGAACTAGGGTAAAATGATAGAAGAAAATATTTGAATTTTTTGATAAAACAGTATAACAGAATAATTTGAAATTCGTTTTTGTTTAGGAGACAGACCCTAGCTTAGACGTTGGAATAGTACATTTATCAACCTCGACAAAATACGAACCCCTAATTTTGTACTTTCCAAACATTAAAATGATAGATAAAAACCGTGTTAAAACAAGATTAAATCAATTAGTAGAAACAAAAAACAAAAAATTTTAAAGCAATTGAATATTAAATCATTGTTAGAAATAATTCAAATCTCAATGTACGAATGCGTTCCCAAAATTAGGTAAATGTCCGGTTGGTGTCCTACATGTCCGCAAAGAGAATGCGCATTTTTCCTTCCTTTTCTTGCATTTTTTCCTGCAAGGAGTGGCGCCTATTTTTCCCTTATGTATGGTATGCCTTTTGGAACGTGGAAAGAAAGAGGAAAATTAATTAAAATTAATTACTAATAAAGTACAAATAAATATTCTATTTTACTAATAATTCCCCCACAAATAATTCCTCAAGAGAAATTTTGTGGATTCCAATTTTCTTCGATAAAGAACTTGATATTGAATCAAAGAAAAAATCCCAAATGTTAATTATTGAATATCTGCAAGGCTTTTGAAGACTGAAAGGATCTGCAAAAAATGTGGTAATGATATAAGTATAAAGTGGAAAAATAAATACTTTTGGCGGTAATTAAATACTAAATTCATTATATGTATTAAAATTTTTATAATTAAGTTGTCCCAGAAAAATTCTATACGTTCTGATATGTAGTTTTTTTCTCTGATCATTCATAAAAAATATTTATTTGTACTTTATTAGTAATTAATTTTAATTAATTTTCCTCTTTCTTTCCACGTTCCAAAAGGCATACCATACATAAGGGAAAAATGGGCGCCACTCCTTGCAGGAAAAAATGCAAGAAAAGGAAGGAAAAATGCGCATTCTCTTTGCGGACATGTAGGACACCAACCGGACATTTACCCCAAAATTATTTTTAGAAAAACATTAATTCAAACTTTAATTCAATTGACAAGCATTAATTCAACTTTTTATTTACAAATTAAAAAAAAAAGAAAATTGTGTTAAAAAAACATTTACAAATTTAATTTAAAAAACAAAAATATCAATTTAATTTAAAAAATTTAGGAAAAATCTTTTTCTTCATAAAATCCTTCAGGCATAATATGTTTTGAAACATCATAACGAAATGGCATTGATAACAAATCTGCACCAAAGTTTGTTTGAACAGTTCCATCAAGAAATCCAAAAAATGGACGAAAGTTGTTACTCTTTTCTTCGAGGAAAAGTGTCTTACCTAAAATTTTAAAAAGTATGCACATTTAATTTTTAAGGTTTTATCTAGAATTGAAACGGGGACAAGATCAGAATTTTCCTGATTCGGTCCGGATCGCATCAAAGAACCGGTCCGGGTCAGATTTAAAAAAATATTGTAATTTTCCCCTAACAGGGGTGACTTAGAACTAGAGTAGGTCGAGGTCGAGGTTTTTTGAAAAAACCGAGACCGAGGATCACCGAGGCTGAAAAAGCCGAGATCGAGGTCGAGGGGCAAATTTTGGCCGAGGTCCGAGGTTCGAGGATAACCGAGGTTTTGAAAAACTTTTATAAAACTTCAAAATTTAAATAAATTTACCAAATTTTATCAATTTTTGCGCCGCAGGCGAAAATTTTAAGCATTCTGGAAGGCCTAAATTGAAAAAATTCAAGTGTTAGACCCAGAGGCAAAAATTTTTTGAAGGTTAGATGGTCATGAAGCCAGAACTCTTCAGTTTTCTGAGCCGCAGGCGGAAATTTTGTGAAATTCATGACTAAATTAAAATTTTTAAAGTTTTTTCAAGTTTAAAATTTTGAAAAAATAAAGTTACACATTTAAAATCAAAATCAAAGTTAAAAATTTATATTTTTGGAAGAAAAAATGTCAAAAAATCTTATTTTCGAATTATGGATTCGAACCCAGTCCCTCAGAATATCAAAGTTGGTACTTCTTCCGTTTGAAAATTTTGGAAGATCATTCACAAATTTTCCTGCTTTTTTGCGCCGCAGGCGAAAATTTTTAGAATTTTTGAAGCCCAAGTCACCAGATATAGTATTAAAAATTCCCGATTTTTCAAAAAAATTTCCGGAATCGTGAACGGGAATTCCCGATAAAATTTTAATTTCCAATTTCGGGAAATCGGGATCCCGACCCAGAAAAACGTCGTGAGTTTCCGCTTTTCGGGAATTGGGACGGCTCGTTCCCTGATATATACCTAAAGCTGGAACGGAGCCGGTTGCATTTTTCTGGATTAACCTTCTTAATATGAGCCAATTTCTCATTCCAGCGCCGCAGGCGAAAATTTTAGTAATTTACAAAGCCGATAAGCTTAGATTCCTCCTTTTTTAGCGCCGCAGGCGAAATTTTGAGAATTTTTTGAAGGAAAATAGGCCAAAATTCTTATATTTTTGCTAAAAAATCAATCTTTAGGGGTGTATATTTAGCCTCGGTCCTCGGCGAGGTTTTGGGCGAGGACCGAGACCGAGGTTCCGAGGCCCGAGATCAGCAAAATCGAGGTCGAGGTTTGAAAATGGGCGAGGACCTCGGCCTCGGCGAGGCCTCGACCTCGACCTACTCTACTTAGAACTGATTTTAAGGAATTTAAACATAGTAGCTTCTATGAACAAACAAAGCAAAGAAACCCTCAACGATTTAGAACAAAATTTAAAAATATAAAAAATATTTTAATCTCCAGTTATTAGATAATAAATTATCCAAAAATATTTTCAACAAAAATATTTAGTGCCCAATTTTATAAAAATTTATTTACCAAAAATTTCTCCATTTAGAGTAAAGAAAGCATATGGACGTTGATCAACACTATCTTCTTTTTGATAAACTAGTCCAACCCCACAAACATCTCCACTTTTCCAAGACATATTTGGATAACGAATTTTTTCAAGTTTTCCCAAAACAGAAATATTTACACTTTTAGTTGTTTTATCAGGCAATAAACAACAACAAGACAATGTGAGTATTGTTGATTTGTTACTGTCAATTCCAATCAACGCCATTTCCCCCCTTTGATTAACTTCTTCAATATTTTGAAATTCAATTTCAAAATAAAAAATTGAGTCGAAAAGAGGGTCTGCCGCTTCTTTATTAAATTTATTTTGGCCATAAACGCGTATCATATTATTCAATTCTTTAGTGAAAAAAATATTAGATTAGACTAAACTAGGGTAGCTCGCCGAGCCTTCGGGGTCGGGATCGTCGGGGAGAGAGTAGAGCAGGGTAGAGCCTTCGAGGATCGGGCTGGGGGTTTTGTCAAAAAAATCGTCGGGGTCGGGGGGAGCTTGACTAAACGATATAGCGGGTAAAAATTTTGGTAATTTTGCCGTTAAAAATTTAAATTATATTATAAAATTAAATTATAAACAAAAAACAGTAGATCCTACATATGTATATGGAAATTAAAATCAGATTTTATTAAAAATAAAAAACCACTCTTTATAAATACATATCCTAATACAAGCCTATCCTCATTAGAAGCCTACTTAATGAAACCCTTTGAAGAATTAACCCCCTTGGCTACATTAAAATATTTTAAGGTATATCTACGTGTTTTCGATATAGGGTGAGAATTGTATAAAATTGAATTAAACACTCATTCGAAGTTGAGTCATCAAAGCTTCCGAACTACACAAATAGGTATGCCAAAGTTTTTAAATTAAAAAAAATTACCTTTAGCATTGTTTGATGCAGAATATTCTACTTTTCCCCCGTTAATAGCAACATTACCAATTTTACTTTCAATCTTATTATTGTGGATAATTTTCTTTTGATCAACAAAAAAATGCTCGGCAATATATCCCCATTTATTTTCAAATTTAATAAATTTCTATCGAGAAAAATAATTTTTTAAATTAAAAAATAAATCTCACAGCTTTCAAGTTTGAAAAGTTAGCCAATTTGTTTGTCATAACTTTGAGCTCTTTTTCAGCCTTTTAAAAATTTTTTTTAATTTCAAAATAAATTTTCACTTTATTTAATCGTTCAGTTAATTGTTTTCGTTCATCATCAACCATCCCAATTTTTTCCTCCAAAGTTCCAATCGTTTCTTTTTGTAAAGCAACAATATTTTTAAGAGAAAATTTTGACTGTTGCAAAATTTCTTTTTGTTGATTTAATTTTGACTTTAAAAAATTTTTTTTCTTAAAATTTTTATATAAAAATGCCTTTTCATTAACCATTCTCTCAACACTTTTTTGCATTTTTAACATAGCCATTGTATGTTCAGTAGATATCTTTTGTGAATTAGTTTGTAAAAAGAGGATTTGTTTTAACATTTGATCTTGCTTAAAAATATTTTTAAAATTTCACAAAATTTTAAAAATCTTTACCAAATCAACTTTTGTTTTAATTAATTCTAAAGAATAATCAGACTTTTCCATATCAACCTATAATTAATATTTAATTAAACTTTTATTTAAAATACAGTATACTCTACCTAGATATAGTTTAGTATACTGGAGTTTTAGTTTCGTTACAAAACACATACCATTCAATTCGTCTCGATGAGCTGAGCCGATGGTGCCACTCTTTTCTGGAGATGCCTGAGTCCAATGACACTAAAATCATTGATTCTAAGTAGAGTTGATCAAAACGATACTGGTATCGGCCAACCCGAGACCGAGATTGACCGATACTCAAGAACCCGATACCGAGACCGATACCATCATTTTGAGCCGAGACCGATACCGAGAAACGATACTGACCGAGACTAACAGAAATTTTTATTTTATGTCAGAAAATACGTGTAAAAATGATTTATTCATTATTTTCGTCATCCAAATCATCAGATAAATACTCTTCATCATCTGGATACGATCCGGCTTGGCAATGGATACTAATTTTTGTGTCCGTATCCGAATAGGATATGGACACCTGCTTTCGATCACTTTAAATCCCCTTAATTCACTGGTGGGAACAACAGTTGCCGAAAATCGGAAGGCTCTATAATCAAAATCTTGAAAATCTTACTGCCGAGAGCTCGGAAAATTCAACATTTCAGGGTAATTCTTCGGTTTTCGCCCCCCTTCTTTTTCTGACCATTTTTACATCCTTCCTTCCCTTTCTCCCTTATTTTTCATGAGTAACTAGTCGAGCGTGTCGAATGACACCAAAATCTAAAAATCCGACCTGATTTGACAGAGATACAGACCCCTGGAAATTTGTAAACCATAGGGGCGATTTTTTGGAATAAAAAAAGTTCATGCAAATGATAGCTCATTCGAAAGAGCTCGTCGTGTTGAGTCGAGTAACACCAAAATTACAGTGATTGACCAAGTTTTGACAAAGTTATGACATAAGTCGCCGATTCCGATAGGTCTACTTAATGTCATAACTTTGTCAAATCTTGTCCAATCACGTTGATTTTGGTGTCATTCGACTCAACACGATGAGCTCTTTCGAATGAGCTATTACTTGTATAAATTTTCGTCCTTATGGTTTTTAGCCCCTATGATTTTTCAATATTTAGGGCTCTGTATCTCGGTCAAATCAAGTCCGATTTTTCTGATTTTGGTGTCATTTGTCACAGCTCGACGAGTTCTATAACTTAAGATTGACTGACCATTTTTTAATACTTTGAGGAAGGAAAAAGGAGGGGGGGGGCGAAAACCGAAGAATTACCCATTTCAGCGCCGCAGGCGAAAAGTTATTAAATTTTAGAAGACCTTATTCGAAAAAAATTTACTTTCTATGTTATGGACGGATATCCGAAAAAATTATGGACGAAAACCTGGACAATATTGAGGATTTTGTTTCTTTGAGTCAGTATCGTTTCTCGCCGAGAAATGAACCGAGAATCTCGGTATCGGTTTCGAGACCGAGAATGAAAAAACCGAGACCGATATTGGAAAAAAGCCGAGAATCTCGGTATCGGTCTCGTCTTGATCAACTCTAATTCTAAGATGGTTCCCTCTGATTTTTCGATTTTTGGGGGGCTTTACCCGACCCTGGCTTTACCCGATTTTTCCAAAAAATTTTATGTTCGGGAACACAAAGTAGATTTGGGCTTTCGGATACAAAAATATACGGAAACCCATCACAACTAGAACTCCAGAAAACCAGATTAATTAAGGTTATGAAGCCTTGATTAATTAAGGCTTGAAGCATATTAATTAGTTTTGGAAGGCCTTGGAGCTAATTTCCATTCAATTTTTGTCCTTAGATCATTCTGGTATTGTGCATAGGTGTACCAATAAATTTGGGTTACCTGCTCTTTAACAATTTCATCAATTTGTTTTCCCATTTTTTGAATTTCAATTTTGTTTTTCTCATTTTCACTGTTATGCGAAGTAAACTCTTTAATCATTTTATCAATTTCAATTTTCATTTCTTGAAGTTTAATTCCAAATTCTTTATTTTTTATACTTTGTTTTGTTTCAATTTCTTTTTGTTTATCACCAATAACCGCAATCTTTTCACCAAAATTTTCACTATTATGTCTGACTAGGTTATCTAAATCAGTTTTTGCATCCTCCAAAATTTTAATTTGTTCATAAAGTTTGGCCTACAACTTTATAAAATTAATTTTGGTTTTTTTACTTAATTTAAAGAAAATTGTCTGAGATAAATTTATTAAAAAAAAGCCTATTCAAATTATGAGATTCAACTAAATTATACCTGTTCTTTATCAATTTTCTCAATTTCTTTGTGTATTTTTTCCTCATTTCCTTTATTCTGTGAAGTAACAACAATCACAACACTACATAACAACAAAATAACAAAACCATAAAATATATGTTGTTTATAACTACAACAATTTTGTTCCAAAATTATATTTATTGGGTTTGGCTCTTGATTTATCTAAAAATACCTATTTTATACTAAACATGGAACGAGCATAGCGAATTCATGGATTTTTTCGGCCTTGGGGTGAGATATTGGAAATTAGTCCTGAAAAGAAGAACGAAACTAAAGACTGCAGATTTGTCCTTTCAACAAAGAATCGACAAACCGGAACTTTAGGTTAGCTCAAGTTATAATTTAGCGCCACATGTGAAAATTCCTTGATTTTAGGTAACCAATTGATTAAAAACTAGTTATTTTTGAATAGTAGTTTTCAAAAAAATCGGAAATCGTGAATCTGGATTCCCTACCATAAAAAGCCGGGATTTCACAATTTTCGGGAATCAGAAGGGCAAGTAGTTTAAACCAACTTTAAATTTTGTCTTAAAGCCTACTTCTTTTTCAGATTGAATAGTTCTATCAGAACTATTAATAGTTCCATCAGAATCATCTTCAATTTTATTCGAATAATTATTAATATTATCAGAATTGTTATTAGAATATGACCAATCTTCTATTTGTTGTGATGTTCTCATTCTCATTTTTATTAAAAAAATCTGAAAAATAATAAATTTAAAAAAATTATACATACATCGATTTTATTAGCTATACTCGATCCAAGTTTAAATTGTAATATTAAAGATAACTTTCTTAGATAAATTTAATTGAATGAAAAAGATATTTTAATTCTTCGATCGGTTCTTTTCATTGTTCTATTTGTTCATCAAAAACACAGATACTTAATTTTTTTTCTTAAGTAATTTTGTTACTATTATTTATTCTACATATGTATGTAGAATAAATAAGTATTGTTTAATATTTTTTATTTTTATCGTTGACCTAGACATTATTATAGGAGAGTTTCCAAGTTTTATTTGAGAAAAGTCTGTCAACCTTTGTAATGAGGCAAAAATATTAAAATGAAGAATTGCATAAAGGCATTTTCCTTGATGCAATTTATGAACTAGGGTAAAATGATAGAAGAAAATATTTGAATTTTTTGATAAAACAGTATAACAGAATAATTTGAAATTCGTTTTTGTTTAGGAGACAGACCCTAGCTTAGACGTTGGAATAGTACATTTATCAACCTCGACAAAATACGAACCCCTAATTTTGTACTTTCCAAACATTAAAATGATAGATAAAAACCGTGTTAAAACAAGATTAAATCAATTAGTAGAAACAAAAAACAAAAAATTTTAAAGCAATTGAATATTAAATCATTGTTAGAAATAATTCAAATCTCAATGTACGAATGCGTTCCCAAAATTAGGTAAATGTCCGGTTGGTGTCCTACATGTCCGCAAAGAGAATGCGCATTTTTCCTTCCTTTTCTTGCATTTTTTCCTGCAAGGAGTGGCGCCTATTTTTCCCTTATGTATGGTATGCCTTTTGGAACGTGGAAAGAAAGAGGAAAATTAATTAAAATTAATTACTAATAAAGTACAAATAAATATTCTATTTTACTAATAATTCCCCCACAAATAATTCCTCAAGAGAAATTTTGTGGATTCCAATTTTCTTCGATAAAGAACTTGATATTGAATCAAAGAAAAAATCCCAAATGTTAATTATTGAATATCTGCAAGGCTTTTGAAGACTGAAAGGATCTGCAAAAAATGTGGTAATGATATAAGTATAAAGTGGAAAAATAAATACTTTTGGCGGTAATTAAATACTAAATTCATTATATGTATTAAAATTTTTATAATTAAGTTGTCCCAGAAAAATTCTATACGTTCTGATATGTAGTTTTTTTCTCTGATCATTCATAAAAAATATTTATTTGTACTTTATTAGTAATTAATTTTAATTAATTTTCCTCTTTCTTTCCACGTTCCAAAAGGCATACCATACATAAGGGAAAAATGGGCGCCACTCCTTGCAGGAAAAAATGCAAGAAAAGGAAGGAAAAATGCGCATTCTCTTTGCGGACATGTAGGACACCAACCGGACATTTACCCCAAAATTATTTTTAGAAAAACATTAATTCAAACTTTAATTCAATTGACAAGCATTAATTCAACTTTTTATTTACAAATTAAAAAAAAAAGAAAATTGTGTTAAAAAAACATTTACAAATTTAATTTAAAAAACAAAAATATCAATTTAATTTAAAAAATTTAGGAAAAATCTTTTTCTTCATAAAATCCTTCAGGCATAATATGTTTTGAAACATCATAACGAAATGGCATTGATAACAAATCTGCACCAAAGTTTGTTTGAACAGTTCCATCAAGAAATCCAAAAAATGGACGAAAGTTGTTACTCTTTTCTTCGAGGAAAAGTGTCTTACCTAAAATTTTAAAAAGTATGCACATTTAATTTTTAAGGTTTTATCTAGAATTGAAACGGGGACAAGATCAGAATTTTCCTGATTCGGTCCGGATCGCATCAAAGAACCGGTCCGGGTCAGATTTAAAAAAATATTGTAATTTTCCCCTAACAGGGGTGACTTAGAACTAGAGTAGGTCGAGGTCGAGGTTTTTTGAAAAAACCGAGACCGAGGATCACCGAGGCTGAAAAAGCCGAGATCGAGGTCGAGGGGCAAATTTTGGCCGAGGTCCGAGGTTCGAGGATAACCGAGGTTTTGAAAAACTTTTATAAAACTTCAAAATTTAAATAAATTTACCAAATTTTATCAATTTTTGCGCCGCAGGCGAAAATTTTAAGCATTCTGGAAGGCCTAAATTGAAAAAATTCAAGTGTTAGACCCAGAGGCAAAAATTTTTTGAAGGTTAGATGGTCATGAAGCCAGAACTCTTCAGTTTTCTGAGCCGCAGGCGGAAATTTTGTGAAATTCATGACTAAATTAAAATTTTTAAAGTTTTTTCAAGTTTAAAATTTTGAAAAAATAAAGTTACACATTTAAAATCAAAATCAAAGTTAAAAATTTATATTTTTGGAAGAAAAAATGTCAAAAAATCTTATTTTCGAATTATGGATTCGAACCCAGTCCCTCAGAATATCAAAGTTGGTACTTCTTCCGTTTGAAAATTTTGGAAGATCATTCACAAATTTTCCTGCTTTTTTGCGCCGCAGGCGAAAATTTTTAGAATTTTTGAAGCCCAAGTCACCAGATATAGTATTAAAAATTCCCGATTTTTCAAAAAAATTTCCGGAATCGTGAACGGGAATTCCCGATAAAATTTTAATTTCCAATTTCGGGAAATCGGGATCCCGACCCAGAAAAACGTCGTGAGTTTCCGCTTTTCGGGAATTGGGACGGCTCGTTCCCTGATATATACCTAAAGCTGGAACGGAGCCGGTTGCATTTTTCTGGATTAACCTTCTTAATATGAGCCAATTTCTCATTCCAGCGCCGCAGGCGAAAATTTTAGTAATTTACAAAGCCGATAAGCTTAGATTCCTCCTTTTTTAGCGCCGCAGGCGAAATTTTGAGAATTTTTTGAAGGAAAATAGGCCAAAATTCTTATATTTTTGCTAAAAAATCAATCTTTAGGGGTGTATATTTAGCCTCGGTCCTCGGCGAGGTTTTGGGCGAGGACCGAGACCGAGGTTCCGAGGCCCGAGATCAGCAAAATCGAGGTCGAGGTTTGAAAATGGGCGAGGACCTCGGCCTCGGCGAGGCCTCGACCTCGACCTACTCTACTTAGAACTGATTTTAAGGAATTTAAACATAGTAGCTTCTATGAACAAACAAAGCAAAGAAACCCTCAACGATTTAGAACAAAATTTAAAAATATAAAAAATATTTTAATCTCCAGTTATTAGATAATAAATTATCCAAAAATATTTTCAACAAAAATATTTAGTGCCCAATTTTATAAAAATTTATTTACCAAAAATTTCTCCATTTAGAGTAAAGAAAGCATATGGACGTTGATCAACACTATCTTCTTTTTGATAAACTAGTCCAACCCCACAAACATCTCCACTTTTCCAAGACATATTTGGATAACGAATTTTTTCAAGTTTTCCCAAAACAGAAATATTTACACTTTTAGTTGTTTTATCAGGCAATAAACAACAACAAGACAATGTGAGTATTGTTGATTTGTTACTGTCAATTCCAATCAACGCCATTTCCCCCCTTTGATTAACTTCTTCAATATTTTGAAATTCAATTTCAAAATAAAAAATTGAGTCGAAAAGAGGGTCTGCCGCTTCTTTATTAAATTTATTTTGGCCATAAACGCGTATCATATTATTCAATTCTTTAGTGAAAAAAATATTAGATTAGACTAAACTAGGGTAGCTCGCCGAGCCTTCGGGGTCGGGATCGTCGGGGAGAGAGTAGAGCAGGGTAGAGCCTTCGAGGATCGGGCTGGGGGTTTTGTCAAAAAAATCGTCGGGGTCGGGGGGAGCTTGACTAAACGATATAGCGGGTAAAAATTTGGTAATTTTGCCGTTAAAAATTTAAATTATATTATAAAATTAAATTATAAACAAAAAACAGTAGATCCTACATATGTATATGGAAATTAAAATCAGATTTTATTAAAAATAAAAAACCACTCTTTATAAATACATATCCTAATACAAGCCTATCCTCATTAGAAGCCTACTTAATGAAACCCTTTGAAGAATTAACCCCCTTGGCTACATTAAAATATTTTAAGGTATATCTACGTGTTTTCGATATAGGGTGAGAATTGTATAAAATTGAATTAAACACTCATTCGAAGTTGAGTCATCAAAGCTTCCGAACTACACAAATAGGTATGCCAAAGTTTTTAAATTAAAAAAAATTACCTTTAGCATTGTTTGATGCAGAATATTCTACTTTTCCCCCGTTAATAGCAACATTACCAATTTTACTTTCAATCTTATTATTGTGGATAATTTTCTTTTGATCAACAAAAAAATGCTCGGCAATATATCCCCATTTATTTTCAAATTTAATAAATTTCTATCGAGAAAAATAATTTTTTAAATTAAAAAATAAATCTCACAGCTTTCAAGTTTGAAAAGTTAGCCAATTTGTTTGTCATAACTTTGAGCTCTTTTTCAGCCTTTTAAAAATTTTTTTTAATTTCAAAATAAATTTTCACTTTATTTAATCGTTCAGTTAATTGTTTTCGTTCATCATCAACCATCCCAATTTTTTCCTCCAAAGTTCCAATCGTTTCTTTTTGTAAAGCAACAATATTTTTAAGAGAAAATTTTGACTGTTGCAAAATTTCTTTTTGTTGATTTAATTTTGACTTTAAAAAATTTTTTTTCTTAAAATTTTTATATAAAAATGCCTTTTCATTAACCATTCTCTCAACACTTTTTTGCATTTTTAACATAGCCATTGTATGTTCAGTAGATATCTTTTGTGAATTAGTTTGTAAAAAGAGGATTTGTTTTAACATTTGATCTTGCTTAAAAATATTTTTAAAATTTCACAAAATTTTAAAAATCTTTACCAAATCAACTTTTGTTTTAATTAATTCTAAAGAATAATCAGACTTTTCCATATCAACCTATAATTAATATTTAATTAAACTTTTATTTAAAATACAGTATACTCTACCTAGATATAGTTTAGTATACTGGAGTTTTAGTTTCGTTACAAAACACATACCATTCAATTCGTCTCGATGAGCTGAGCCGATGGTGCCACTCTTTTCTGGAGATGCCTGAGTCCAATGACACTAAAATCATTGATTCTAAGTAGAGTTGATCAAAACGATACTGGTATCGGCCAACCCGAGACCGAGATTGACCGATACTCAAGAACCCGATACCGAGACCGATACCATCATTTTGAGCCGAGACCGATACCGAGAAACGATACTGACCGAGACTAACAGAAATTTTTATTTTATGTCAGAAAATACGTGTAAAAATGATTTATTCATTATTTTCGTCATCCAAATCATCAGATAAATACTCTTCATCATCTGGATACGATCCGGCTTGGCAATGGATACTAATTTTTGTGTCCGTATCCGAATAGGATATGGACACCTGCTTTCGATCACTTTAAATCCCCTTAATTCACTGGTGGGAACAACAGTTGCCGAAAATCGGAAGGCTCTATAATCAAAATCTTGAAAATCTTACTGCCGAGAGCTCGGAAAATTCAACATTTCAGGGTAATTCTTCGGTTTTCGCCCCCCTTCTTTTTCTGACCATTTTTACATCCTTCCTTCCCTTTCTCCCTTATTTTTCATGAGTAACTAGTCGAGCGTGTCGAATGACACCAAAATCTAAAAATCCGACCTGATTTGACAGAGATACAGACCCCTGGAAATTTGTAAACCATAGGGGCGATTTTTTGGAATAAAAAAAGTTCATGCAAATGATAGCTCATTCGAAAGAGCTCGTCGTGTTGAGTCGAGTAACACCAAAATTACAGTGATTGACCAAGTTTTGACAAAGTTATGACATAAGTCGCCGATTCCGATAGGTCTACTTAATGTCATAACTTTGTCAAATCTTGTCCAATCACGTTGATTTTGGTGTCATTCGACTCAACACGATGAGCTCTTTCGAATGAGCTATTACTTGTATAAATTTTCGTCCTTATGGTTTTTAGCCCCTATGATTTTTCAATATTTAGGGCTCTGTATCTCGGTCAAATCAAGTCCGATTTTTCTGATTTTGGTGTCATTTGTCACAGCTCGACGAGTTCTATAACTTAAGATTGACTGACCATTTTTTAATACTTTGAGGAAGGAAAAAGGAGGGGGGGGGGCGAAAACCGAAGAATTACCCATTTCAGCGCCGCAGGCGAAAAGTTATTAAATTTTAGAAGACCTTATTCGAAAAAAATTTACTTTCTATGTTATGGACGGATATCCGAAAAAATTATGGACGAAAACCTGGACAATATTGAGGATTTTGTTTCTTTGAGTCAGTATCGTTTCTCGCCGAGAAATGAACCGAGAATCTCGGTATCGGTTTCGAGACCGAGAATGAAAAAACCGAGACCGATATTGGAAAAAAGCCGAGAATCTCGGTATCGGTCTCGTCTTGATCAACTCTAATTCTAAGATGGTTCCCTCTGATTTTTCGATTTTTGGGGGCCTATATCTCAGTCCACAGATATCTCGGGATGAAGTGGTACCGTTCAACTCAGCTCATCGAGACGGATCGAATGGTAGGGGGTTTAAAACGAAACTAAAACTCCCGTTTATTAAACTACAGCCATTTACTTACTTCCAAAGCCTTAATTCTCTCTTCAACATTTTTTACTTTACATTTCAAATTACAATTATTTTCCTTTAAATTATTTTCTTTTTGTAAATCCTCTTTCTCTAAAATTTCTTCTTTTAAACATTCCACCTCCTCATCATCATCTAATACAATTGTAGCATCTGATTCTTCTTCAACTTTAATTGAAATATCATCATTATTGCCAGAATTATTGACAGAAAAGGACCAATCTTCCAATTCTTTTGAAGTTCTGATTTTCATTTTTTTAAATTTTCTGAAAAAATATTTTTAAAAAATAAGTGGAAATGAAAGTAAATGAGGTATATGAGAGTAAGTTCTGAGTTTATGTATAGAAGGAAATTTTACATCAATGTGACCTAGACATTTTTTGCTTGGAAATAAGCGTCCTGCTCTATAATATTTAAAAAAAACTATGTCACCCCCAAATGTAACGAGGCAAAGTGACAAAATAGAAATTTTTTTATGAAAATCTAACAAGAAAAATAAATATTTGAATTTATTTTAATTAAATTATTAGAGATATCCAAAATCGAAAATTTTGTAAAATGCCGAAGGAGACTCCTAATTTTTATTTTATTTTCCTTAATTAAATAACCTGACCTTTTTTAAAGCAAATCTCTCAACCAATTTTTGTCAATATTCAATAATTTATATTAAAAACTCGAACGAAGATCTCTGTTATCGAGATCTCGATTCTTGTAGGACCAGTCCCGAGAAGACATGGGCCCATGAAGACCTCGTTGTCACCCATGAAGACGTAATCCCCGTAGACCTACACCCTGAAGACATTTGACCCTGAAGACCATCACCCTCAATGTTGCATGACCCTGAAGACCTACAATCTTTTGATCAACACCAATTTTACTTTAATTTCTTTAGAAGTTTAATCAGTGTATCTCTAGTTTAGATCTTTTCAAAATTCATTACATATGAGTAGCATGCAAATATTTTTCTCAATTACCTCAATAAATCTAAAAATCCTTTAATAAAAAAATATTTTTGTGTTAATTTTGCATTTTTATTTTGCAGTTTTTTCACATTTTATGGACTTTATGTTTTCTCCTTTAATTTCTTTAAACAAATAAATTTATTTATTAAAGAGAGAGACATTTGATATATAAAATTTAAAATAAATAACTCAAGATTAAAAGGAGAACTTCAAATACCATCCAAGCACTATCATTCCTTTCTCTTTTTCTTATCATTTTCTTTTAAATGTTCGTAGATAAAAGATTAATTAATGGGTACAAGAAAGTGATTGAAATGATTAATTAATCAAATACAAAATTGATTAGGCGAGAATGGGTGCTTTTTAAGGACGAATTTTTGTTTAAAATGTCTCCTTTTTGGGGGTAAAAAATGTTAATTGGATGTTGTTTAATTATGTATTGCCTCTGTAATTTAATTCTAATTTAATTCCTCTAATTTAATTCCTCCTAACTATTAAAAAAAAGTCTGTCTTTAATTTTAAAAATTTCCCTTTATTTTTTTAAGTTCTTGGATATTTATTTCTAATTTATCCGGCCCTATCCGAAAGGAATGCCGGCATCCAATTTTTCCTCTCCTCCTCGAATAGAAAGGAAATTGGATGCCGGCATTCCTTTGGATAGGGCCATTTATCTTATTTAATGAATTTATTTTTGTGCTTCTTTCAAATATATTTTTTCCTATCATGAAATAATCAAATTTTAAAATTTACTTTTAACAAAGCATCAAAATATTTATTAATTAAATTGAAAACTAAGTAAAATATATAAACAAAATTCTGATAATTTTAATTATTTTGATATACCTACAAATATTTAACAAAAAAAATTTAAACAAATTAATCATATTTAAAAAATAATTTTTCAATTTCGATTTTTTAAATAATAACTCTATAAAAATTTAAATTATAGTTGATTAAAAAATATATTTCCTATAAAATTTAACAAAAATGTCTGGACTTTATTTATTTAATTATTCCACTACCTCTTCAACAAAAGCCCAATTAATTAATTTAAAGAAAAGACCCTCACTTATTGATAAATTACCAATTTTTACAAGAGAAGATGTTAGTGCTAATGTTAATAGAAATTGGATTATTGTTGGCTCTTTAGTTTTTGATTTGACTGATTTTTTAAAAATACATCCTGGGGGAAATGAGGTAAATTTAATTCGGTATATTAGTCATGAAAATTTTGTTTAAGACTCTGAAATGGAAGGGAATTTATTCTTACATCATTATATGTACATATTAGAATTTTTATTAAAAAATTTATTTTTCTTCCGCTTCCGCTGAATTCCATCTTCTTTGGGTCTTCCGCTTTTTATTTTCCTTCCGTCTTCCGCATTTAAATTTTAATAGAAATCTAAGCTAAATATATTGGAATGGGATACTTTATTTTATTTTTATTATATAATCAGACAATTCAATTATTCAGATACTTCTTGAATTTATTGGAATGGATGCTACATCCGTTTTTGAAGATGTACACCCGAATAATGTGAGGGCATCTATTGTATTGTTAAAATATGTTATTGGAAGATTAAAAGAAGAAAAGGAAAATAGAGAAATTAAAGAAGATTTTGAAAATATTAAAAATGAAAGGATAAATAGTAATAGTAATCAAAATTTTATTTACAGTAGATCTGATGTTGAGTTTTTAAATTAATTTTTAACGAATAAATTTTTTGTGATCATACTGAAATGTATTCGTAAATTTTGCCGAGCTCGACTCAAAAACGAGTAAACAATCACTTAACTCATATTTTCATCACATTTATCATTATCATTTCTTCTGAAAGTTAAAAGTAACTGAAAGTTCGAACAACGGTAAAAGAGGTAAAGATTGGTAGAGGTAAAAAAGTAAAATAAAAATATTGGCAAAAGAGGCTGTTTAAGGATAGAATTTTTAAATTGGGGCCGATTTTTTTTTAAATCAATTCTTTCGATATTTAATACAAAAATGGTCATGGAAATATTTGTTTTTTATCAATCTTCTTCAAATATGTCTCTTTTTAACTTTAATTTTTCTTCCGGCTTTATTTAAATGTTTAATTTCCAGAACGTCCAACCGGGTGTATACTAGCAGTCCCGTAACGACGAACTGTTGTTTGAATTGTTGTGCGAATACGAATAACCGTTGATTGGGCTTTGGTAATTCCAAAATAACGAAAAACAGCACGTCTAAAAATATAATAGTTTACCTAATTAAAATGAATTTAAATGATCGGAGGGAATTTAATTAATATTTTGTTATACCAATAATTTTTTAATGAAAAAATATTTACCGATATGGAGCAACAAGTAAAATTGTTCCTATTGGATTCAAAGCTGAGATTAAAGTTACTGGGATGTCAGTAGCAACTGTGTACATAATTGAATGCCCGGTAATAAATACTGGGCCAAATACTTGAATGGCTACCCGACACATGAGGATATGACTTTTGAGGACCAGACACTTGAGGACCGACTTTTGAGGACGCGACCTTTGGGGATGCGACTTTTGAGGACGCGACCTTTGAGGATGCGACTTTTGAGGATCAGACATTTGAGGATACTCTAATGTCAAAAAAAATTAAAAAATAAATAATGTTAAATTTATGTTTAAAAAATTAAAATTTTGTAATTTTATGGCTTGCTCAAGGCCTAACGAGCAAATAATTGAATTTTCCAGATATTTAGATGAATGATCATCCTTTTTAGTTTAGATTTGTTAATAGATAAGTTTGTTTTAATCCCCCCGATATCCTACTCGATCCCTCTTTGAGGAATATTCTGTGATATGAAGGGATTTGAAGAATATTCTATGATATCAAGGGATTTGGGAGCAAGTCGCTTCGGACTTGCTCCCTTGCTTTGTTGCAAGTCGCTTCGGAAATTTTGACTGATCAAACAACAAATAATATTGATTTTTCTTCTGCTTTTGAGCAGCGACAACGTGAACATTTATTAGTACTTACTGGCCTGCCAGAAAGTACTGAGACTCAACCTATGGCAAGGGCTGAAAGTGATAGCAAAGTTGTTCGACAAATTTTAAATGAACTACAAATCGATCGCTGTCTTCCCTCGGCTGTTTTCCGTCTTGGTAAACAACGACAACCAGGCTCTAAGCCTAGACCACTTAAAATTCTTTTTCCATGTTCAGCAGCGGTAACCGAGGCCCTTCGAAATAAGAAAAAACTGGTTGGTAAATTTAAAAACATTGTTGTTCGTAAGAGTTTGACTAAGCAAGAACTAGATGAGCGTAGTAAATTGATTGAGTTATGTAAACAAAAACGTGAATCCACAAATCTTGATTATATAATATATGCCGGTACTGTACTTTTAAGGAGTGAAATCCCTAAATTTAAACAAACTCTAAACACTAATATATCAAATTTTCAATCCAATTAGGGATTTCTCCGTTTGACCAATGCCATACACAAACAGTCACTACTAGTAATCGAGTCTCATGTAATTTATCTGTAAAATCTCCAAATATAAGAAATATGGCCTCGCAACCTTATATCTCATCCGTTAAACTCTTTAAAAATTTAACATGTTTATACTACAATTGTCGATCAGTTCGTAATAAAATCAATGAACTTGACATTCAAATAGTAGATTATAATCCAGACCTTGTTTTATTAACTGAAACCTGGCTTGAAGAAAATGATGCCCATCTTAATCAACTAAATTCGTCTAGAAATTTCCATATTCTTATAGATAATCGTGACATTAAATTTAAATGTAAAGGTGGTGGTGTTGCAATGCTCATACGTAAGGGAATCTCTTATAAACAATTGTCCATTAAAAATATTGTAGGTATCGAGATAATTGCTGTAGATCTTTCTATACATTCTATTAAGGCTAGCATTAGACTTATTTTAGTATATAGACCACCAGCAATTACTAGCTCACTTACTATTAAACTTTTAAAAATCCTTCAAAGTCTCTGCCAAGGAAATGTTATTATTATAGGCGATTTTAACTTTAACGCTAATAATATTAACTGGAATGATAATACCGCCTTTACAAAATGTGCTAAAGAATTTCTTGAATTTACCAATAACTTTAATCTTAATAATGTCATTACATCACCCACTCACAATAAAGGTTCTATACTAGACCTGCTACTCACGAATAATCTTAATTCTATATGTTCTTGCCTAGTTGGTGCAGGTTTATCTACTTCAGACCACTTTTCTATTCTTTTTACCCTTAACATGGCTAAACCCAACCCTCAAAAAATCTGCTTTAGGGATTATACTAATGTAAAACAATTAAATTCTTACTTAATCTCTCATTTTAATTGTATATATGAAAAGTTCTATATATCAGATAAATACGAATATTTACTTGAACTTGTCTCAACTCTCATGGAAAAATATACTCCCTTACGCACAATAACCGTAAAACAAAAATCGTTTAATTATCCTTCACATATTAGGAAACTCATCAAATATAAGAAAAAACTATTTACAGAGTTTAAAAAGTCAGATTGTGGCCTAGAAGAATATATTAATGTTTCCAAAACAATTAAACATCTTGTTAACTCTTACAAATCACAAAGAATTAAATCAATAGTAAGTAACCGTAAAAACATGATCAAATATATGAAAAACCTGACTCAGAAATATTCTCCTATATCATGTTTAGAGCATAACAATACTTTTATTTTTGATGATCAGGCCAAATGTAATTTATTTTCTTCTGTTTTTGCAAATTCTTTTTCTAATCTCCCTAGATTTGATCCTCCTAAATTAAGCCCATGTAACTTCATAAATGCCCTTGAAGATATCGAATTTAGTCTACTAGATATCGATAATATATTAAAGAATTTACCTAACAATAACTGCTGTTCTGAGGATGGTATAAGCTATACCTTGCTAAAAAATTGCCATTCGTCTATTACACCTTTCCTATCTGATATTTTTAGATTGTCATTGGATTCAGGAATTCTACCTCATTCTTGGAAAGTCTCACATATCACACCTGTTTTTAAGAAAGGGGATAAAACTATTGCAGCAAACTATAGACCCATTTCTATTACATCGGCTATATGTAGAGTGCTAGAACGTATCATACTTAACAGTTTACTGATCCATTTAGAAGAAAACAAAATTATTAGTGAAAGCCAATTTGGATTCCTAAAAAAGCGTTCTACAACTACCCAACTAATATTTACATTCTCTCACTGGTATAGAGCTATACTTGAAAATAAAAACGTAGACTGCGTATATATTGATCTTAAGCATGCCTTCGACTCTGTCCCCGTCAAATTCTTGATTTATAAATTATTTAACATAGGAGTTAGGGGGAAATTACTTAACTGGATCTCATCATTTCTAACAGATCGTACAGCCAAAGTAAAAATTAACACAACATTTTCTACATCTTTTAAAATATATTCTGGCGTTCCCCAAGGATCTATCTTAGGACCCATTTTATTCTTAATATATATAAATGATTTAACCTTCTATATTCCCAATAATGTTAGTAAATGTTTATTTGCTGATGATCTTAAGATTTTTCAAGTATTTAAAAATTCAGAAAATACTAATTCACTACAAAATGCCTTAAATATAATTTCTCAATGGAGTTCCGATTGGGCACTCGAAATATCTACGCAAAAAACATTTGTTCTAAATATTGGCTCCAAAAATCCTAAATATACATATACACTCAATGGTGACATTTTACAAATAACATCTGTAATAAAAGACCTTGGCATTACCATTACCAATGACCTTTCTTTCGATTTACACTATAAAATTATCATCAGTAAAGCCTATGCCAGAGCTTCTTCAGTTCTTAATAGCATACACACTAGCAATCCTAAGGTATGGGCTCTTGCCTTTAAATCCTACGTTAGGCCATTACTAGAATATGCCACAGTTATCTGGAGTCCAAAAACTAAGTATCTCGTGGAAAAAATCGAAAAAATTCAAAAATGGTATACTAGGATCGCTTTATCTAAGTGTAAGATTACTTATAAAAGTTACTCTCAAAGATTAATTCTCTTCAATCTCGAATCATTAGCATTAAGACGCTCATTATATGATCTATCAACTATTTATAGGATTATCTTTAAATTTACACATTTAAGCTCTAACGATTTACTTGAGCTCAACGATAGACCTAGTCGAAATAGACACAAGTTTCAAATTAAGGTCCACCGAAAAAACAGTAAAACCGAACATTGGCTCATTAACAGAGCTGTAAACCTTTGGAATACAATACCTGCTTCAATTATAAACTCACCAAACCCAAAGATTTTTTGGATTGCGCTCAGGTCATATTTAATAAATTTGGAGAGCTCAAACACTTGTTTTGTATACTACTAGCTAAAAATCCGTAAAACCTTACTAATTTTGACTGTTTGTGTTGGCATAGGCATACCATAACTGTTCATTTGACGTTTATATTTTGACATTTTCCTTTTAAAAATATATATTTTGTATTTTACATTTTGACATTTTCCTTTTAAAAATATATATTTTGTATTTTACATTTTGACATTTTCCTTTTAAAAATATATATTTTGTATTTTACATTTTGACCTTTTCATAATTTAGTAATATCTCCACTTGTTTTTCCCGCCCTCATTTTTTGCAGTCACTGCATTAATGTATAAGTTTTTTTTTCTACTTTTTAAGCATTTTTAAAACACATTGAGAAACAATTGGATTTATTTATTATTTTTTTTATTTTTTTAATATATATATAACTCAAATTTTAAGATTTGCAATTTAAAGCACCTGTGCATTTCAATTTTTCTTAAAAATGTCTACAACAAACAAGCGTCCACATTCTCCCAGTTTAAACAACTTGGGTAATCAACTCATATAAACTTCCTTACAGTCTGTGGACACTCTTTGTTTTATACATTATTGTGACTTGTATTTTTTACTTTTTGTTTTATTTTTATGATTTTTATATGCTTTGTTTTACAATTGTTTCACAATTTTTATCTGAATGTTAGTGACCTTCTTATAAGGTCCTTTTCAGTGAATAAATAAATTTAAATTTAAATCTTCTTCAAATATGTCTCTTTTTAACTTTAATTTTTCTTCCGGCTTTATTTAAATGTTTAATTTCCAGAACGTCCAACCGGGTGTATACTAGCAGTCCCGTAACGACGAACTGTTGTTTGAATTGTTGTGCGAATACGAATAACCGTTGATTGGGCTTTGGTAATTCCAAAATAACGAAAAACAGCACGTCTAAAAATATAATAGTTTACCTAATTAAAATGAATTTAAATGATCGGAGGGAATTTAATTAATATTTTGTTATACCAATAATTTTTTAATGAAAAAATATTTACCGATATGGAGCAACAAGTAAAATTGTTCCTATTGGATTCAAAGCTGAGATTAAAGTTACTGGGATGTCAGTAGCAACTGTGTACATAATTGAATGCCCGGTAATAAATACTGGGCCAAATACTTGAATGGCTACCCGACACATGAGGATATGACTTTTGAGGACCAGACACTTGAGGACCGACTTTTGAGGACGCGACCTTTGGGGATGCGACTTTTGAGGACGCGACCTTTGAGGATGCGACTTTTGAGGATCAGACATTTGAGGATACTCTAATGTCAAAAAAAATTAAAAAATAAATAATGTTAAATTTATGTTTAAAAAATTAAAATTTTGTAATTTTATGGCTTGCTCAAGGCCTAACGAGCAAATAATTGAATTTTCCAGATATTTAGATGAATGATCATACTTTTTAGTTTAGATTTGTTAATAGATAAGTTTGTTTTAATCCCCCCGATATCCTACTCGATCCCTCTTTGAGGAATATTCTGTGATATGAAGGGATTTGAAGAATATTCTATGATATCAAGGGATTTGGGATTTGCAAGAGATTTGGAAAGGATGCAATCAGGGATGTGGAAAGGATATCTGTGAATTAAAGTGGCTATTTTTGATTGAATTTTAACTCTTTATCACTATTAATCCGCCAAAATTCTCTCATATCCACCCATCATTCCTTATCCCTTAAATCCCTTTATCCCTCCCTAATCTCCCCTTTAGAGAGTCCCTAATCCATCAATATTTCCTTCGATTCACTTAATTTTAATCTTTCGATATCCCTCCTAATCATATATATCGCTCTACAAAACGTATGCCCCTCGTTACTCTATTGATATTAATTAAATCCCCCTTGACCAATTCAGAACCCCTTCTATCACCAGATATCAATCCTCTTATACCCAAAAATTCACTTATACCCCACCGCTAATCCTTAATAACTCCTTAACCCTCAAAAAATTCGGTTCGGTTTATCGGTTCGGTTAACCGAATAATTTGGTGAGATCGGCAACCCTACATAAAATTAAAAAATTTTAATTTTTTAAACATAAATTTAATTAACATTATTTATTTTTTAATTTTTTTTGACATTAGAGTATCCTCAAATGTCTGATCCTCAAAAGTCGCATCCTCAAAGGTCGCGTCCTTAAAAGTCGCATCCCCAAAGGTCGCGTCCTCAAAAGTCGGTCCTCAAGTGTCTGGTCCTCAAAAGTCATATCCTCATGTGTCGCGCCACGACTTGAATAGTCCAGCCAATAACTTCGAATGATGGAAGTAATGCCTTAATTATAAGATTGCTTTTGTGGCAGGCTCTACGTTTTCAAATTTTGCCAGTTTACGCGGAGCAGGCTCCGGAGCCAGCTTCAACTTTAGCTTCTGGAGCCATACCCAGCAGTGACAACAATGCCAAGAGTTCTTTTGTTAATCATCTAAAAAATTACCTGAAAAAGAAGAGCGGCCGAAACTTGTTTGTTATGTTCTTTTAATTTTAAAACATTCATTTCTCTAATTGCCTTTTTAATTTTAAAGAAACAAATGCCAACTATTAAATAAAATCCGGGAAATAAAAAAAGCATAGCCGTAAGATGCATCAACCAACGGTAGTTTCTCTTTAATTTTTTAAAATTATAACTAGGTACAGTAGTGGACAGAAAGATAGGGACAAAGGAAAAATGAAAATTGCTATTTACTCAGTTAAAATTCACATTTAGGAAAAATTTTTTATTTGATTAAAAACTCCATAAATATTCCATTAAATTTTAAATTTATAATATCTCATGCTTTTAATTTCCAAAATTAATCCGTGCATTTTCCTAAACAATATCTGTTTAGTTACACAATCTATAGGGTATTTAACTCTATGTATTTACACTATCAAAATTTCTATATGCATGGGTATTATACTATATTATTTTTGGTTCTTAAAAGATTACCGCATGAACAAACGAAATAAATTCAATATCAGATATGCCTGATTCTTCAAAAATCTTTATTCGTATTTCATTCATTTTATAAAAAAGTTCTTCCCGTGGATAGTCAGCCCAAGTGATCAAAAATGCGTGTGTAAAAAATAAGCATGTTTCGCCGATAATTAAAGGTAGAATAATTTTAGCAGAAAAAACTCCATTTCTACATAAAATAAAAAAACGGTAGACATATTGAGACATTGTAGTAAGTAAAAATATGAGCTAAAAATTTAAAAAAATTATGGACTAAAGCTTTCTCTCTTACGTAAAATTGAACCCAAATGAGATAAACAGCATAACGAATAGGTTGTGATGATTTTCGAAACAAACCATTCATTAACATAATACGATAACCACTAGAGTTACAAGGAATCTGTGACATATACGTAAATTTATATTTTATTTTGTAGCATGTCAGATCTTATATGCATATCCCGAAATACCTATTACTTCTTGCTTATAGTTACGGTTATCTAAAAATTTCAAGAACCAACAACTCTGATTATGCATAAGTAGAGACCGGCTGGGTTTTGAAGTAAGAGAATCCCTTGATTTACTAAGTTAAAATTCATACCGGTTGGACAATAAAATTCCAAAAAGAGACTGTCAAATCCATAAAACAACTAATATAAAGTAATTTTTTATAAATTTCCATTCCAGCTACTGTCTTTGTTTTTATCAAATAAATTAACAATGAATTCATCAGAAATCCAAAAACAAAAACAAAAGAACTTACATAAGCATAAGCAGCTCTTATTGGATCTAAAATACATATATCTTCAATTTTTAAATATTATTGTTTACTTTCAATATTTTTGAAAGTAATTTTAAACACATTTTCAAATACTTTTTGATTATATGATCTTCCTTGATTATTAAAAGAGCCCTAAATTATCATTGTTTTCACATCAATGTTTGACAAATACGTGGACTCTCTTACCTAAATTCGTACTATACTAGTATCTCGTACTTGGTACTATACGAGTAAATCTAGAATTTCCCAGCACTGTTTCCAACTCTTATCTCTACTATTTTTATTCACAAATGCCTCATAAATACAAATGTCCAAATAATGACCCTTTTCCTCACTATTAGAGTTAGCCTAGCCATCAACCGATTATAATGAATAAAAAATAAAATAGAATTCACTCCTTAGAACAATAGAACTCGATATAAGATAAATGATATCGGGCTTTAACAAGTACAAAGTAATGCCCTATTTAAGGGTCTCATTCTATTAGTTAATTGTAAGCCTAATAAAATTAAAAGATTTCCAATTATATACCTTTTGTCGAAAAAAAGAGATAATCTCCCTTCTCTCCTTTAAAAAATTCTGTTGATACATTCATATTTTAAATTTTAAAAATTTTTTAGCAAAATTTTGTCTTTTAAATCTTTTTAATAAAGTGCATCTTTATTTAATTTTCTTTCCTTTTTTATAGTTATTGTTGGGTAATTATCTTAATATATTTAGACGTTAGAGCTTAGTCTTGTTTTGTCCGACCGGTGCAATATAATAGTTTATATAAATTATTTATTTTAATCCCATAGGACTTTTAAAATTTATTGACGTATATAATAAGCTTTTTAATAATTTTAAAAGTAATTTAGAGTAAATAATAGAGTAATTATTAATTATTTAATAAATAATAGGGTAATTATTTAAATATTATTTAAACTAAAATAATTATTTAAAGCTTTTATTTTTTAAATTATTTTTTAAAGGAAGTTGTTTTTATAATCAAAAAATTGTATTGCGGAAATTATTAGCGATAAATATTTTTAAAAATATAAGTACTGTACTTAGACTTGATGCAAAGAAGAAATGAAACAAGTAGAAATTATTTAAAATAAAATTTTCTTCTGAAAACTCGAAAATTTCATCCATATTGCTGAAGGGAATTCTAATACTAATCGTCGTTTGTAGATTACATTTATCTGCATTTAACATGTTTAAAATGGGGTTCAGAGGGTTAATGATACCGATTTGGGATTTACTAAATAATTTAATATGATCAAAAATAAATAAATTCATTTTTCATTGAAAAAAAGACTCAAACTATTGGCAAAGAAAATCGGATTCCAAAGAAAATTGGATTCCAAAAGTCTGCAAAAATTTTATAAAATTCAAGGCCAATTAGGCTATATTTTTTCGATCCTTTAATTCTTCCTTTAATCATTTTCTAAATAGTTCATCAACAAATCAATTTTCTTATACTCTCATTTTTCTGATAAATAATATTAATATTTAATTTTTTACTAAAATATTATGCCACGATTCTAACGAAACAAGCAGTTGAATTAGACACGTTTTATTGCTGTTTTAGTGCAACATTTTGATTAATATTTTATATTAAATATATTTTGATTATACGATTTTTAAATAAGTATTAGTTAAATAAATAATAATTCTTCCTTAGATTGCCTAACTTTGTTTAATTAATTTTCAAAATTATAAGAGAAAATTCTAAAAAATTCTCAAAATCTTCTTAAAAGTTTTTATTTATTTTTAATTAAAGTATTTACTAATTAGAATTAAAAAATTTATTTTAAAAAATGAAACGTGACGATATTCAAGGTCTACGTACTTTGGCAATTTTTGGAGTTACTTTATCTCATATTTGGCCTAATTATTTTCCTAATGGAGGTTTAGGCGTTGAAATGTTTGTTTTAACAAAAAAAATATTTTAATTATTTTAATGGAAAGAAAATTAAATTAATAAAAAATTTTTTTAATTTTTTTAGATTTTTTGTCATATCAGGTTATCTAATAGCTAAATGCTTAAATAAAATTGGAAAGGAAGGCAATTTATTTGAAACAATTTTAAATTTTTATAAGAGGAGAATACAAAGAATTGTGCCTATTTATTTAATAATTATTTTTGTTACAGCAATGTAATTTTAATTTCAAAATTAATATTTCTAAAATAAATAATACATTCGGGCCTCACTAAAAAAGAATATATTGTTATCTATCAGATTAGAAGCGATAATTAAAACGATCATTTTGTGGGGGGGGGGGGGGGCGGAGGATTGAGCGGTTAAAAAGCTTTTATTCGAGAGTAGGAGGACTTCTGAGACTTTACAAAGACACCCATAAAGATTAGGAAATAAATGAGGACTAACTTAAATTTTGGGTAAAAAGATATCCTATTGTAATAATATAATTAATCTTAAAAATCTTTAAATTAAATTTTGAATTTTTTCAAGATTTTCTCGTTTATTACTTATTGAATCAGAATTTAATAGAAGAAAAATAGATACTTATTGGAGTTTAGCTTTTGCATTGAATATTAAAATTGGATTTTTTGAGGATTTGGGATTTTATGCCGCTGAGGTATTTTTTAATTAATTTTTGAAAATAGAAGAGAATTATGCAGGGAATTATTTGTTAAGTTTATTTTAAATAAATAGTTTTCGGCATTCTGTTTTCCTCAATATTTTCTTGACCAGGATATGCTAAGCTTGTTTGCCGAGCTTTGTTCCGGCATATACTTGGTCTGAAAAAATTCTTTAAAAATAATTAGGATAAAAATAATGAAGTGTGCCTTAAACTGGTACCTTTATTTATACTTCTACTATTTATAATACCCTTATAAACTAATAGAAATTTCTAATTTTTTATTTAAAAAATAAAATTCGGACTTTACAATTTAATAAATAATTAAATTTACATAGTTCAATTATCGCCCGTTTTTGCATACATGGTCATTGGATGTTGATATGCAATTCTATTTATTAGCACCCTTAATTATGCTTCTTCTATACTATTTTGAACATTCTTCTTTCAAAAAATATTTTTTTAATTTTATTTTTTGTTTTATTTTAATATTTTCTTCATTTATTCTTCAAGAATTTGTTTATACAAAATTTTATATTGTCAGTTATTCATTCATTTTTTGCCGATTTTGGCAATTTATTGCAGGGATTGTCAGTTATTTATTGAGAGAAATGAATGAACTAGAGAATGGAAAAAAAGAAAATTTTGATGGAACAAAAGGTAATTTCCTGAGAGATTTTTAAGAGGTGATAATGCTTGGTTCGATAGTTGGAACTTCACTACGTTTTTTTAAATTTGGTTGGCCATGAATTTGGGGCCCTCGATAAGCACTATCTTTTACCATACTCTATGTATAAAGTCTGATCACTTATGAAAAGTTACAAGTCGATAATTGAGAAATCAACGATTTCTTAGAGAAATCAACGATCTCTCTTGCGTGATCGGACTTGATACATCCATTTGTGTAAAAGATAGTTTTTATCGAGGGCTTTTGAATGATATGTGATCCATTCGGATGGGATCAAGCATAAAAAATTATAACCGATCAACTTTGGTAAAAAGGAAAATGGTGGGAGATAACTGAAAAGTACCAAATAAATATTATATAGAATATCAGAAAGTATCTAAGCCTCCTGGCAGTTATTGCTAGACCATTCAATCACAATGTACATGTGATCTACCGAATGAGCTGCTTTTACCTTCTCTTTTAATGGATAATAAACCCTCGCTTATTAAGCCTTTTAAGCTAGATCCCAGCTGAATCTCCCCATTTAAATTAATTAAAAAATAGAAATTAATTTATCAGATAATAGTAAATTAACAAATAATGTCGAAGAAATTAATGGAAAAATTCACGTTAATAATAATGAATCAGAAAATTATCCATGCATGCCTCCGAGTCCTAAATTTGTATGTGCTAAAAAATTACTAATTAATTAATTTTTTAGACAAATTTATTAAAATATTTTCCTTCAAATATTATTTTGATGGCTTTAATTAGTATTTTATTATATTCAAATAAAAACGGAATTATTCATTTTGTTCGACAAATTCAATCTATTCTTGTAGTAATATTAATTTCAATTATTTTATTTGGGAAATTTAATAATTATTTATTTAATTCAATTATTTTAACAAATCCTTTAATTGTTTGGTTGGGAGATATTTCCTATAGTTGGTATTTAATACAATTGCCAACAATTTATTTTGTTAGATATTTTTATATAATTGACCAATTCTCTATTAAATGTAAGTTTTAAAATTCTAAATAGAGTAAAGCAGCTGGGCTATAGCTCTCCTTTATCTAGTACTGAAGGTTATTCGACGGCTGGGAGCGAACCAGCATCTTCAGTAGACCGGATCCATTACACCTCGCCGCCTACTGCACAGCCCCAGGAATTAAATAGCTATATGCTTTACACTAGTATAATTTTATTAGAAAACAATTTACCTAAAATATAATTTAAAAATTTAAAATAAATCGAAAGGATCGGAAAAATTTCAATTAGAACCAGAAATTGGTCGGAATTTAAATCTTATCCAATCAATTTCCGTTTTCTATTCTGTGCTCAAAAAATTTTTGAAATTTTCGTTTACGAAATCCGATATCCTCCCCCAGCTATTCCGACAAACCTTTTGTTTCGACTAGTTTATTCAAACCTTCCAATTAATATTTCTGTTTATAGCAGGAATAGCCACGTTTATATTAACTTTAATATTTGCTTATTTTTTCAATTTAATTGATCAACAAATTCATAAAATAAAAAGCTTCAAAAAATTACTTTTATTTATTGGGATTTTATATATTTTGTGTTTATTTCAAATGAGGGAAAGAGATTATTCTGAACAAATAAAAGTTTAATTTAAATATTTTTTTAATTTAAAAAATTTTTTTTAGTTAATTGAAGAGAATATCGATGTTAACAAAACAAGATTAATTATTGATGAAATCGTTAGAGTAAATATTTTATTTTAAAACATAAATTGGTTTTGGTGATTAATATTTAAGTCCACAACAGTCATGTATCAAGTCTGGGATTAGGCCAACGTACCGCGAGGCTAACGTACCGCAGTGATAGTTTAACTCTGTTGAAAATGGTTCGATTCAGCTCGTCGAGATGCATTGAATCATACCAAAGCGTCCCGGATTCTACCATTTTTAACAAAGTTATAGCTCTGCGGTATGTTGGCTTCGCGGTACGTTGAGGGTGACTTGAGACCCACTAAATCTCAAGTCTTTTGATCTGTAGTATTTTCAAAGCTAACTCCTGATTGTCACTCAATTTAGGAGTAAGTGAGACTCCTAGCTAGCTAACTTTAAAACGCTTGCTATGCGGGAGTTTAAGATCTATTAAGAAGGTGAAAGAGCTCCCAGTAGCTCAGTCAGTTGAGCATCTATGCGTGATAATTAATTTATGCGTGATAATTAATTTATGCGTGATCATTAATTTTGTCAAGAATGGATTTTAATAGTCTTTTAAAAACCCAATCATTTTTTCTAAATTAATTATTTCTAAAATTTATTTAAAGACAGGAAGGGATTCAAATTTTGCAAATAATTTAACTTTATATGAAATAATTAGAATTAACGAAAATATGCAAAAAGCAACATTTGACGATAAAAACACAAAATATCCAAACGAAATAAACACAAACAAATGGAAAGAAAAAATAGCTGAAATAATAGAAAATAAAAAAGAATTATTTTTAATTAATTTTACAAAAGAAATAATTAATTTTGATGGTTTGGGTAAAAATACAACATTTTTATTAATTGGGAATAGCCATGCAGAAATTATTTCACGTTCATTACAACAAGTTTTTAAAGAGAAATACTCTGATTTTTATACATTTACTGCACCAAGTTAGAATTTTTGAAAATTTTTTTATATGTTTAATGTCGGATTAGCTAGAAAATAAATCACAGTTTAAGTTACCTTGAGAATTTGTTTGGCAAGTACTATATGGGAGGGAGTTTAATATAAGAATAATTAGTGGATGGACTGGAAAAGGTTTTAAAAGAATCGATATTACGACAAATCTCGATCTCGCTAACGGGGATTTTTGTTCAGATCTCGACTAAATAGGTCCCTCAACTAGATCCGATCCCTTACAATAACCCCAGAATTAGACTTCATAATAAAACACAATTTTCAACCCCATGAATGTACATATCAGGGCTGGATCCGCTTCCGCCTTCCGCCTTTTTTGGCCCTTCCGTTTTCAAAATTCTCCAGCCCTGGTACATATCCTAGATTTAATTTAAAATATATAATTTCATTTCATTTTTTTAAAAGAATCGATATTACGACAAATCTCGATCTCGCTAACGGGGATTTTTGTTCAGATCTCGACTAAATAGGTCCCTCAACTAGATCCGATCCCTTACAATAACCCCAGAATTAGACTTCATAATAAAACACAATTTTCAACCCCATGAATGTACATATCAGGGCTGGATCCGCTTCCGCCTTCCGCCTTTTTTGGCCCTTCCGTTTTCAAAATTCTCCAGCCCTGGTACATATCCTAGATTTAATTTAAAATATATAATTTCATTTCATTTTTTTAAAAGAATCGATATTACGACAAATCTCGATCTCGCTAACGGGGATTTTTGTTCAGATCTCGACTAAATAGGTCCCTCAACTAGATCCGATCCCTTACAATAACCCCAGAATTAGACTTCATAATAAAACACAATTTTCAACCCCATGAATGTACATATCAGGGCTGGATCCGCTTCCGCCTTCCGCCTTTTTTGGCCCTTCCGTTTTCAAAATTCTCCAGCCCTGGTACATATCCTAGATTTAATTTAAAATATATAATTTCAGCATGTTTGCCGTTTTATGTACCCGATCATTTGGCTTTTATAAAACCTGGTAAACGAGTTTCTACTGCCTACTGTGCCGCATATGCAAAAATTGTTTTGGAATTAATTGAAAGTTTAAAACCAGATTATTTATTTATTAGTTTTAGGTTAAATTTTAATTTTTTAATAAAAATAAAAATAAAAAAATATTACTAAAAATCCTTATTATTTTTAAGATGGTTTAGCTCATTCCGACAACAACCTTTTAACAAAAACAAAATTAGAGAGGATGAAATTCTCAATTTAATTAATTCATTTATTACAAAAATACAACCTTTTATTAAAAAGAAAATATTCTTTCAAGCGCCAAATTTAGAATTTAAATATAAAACAGCAAAAATTGCGACAAGATTACTTTGGCGAGGGTCGCCTCTAGATATTTTAAATTTATCTTTTAAGGTAAAGTTTAAGGTATATAACAAACTCAGTCTTTAGGCTACACTTTAATCAAATATACATTTATGAAAATTGTTTGGGAGGGGAAAGTGCTTTCGGTCCACGTTCCCGTCCTTGCAAGTCAGGGAATTTGAGGGATTTTTTTAAAATTCCCCCCACCCCCCCCCCCGTGGCGCTGGCTCCCCGAAAATTGTTCCCCGTGGCCCTCCCTTTCCGTCGGGGACCAACCCTAATTCCAAGCCTTCCGAGTTTCCTTTCCATTCCTCCGGTTTAAAATAGAGTAGCACGAGGTCGAGGCCTCGCCGAGGCCGAGGCCGAGGTCCTCGGCGATTTTTCAACCTCGACCTCGATTTTGCTGACCTCGGGCCTCGGAACCTCGTCTCGGTCCTCGCCCTGAATCTCGGTCGAGGACCGAGGCTAAATATACACCCCCTAAGAATTGCTTTTTTGTAAAGAATGGAAGTAATATGGTGACTTACCTTCCAAAATTCTCAAAATTTTCGCCTTCGGCGCTAAAAATGGAAGGCTTTTTTAATGAAAAGGGAAGGGTCATGTTTTTCCCCTAAATACCCTTAATCCTATTAATCCCCTATATACGCTCTATCCCCACAAATCCATGATATCCTCATTAATCTACTAAATCCACTTACATTCGAATTTTTAGAATATTGGCAGTCAAGTGCCGAATTTCTCCATTTTTAAAGCGCCGCGGGCAAAAATTTTGGGAATTTAAGAAAGCCAGATTTTTTCAATTTTAAAAATAAAATGTGGAAATCAAAGAAGTTAAATTCTTAGGAGTGTAAGTTTTTAAAAGCTCAAAAAAGTCAAGACCAAGACTACACCCCAAGACCAAAACTAAAAAAGCCCATGAGTCTTGGACATCTCTATGGGCCTACTGGGTATGAATCAGATATAAAATATTAATTTGATAAATATTTAGGAACTATTTGAAAAATTTACTAAATTTATCTAGATTTTGTAAGTTATAAAATTTTTTTAAAAACCTCGGTTATCCTCGTTCCTCGACCTCGGTCTCGGGTCAAAATTAGCCCCTCGACCTCGCTCTCGGCTTTTCCTGCCTCGGTGATCCTCGGTCTCGGTTTTTTCAAAAAACCTCGACCTCGTGCTACTTTAGTTTAAAATACACATCATTTTCTGATAAAAATTTTCAGACCAAGGATATCTGACTGTTTATATTTTAAAATTATATTTAAAAAAATTTTAAAGAATATATTTAATTTATTTTTAGGAACATTTAAAACTTAATAAATGGTCTTATGAACGTCTTAAATATTTAAATTGTCCAAAATGTATAATTTATGACTTTTCTCAACATTTTTGTAATTCTACAACCGATATTTGTAAAGCCTATGATGAAGAGACTAAATTAGTTTTTTTCTATGATAATAACCATTTAAGTTATTTTGGAAGTAAAATTATAAAACCTTATCTACAATCGTTATTAAAAGGAGAATGATGGAAGATTAAATAAAAAAAGGAAATTTTTTAAATGTTTTCATATACAGTAACGTTATTATAACGGCATCTATATTTTAGGTCATATCTCGGGGTTTTCCAAATGTATTTGTCTGAATTTTAAATATGTGATAAAATACATTATTTAAGCATAATATGCAAAAGTAGTCACTAATTTAGTGAATTTGAAATTTTTTATCAATTTTTTTTTCAAAATTTGGGTGTAACATTAATGGCAGTCTAGTCTTTTTTAAATTTCTTGTTAAAGTTTATTCAAAGAATTTGTTTTATTATGCAACTAAACGATCATAAAAATGGACAAATTATAGCTTATAAGGATACTGGAAAAAACCTCCTTTTTAGACTGGCCGGCTCGCTCACCAGATCTCAATTGAATAGAGATCTCTGGGGAGTGTTAGCGCTGTCAGTTTATGATGATTCAAGAAAATTCTCAAATGAAGAACAATTTAAAGAAGCAATCGAACATGAATGGATAATGATTTCATAGGATTTATTATAAAATTTAGTACATAGTATGAAAAATCGTTTAGTTGAGGTACTCAAAAATAAAGGAGGATTATATCAACAGATCAAATCTAAAAACAACTTCAACCAAAACCATAATAACAGAAAAAGGTACTATAAAAGCCGGATATATACTGTACATAATTAGTCCCGTACAAAATTTTATCCGATACAATCATCAAAAATAATCAGCAATGTGGTTTTCTATCTTCAACAAGAACAAATCGAACAAAAAGCAAACAATGTTAACTAACATCACGGCTCTCTCCATTGTTGTTCTACAATTACTTGGGCAGTTAAACATTACAGGAGCAAACTATGTTGGCCTTGGGAATCACATTTTGCGAGAAGGAAAGGTGACACTTGCCGAGGGCTCGAGGGTTGTTAATAAAAAAGACATTGACCAGAACATGACGATTTCTGACGATGCTTGTGATATTGGTTTTGATAAGGAGGGGAATATGTAAGTTATAATTATTTATTATATTCCTCATCTTTCCAGCCTTCTCCTCTACATGAATCAAGGGACGATAAAGGATACGGGTTGTACGGTGGATCTTCTAACAAATATTGTGGACGAGATTGTTTTAAATTCTGGTTTGAATAATAGTGCAGGGCTTGGTACTTGTCTTAGAGGGGATACCATCAACTCAAATGTGTAAGTTTTAACTTTAAGCAATAAAAGTTGAACGCTAATTTAATTATGTTTTTGTAGACTGCCTTTTGCTTACAGTCTGACAAATGAGGAAGTCAAGAAATTTCACAACGGCCCGATTTTTGCTAATCAGTATTGCCCTAGTTGTTTGGAGGGTTGTGTGAAAAAAACAGGTCTAGAAGTTAGATGGAAATATGATGATGTTCGTGGCATAGAATTTGCTGTGTTTAATGCAAATCCAAGTAAAATATCTCTGCGTAATAGGGTTGTTGTCGACCGGTTTTAAACCGGAATTTTAACTTTAATGATCGGAAATTTGTGAAAATGAGTGATTTTATTAAAAATTCTCCCAAAATAAAACCGGTATTTGTCTAAAACTCGAAACCGAAAACCGGGTTTCTAAAATTTCGATATTCCGAAAACCGGGGGTACCGGTTAATAACCGGTCGCCAACAACCCTAGTGCGGTATTAAAACTATTAACCTTGCTTATTCTAGTTGCCACAAAACTGATCTATTTTGATGGCAAAGAACTGGACATGAGTAAAACATATGTAAAATGGAAATATAGTTTAATAATCAACCAAACATATCCTAAATTTCACATCAGATTTTCAACAAAAGAAATAGACACGATGGTTACTAGACCATCTATTTGCATCGATAACCCCATAGAAGACATTCTCTCGCCCTCAACATGGGAAATTGTTGGTACGAATCCAGAGCCTAAAATGAATCGTTTGTTGGTTTTCCATCTTCTTCCACAAAAAGCATCGCGAAAGAGAATGTTGATGATAAATAAGGGTACTGGATTTCCTGAATATGTTGTGACAAAAGATCATCCAGAAGGGCCAAAATGCGATGAAATGTCGATCATCTTCGTAAGTCGCTAAACTTTTTTAACTTTATTCAAATGGTCTTACATTATCGTTTTTAGTCTGTGAAGAATTACAGCTTGCTGTTCACTCCAGTATCTCATACTACCACTTCGACAACAAAAGATCCAACAACCGCGACAATAACCTCCTACAACATCAGAGACAATCAAGAAACAACAAAGATTTCTACAACTAAACCATTCAAAGTTGGTCTTGGTAATCACATTCTTCAAGATGGAAAGGTGATACTTGCTAAGGGATCTGTGGTTGCCAAAAAAGAAGATGTTAAACAGTACATGACGACTTCTGCTGATGCTTGTGATGTTGATTTTGATGAGGGTAATATGTGAGTTGTAATTTTTTATTCAAATTATATTTCGAATTGATTCACAGCGTTCTCCACTACAGAAATCAAGGGACCACGAAGGATAAAGGTTGTACGGTGGATCTTCTAACCGATAGGAAGGACGAGATTATTTTCTGGACTGGTGTGCATAATCGAGGAGGGCTTTATGATTGTTTGAATGGAAGTGACATCAATTCAAATGTGTAAGTTTAAGCAATAAAGGTTGAAGCTAATTTAATTATTTTGTAGACTGCCTTTTGCCTACAGTCTGACAAATGAGGAAGTCAAGAAATTTCACGACGGCCCGCTTTTTGCTAATCATTCATGCCCTAGTTGTTTAGAGGGTTGTGTCAAAAATACAGGTCTAGAAGTTAGTTGGCAATATGATGAAGATCAAGGAGGAGATAATGCTGTGCTTTATATAAATCCAAGTAAATAACTGATTTCTATTAAATTGTATACATAATCTATTTTAGTTGGTACGAAATTGCTTTACTATATCCGTAAAGAATGGAACTTGAGCAGTACAGAAGTTTACTTTAATCAAACACAGATTAATCAAATAGTTCCTAAATTCCATATCAAAGACTTAATGAGACACAGAAATTCTCAACCATCTATTATCTGCATGAATAACCCCAAAGAAAACATTCTCTCGCCCTCAACATGGGAAATTGTTGGTACCAGTCCAGAGCCTAAAATGAATCGTTTGTTAGTTTTCCATCTTCTTCCACAAAAAGCATCGAGAAAAAGAATATTGAAAAATACGCGCACTGGATTACCGGAATATGTTGTGAGAAAAGATCATCCAGAAGGGCCAAAATGCGATGAAATGTCGATCATATTTGTAAGTGATAATTTTATTTTTATTCAATTGATAAAAGATTCTTTAGTCTAAAGATAACTACAAATTGTTGACTACATCTTCAATCACTTCAACGTCAAAACCAACTCAGGGTCCAATTAATAGAGAAGAAACATCTACAACATCAACTTATACTAGCAAAAATGATAGAACAATCTCACAGTCTGAGGAAACACCACAAATAACTAAAACTTTGACAGCTGTATCCTCTTTAACAACTACGACTACAAAAGCTACAACAACAATAACTACTACTACTAAAGGCTCCTCAGGCTTTCTGTTTTTTGTTGTGATTATCGTTATTATTCTGGCTGTTATCGGGATTGGAATTGCCATCTACTTCGTCTTTGTGAAGGGCGACACGGAGGAGGAGGACAATGAGGAAGGTGATGGGACTAAGGGAGATGTCACAGGAGAGGATAAAGAGAAGGAAGATATCATAGGAGAAGATAATAATGCCAACAAAGAAGAACAAAAAATTGAAGATGAAGTAAAAGAAGACAAGGATGATGTCAAAGGAGATGATCAGAAAAAGGAAAATGGTACAGGAGAAGAAAAGAATGAAGATGTCAAAGGAGAAGAGCAAAAGAAGGAAGATGTCAAAGGAGAAGAGCAAAAGAAGGATGAAGCCGCTGAAGACGATAATAAAGCAAAAGAGAAGATAGAGATGACTGCAAAGACGGTGGAGGATTCTGCATCAACAAATAAAGGCGAAACCAAAGAAGAACAGGGGGGTGCTGAAGATAAGAATAAAGAAGGTGGAGAGAAGAATGAAGACAAGACTTAAAAAGATGATTTTGTAGATTTTTCCTAATTGTTTCAATGGATAGTTTTAAAAATTTTAAAAATATGATAACGGGTAGACAATATTTTTTAACAAGCCTTACTTCTGATTTACATTGATTTTCGAAGTTTTATAATTTTAAAACATTTCAGATTAGGGTACTTATAATTATGGAACGCAATTTATGTTTTTGAAAAATAAATTAAATATTTTTCCTATTAATAAAAGAATTGTTTTATTAATAATTTTTATCAGAAATATTAAATAATTATGTAAATTACTACATATAAATTCATTAATTTATTTAAAATTTTCTTTTATTTCTTTTTTCATATTTTATCCATTTATTTACCCCTTAAAATTGAAAATATAAAATTAAAAAAAGAATTTTTTGAAATAATAATTTACACGCAAGGAGGAATAACCAATGTTCCACTAAATCCGCGACAGGGAGTTTCACATTGAGGTTTGAACTTAATATCTTGACAATTTTTACAAGCAGAGCAGCTAGCCGTGCAAGGAGGGCCACAGAGATTGTTGAAACAATCCTGGCAACTCTGAAAATATTTTTTTTGAAATTTAATTTTTATTCTTGTTATTAGCTATTAAAAAATAAAAAAAGGATTAATAATTTAATTTTTTGAAATAATTCTTTAAATTATTTAAATTTATAAATAAGTTCAAAATTTAGTCTTTAATTAAATTTTAAAATAATTTAGTAATTTTTGTTTATATTTAAAATTAAATCCACTCAGTTTCTGTTAAAAACAATTTAGATAACTGTCAAAATGACAGTTTTTGACTTGATTGTTTTTATATCTTGTATGCATATTGATAGATAAGTTCACAGAAAAAATTTTTTATTTGTCTATTAACTGTATGAAAGTTAAATTTAACAAAGTTTTATAGGTTATTTTGAACATCCCTATTTTAGAAAATCTCTGATAAATATTTTTAGACTTTCTATACTGTGTATAACATTAAACAAAGTTTAAAATTGCCAAGTAATTAAGCCCCTTATATGAAAAATTTGAGGGTGTCAAAGTTTTTTGGGAACTGAAATTTTATATCCCTTCAAGCTTCATCCTACCTCAGCAATGGTATATTCCGGAATTAACGAAACAAGCATGAAATTTGAAGAAATAGCCAAAAAACAAATAAATTTTTGGGAGGCCATTTTTAAATATTTTTGAAATTATGATTTTATTTTTGTTGTTAATTTAACCATAATTAACCCCTAATCTTCACTATCCATATATATCCCATTAAACCTACAAATCCTACGATATCGCTATTAATTACCTCAAATCCCTTGATATCTTTGTACATTGATCCTTTTATATATCATTAATCTTCCAAATACCCTCTTAATCACTTCTAATCCCTCTATATCCCTCCATGGAGACTCAACTGATGGGACACAACAATTAATCAACAATTAAAAATTTTATGGGGGAGGGGGCTTATTTTAGGAGGGGGCTTATTTTAGAGGGGGGCTTATTTTTTTCGATCTACCTCTAGATGGGGCTTATTTTAGAGAGGGGGGGGCTTATTTTGGAGGGGGGCCTATTTTAGAGTATTTACGGTATTTATAAATTTAAATAATTTAAAGAATTACATTTCAAAAAATTAAATTATTAATCCTTTCTTTATTTTTTAATAGCTAATAACAAGAATAAAAATTAAATTTCAAAAAAATTCTTTTAGAGTTGCCAGGATTGTTTCAACAATCTCTGTGGCCCGCCTTGCACAGCTAGCTGCTCTGCTTGCAAAAATTGTCAAGATATTAATTTCAAACCTCAATGTGAAACTCCCTGCCGAGGATTTAGTGGAACATTGGTTATTCCTCCTTGCGTGTAAATTATTATTTCAATAAATTTCTTTTTAATTTTATATTTTCAATTTTAAGGGGTAAATAAATGGAAAAAATATGAAAAAAGAAATAAAAGAAAATTTTAAATAAATTAATGAATGTATATGTAGTAATTTACATAATTATTTAATATTTCTGATAAAAATTATTAATAAAACAATTCTTTTATTAATAGGAAAAATATTTAATTTTTAATAAAAATTGAAATAAAATTATTTTTTGAACATTTGCTTCAATATAATAGGAGTAGCAGGGATAACAACCTTCAATTTCATTATAATTAAGGAACATAATCAAGAAAGGTCTAATATTTATGTACAAGCATTATTATAAGTATTGGAGATGGTTTGTAACTCTTAATGGAATGAAGCTATAGATATAGTAGGAATACCCCCTCCCCCCTTCTGTTTTTACTAATGCTGCGGTGTTGGTCATTTTACTCAAATTGCTTGGGCAAAAACTTCGAAACTTGTTTGTGCTGTAGTTAACTGCCCAACCTTTTATCAACAAATTTTTGTTTATAACTTACTGATAAATATATTTGTATAACTGCAGGATTTACTCATACATAAAATAAAATTTACGTGCCAAAAAAACATTTTATTCCCAATAATTTAACATTTTAAATTTTTAAATGATTATAATTAAATATTAATTATATTTTTATATTAATTTATCCCAAGTCTTTTTATTTTTCAAAATTTATTTAATTAATTCCATCTTTATCCATGTTTTTTGCAACAGGTAGGGCAATTCTTATCAATACAGTCGTAATCAACTTGCCCGTTTTTCGTGCATATTTGAATAACATAAGGCCCTTGTATATTTTTACAATCTTGCGCGGTTAGTTTACGTTTTCCGTGTGCCTTTAATTTTTATAGAAAAGTAATTATTAAATTAGAAATTAAATTAACTTTCTCAGAGACGACAAAAGTCAAAAATGCCAAAAGAAAAAACACAAAAATAACCTTTGCCATTTTTTAAAATTTATTTTTGTTAAATATTTAATTATCTAAATTATTTAAATTAAAAATATAATATTTATAAATAATTGGAAAATTTAGAGTTTTAATAGGGTTGTTAGCGGACGGTTAACCGAAACGGAACCGGACTGTTAACCGGTGTTTTGGCGAATTAACCGGAACCAAAAACCGAGGGTACTGGTTAATAACCGGTCGCCAACAACCCTAGTTTTTAACTTGGGAGGCTAAGGGTTCTGTAGCCTCAGGCCTTGTATTTCTTTAGTTTTTAGGAATGCTTCGATTGGAGATCGTGATTGAAAATTATTCAGAATCAACCTTATTTTTTGCTATTTTTTAAAAAGCAGTATTTGCTTTTTTGTATTGTATTTTTAGTTTTAATTAGAGACCGTCTCAGCTGAGATCTCGATTCTCCTACAATACACCTCGTTCGGCTAATTACTTAAGAAATAATTCTTCAAAATTAAGTATAAATTCAAGCAGATCTAAGTATTGTTAACCCTTTGTTTATCGGTCAATTTCAAATATGAATTTGAAACTAATTTTTCATACTTTAAAAAATACCTATATAAATTTAAGAATAAATTTTTCGAAAAATAAATTTTAATTTAAAATAAATTATTTAAAATAAATTAACTAATTAAAATAAATAAGGATTTTTAATTTTTAAATTAATAATTTAATTGTGTTTACAATTGCTCTGTGGTGTCTTCTGATTTTATATTCGAATATTCTTTTATCTAATTTTTGCTTTTATTTTTTTAATATTTGTTCAGTATTCGTATATTTACAATTTTAAATTATTTTTTCCAAGCTTTGGTTTCTCATTAATTTGAATAAAGCTTACCATCAAAGGGATTTTGCGTCAATTAATTTTGCCGAAAACAAAAATTTCTCTTTTATCTTTCTAAAAATAAAAATTAAATTTCTCTAAAAATTAAATTTTTACTCTTTTTTACCAAAAATAAATTTATTTATTTTCCAAAACTCATGATTGAGAAAAATACCAAAAATTAATCTAAAATAAATTTTAAAAAATTAAATGCAAAAGCTAAAAAAGAAGCTAAATTAAAAAAAAGCTAAATTTTTTAGCTTTTTTTAGCTTTTAAATTTTTAAGCTAAATCCAAATTTTTATTTTAAAATTATAAATATTTATTAAGAATTTAAAAAAAGATTTTATGGTATCTCGAAAAACTTTTATTTATGGTTGCCGATTTTGAGACTACCTAACAATCTTAAAAAGGACGCAATTATATCAAAAATTAGACGTAAGCTTATTATTAGAAAAATGCTCAAACTTTTTTAAAATAAAAATTAAAATTTTGATGAGCTCTCAGGATCAATCCTATTGCTTTATTCTGGCCAAGTTCGGTTGCTTTATTCTGCTCATTGCTTTATTCTGGTCAAATTTTGGGAATATTTCGGTGCCAAAAATTTTCCTAGAGTGTTGGGAATAAAATAAAATAAGAATTATCAATTTTCATTGACATTGAAAAAAGTTATGGCGAAAACAAAAGGGGCGGAAAATTTGCCGCACCCTGTATTATAAAGGGCATTATTGCCCGTTATAATTCACGTGAAGATTTAATTAAGACTTAAATTACGCAATATTTATTTATTTATTTATTTATTTATTTATTTATTTATTTATTTATTTATTTATTTATTTATTTATTTATTTATTTATTTATTTATTTATTTATTTATTTATTTATTTATTTATTTATTTATTTATTTATTTATTTATTTATTTATTTATTTATTTATTTATTTATTTACGTCAAAATGACGCGAAGGTCAAAAATAAAATTACAATTCACAACAATGCAACAAAATAAAAACATAAAATTAAATTCTAATTAAAAATAAGTATTTATATTATAAAGGGCATTATTGCCCTTTTTATTTCACGTGAAGGTTTAATTAAGACTTAAATTACGCAATATTTATTTACTAATCATAATGAAATAAAATAACGAAATTAGTCAAAAGTGCTTTTCGGCGGGCTCTTTAAAATCCCCCATTAAATTCATTTATAGAAAAATAAATTAATTTAAAATTGTCTAAAGAATGAATTATTTAATAATATTCTTTATTTTTTTAAATAATTATTTGTTTATATTTTGCGTTCTTACTGGGATTAATCATAAAAGTAAGTAGAGATTGTCATCGTGTCGGGCCCGGGAAGGGATTCTGGGTCCGCCATCCCAGAAATCGGGTGGTATGATAAAATCCGGTTTTCATTGACAAAGGAGTTTTAACTCGGAAAACAAGGCCTTGGTCTTGTCCGAAAACCCTGGGCCCTGGCTGGGTCTAATTTTGAATACCTATATCATATATAATTTTCCATAATTTTGCCGTTTCTGACTCTATCTTTTGCCCAGCGGGGAGGATATCCTTAAATGATTAAGAGTGATATCTACGAGGTATAATTATGAAGTTGGAGGGATATCGGGGATATCAAGGGATTTAAGTGACTAAAGTAGATATCGGTAGATTTAAAGAGATATTTATGGATTTGGAGGAATATTTATGGTTGAAAGGAAAATTGTTGGACTTGGAGGAGTATTGAGAGATTTGTGAATTAGTAGGGCTATCGAGGGATTTGGGGGATTAAGAGAGACGACCTATCCCCTATTATAAGGGGGAATAATAATTATTTCAAAGATATTTTAATAATTTTATTTCTAACAGTCCAATCAACTCTTTCTAATTTCAACTCAAATTTTGGCGAATTTCAATCAAAAATTCAACCAAATAAACAACAAATTGGATTTAATCGGAAAATTGGAAATTGTAAATATTTTTTAAATTTTTGATTAATAATTTAGATAAAAATATATATAATTATTTTTAGCCAATATTTTATCAATTAATTCAAAAGGACGAGTTGGCAATAATTCCATAATATTACCAAAAGCTCATAAAGATAAGAATGAATTTGATAGTGGATCTGAATCGGAACAGCCTTGTAATTTTAAATAAATTAAATTAATCCAAAATCTTTATTAGATTATGACTTAATATTAAATTCAGCATTAAAAACATCCTTCTAAAAAATTTTTAAATTATCGAATATTGGGGAAACTAAAAAAACTGTAACTTTCTAAAAAATCCTAAATTTCAATAGCAGGGCTGAAAATTAGTTACCGTATTTCCTCTTATAGAGCGGCCGCCTCCATTTGAACGGCCGGCCGTCTCCAATAGAGCAGCCCTCCACATCAGGGATGTTTCGGATCGAGAAAAAAGTCGGGTCGGATGTATAACCTTCGCATTAAATCAAAAATAAAATTAATGTTTTTTTCTAAGTGTACTATGTTGAAAATGACGTAACTATTTTACTTGAAGCATTAGTTAACATTTGTAAAATATATCAGTATAAAAATTTTGAGGAAATATATGAAGCTTCAAAGTATTTAATGAATAATATGATGGGGTCTATTTTATTAACATATATAAGTAAAAAAGAAATTAATATGAAAATACAGAGACAAGTAATTCAATTATGGTTCTTTTTTGCTTATAAATTAAATAAACCAAAAGTTGGAGAAATTGATAGAATGAATGAAATTAAGTCGAGAATGTGTTTTTGGGCAATTAATGTTTATTTAGTAAATTTATATGCCTCTTTGGATAAAAAAAATATTCGAGATATTGAAGGTGTTCGAAATACGTTTTATGAATCAACAAAGATTGATGTAAAACGGCTATTAAGAGAACAATTAAAAGAGTTTTGTTTATTTTAAAGTTTAAAATTATAAGTATTACCGTATTTTCTCGATTAATTCCCCTGGGGAATTAATATTTCAACTCATACATGGGATGGGGAATTATTCGAGTTTTGGCATTTGAACGTGCACTAGGGTATTTGGGGGTAAGGAATTATTTTTTCAACCCAACTCTAGCATGAGGAATTAATCGAGAGGGGATTATTCGAGCGAGGGGGATTAATCGAGAAAATACGGTAAGTAGGGTTGCAAAAATATTTTTATATTAGTATTCATCAAATAAAATTTTTTGACTTTACTGTCAAATTAAATTAAGGGACGGGATCCCGCGCGGAATTTTGCGGGATCCCGTCACGCAATCCCGCACTTTTTTTGATTTGCGGGAGTTATCCCGCGGGATCTCGTCCCGCAAAGGTTTTGAAAAAAATTCGGGATCCCGAAAACATGAGTTCGCCGACCTCTAGTAATTACCCAAACTGTCACAATTTATTAAAGACACTCTAGTATTTAAATTAATTTATTAAATTTTTCAGTAAAACTTTAAATGAAAATGAAATAAAATATATAAAAGAAGGGGTTATTGGTGTTACAAAATATATAGTAAAACAGATAACTAAACATAGTGATATTTTTGTTGATGGTGGATGTTTTGAACATTTTGGAAAGGATTGTTTATAAGAAAATAATTGTTAAGAAAATAACCTTTAATTAACTTCTTTATCACGTCAAAACCACTTTATCAAACCAATTTTTTATTTATCCCTTCATTATTATATTCATTAAAATTATTTTTCGAGTCCATTTTCTTTTTTTATTTCAATTTTTAACACATCATCAGTTATATTTATTTAAATTTATTTTTTACCCAATATTCTCTCCCTATCTTATTTTTAAGCCCTTTATGGAATACTCATAACGGTAGAATGCCTTTAGGCCGTAAAATAATAAAAATTTAAAAATTTTGGAATAAAAAACAAATAAAAATTGCTGTTAAAAGGGGGGAGGGGGGAGGAAAAAGTTTATTTATTTTTATAAAACAAAAGTAAATAATCATCATTTTCATTAATAATATATACTTTTATTGCCCTTAAGCTGAATAAAACACTCGTGGGATTTTTTAAATAATTATTAAGTTTTTAAATGAAAAATAAATGTGAAAGCTTGCTAAAAAACTTTTATTGTGGGGAATAAATATGTTTACATTTTAATTAATATTTTTCTTTTTTTTTCGAGCTAAAAAAATTTTTTTTTATTTTCATTGTTAAAGTAATTTTTCAAAATTTATTAAATTAAAACAAAAAAATATTTTTGCATATTCTAAAAAATTTAGGATGGATTTCAGTGGAATGCTGTCTAGATTTCTTTAAATTTAGCTACTTAATTTTCCAAACTTCCTGCCGATCCTTCGTAATATATTCCACTTCCAATCTTAGGGAATCAAGGCAGGAGGATTCCTACCGTATTGTCTCTAATAGAAGCCCATGCCTTATTAGAAGCCCACTCAATGAGGTGTATTGAAAAATATAAGCCCAGGGCTTCTATTGGAACATTTACAGTATATTTTATTGCCTAATCATTTTTATTTCAATTTTTGATCAATCAAAATTTACCGTCTAACAATCATATTTTTCCCATTAATTTTTATTATTTACCAAATGTGTAAAACACGTAAATATTTTTAAACTATTTTAATTCTCTCACCACGTCAATTAAATAATAAAAAATTTTATTAAAAAACATCACTCTGACAATCAAACTATACTAAAATCTTAAGGGAATTAAAGAAACACTCCCTCTAGTTACTATTCCAAGAAAAACTTTTTTTTTGAAAATACCGGAAATTGTGAGGAATTGGAAAGAAAAAAATAATTTAGGGGTGTGTCTATAAAAAATAATTTTTAAAAAATAATAAGAATTGAAGGAAAATATTTTTTAAAAGACAAACATTTTTTAAAGAAGCCTTTTATTATTGCGCTTTTACTTTTTCTCTCACAAAAGTACTTTTAAAAAATATAATTTTAATTAAAATTATGAGACTTTGTTTGTGTCGTGATATAATTACATATTTCTTTGAATTTTTTTCTGTTTTTTAATTTTTTAAATTATAGACCAGACAATTTTATTTAAAATAAATAATATGTACAGTGGCGGCCTTTTAGGGGTATATTTTAGAGATTAGTGATAGGTGACAAACTCTCGAATAAAAATCCCGGTCGTCGAAACCTATATTTTTAAAATAACGATCTCGATTCTAGAATGGCCCTCTCCGTCCGGTCTCTATTAAAGATTAGTCTAAATTAAATCATTATTACGATCTGAATTGTCATATGTCTATGAACATATGTATAATAGCTATAACATATTCAAATGATTTAATGTCTTAAGAAAATATATTTGGTTATAATAATTAGATTAGAGACAGGGTGTCATATGTGCTAAAAATTTTTCGTTTAAAAGTATTTTCAAAAAATTAAAAGATTATCAGAAAATTAACATAAGGTTTCTGTTTATCTTTTCAGATACGACTACCTAATCTTTAAATTATGTAATAAATTAAAGCAATATGTACAAGTACATTGTCTAAATATTTGCACTTGCAGATAAATTTTAATTAATTTAGAACAAATATTTTTGAATAAATTATAAATATTAAGTCTCGTTATTAATCAAAATATAATTTTAAATTTTAAAATTAAATTATTATTTGTTCAATAAAATCCTCTATTATCAATAAAATCCTCATTTAAATTTTTAAGTCTAAGCCTTGAATCTTTCTTCAATTTTCTCAAATCTTTTTTTTCAACTAAAATTTTCTTTAATAATAATTGTTACCAGTTTATAATTGAAAATAAATTAACTAACAATTTTCTTTTAAATAATTTGTCCTTTTGTTTACAATTTTGTTAAAGATAATTTTCGAGAAATGATAATAATTGTTTGTCACCCTAATAGTCAACAATTATCCATTTTTCAATTAAAATTTAAAAATTTAAATAAACTAGTCGACCATAAATTAATTTCATATTATTTACAATTTTAAGAAAATATGTAAAAAACGCAAATAATATTAGCCTTCTAATAGCTAAATATATATTAAATTTAAAATTTATTTTATTTAAAAAATTGCATAATTAGCGGAAAATGTGAATAAAATATATCCATTTATTTTTTACTTCAATTTTTTAAAAACAGCTCATCATTCCATTACTCAAGGCTCATAAAAATTGTTTATTCTATTCCATTTATTTTTCTCAATTTTTTGCCAAATTCTCAAATAAAATTTTGTGGGGTTTTATAAAAACGTTATTCCATTATTTTACAAATACTGTGCATCATTTTCCTTTTGATTTTTTCTCATCCCGACAAGTGGTGGGTCGGAATTCCGATTTCCGCCTTCCGATTTCCGTTTTTTTTCTTCTGATTTCCGATTTCCGAAAAAAATTTTGATTTCCGAGTTCCGATTTCTGGGCCATTTACGATTTCCGACAGTTCCGATTTCCGACACCTCTGACTGTTCCGACTTACCTCTGATCCCGACCATCCTTTTGGGCAAAAACAAAAGTGGAAGTGTTTCTCGAAAACTGTTTTATTCAACGAGGACACAAACCAATTTCATTCAAATTAGCCTTCCTAGTTAAATAACTTTAGGGCAAATCTTTTTTCAAATGAAAATTTTTGGTAGTTCAAACTCCAATATCAATTTACAAAAATTTTTCATTTTATTTAGGAATATTTTTTGCAATTATTATTTTTTGTGTTCTTTAGTTTTAAATAATTTTTGTTTGTTTTTCATTAATTTTTAGCCTGTTCAAGTTTTGCAAAGTACATTAAACAAAGGGCAAAAAATTGGAAAAATTCTAGAAGTTGAGATATAAATATATTAATCTAAACAAACAAACAATCCCCCTCTACACAAAGCCCCCAAAATACATCCCACGTACTCTCAATTTCTACAAAATCGTGTTACTCTTTTTAATAAAGGCATTGTTTATTTAATACCTGCCTATATTTATTTAATCCAAAAACCAAAAAAATTTAAAAAAAATATTTATTTACATGCAAAAAGATTGCAAAAGGAGAAGCTTTGTAAAAAATACATTTCCGTTTCCTTTCAATTTCCATTCATTTTTTAAATTCAAATTTCAAATTCTCATTTTATATTATACCACTCATTGGATACAATTTTATAGCCCCAAGATTTATTATACTTCTCTTTCAGATATATCCAATATTTCCGATTTTCGAAGTTTTTTCCCTTTCGATTTCCGAGTTCCGACTTTTGAGCCATTTCCGATTTCCGACAGTTCCGATTTCCGACATCTTCGTCAGTTCCGACCCACCTCTATTAAATGCCATCTTGGAAGGTGATTGAAAAATAGAAAATCATGGCATTCTATTAGAGAAAATACAGTAAATTAATTTGGTTGGTCACTGGGTGGAAGAGCTACTTATCATATACTACTCCCTATTTAGGATACCCGCTCGTTGGATACAATTTTATACCCCATACTTCTCCATAATTAAACAAAATTTAAGAAAATTATTTTCAGGTAAACACTACTAATTATCTCTTCTAAATTTAAATTTCTTCAAAACCCCATTTCGTTGGATACAATTTTCTAATTATCCAAAAAATGCAGCAAACAGGCCCTTTCCTTTCTATCTGCATTTTATCCTTTTTGGCCATATTTTTGAGTTATGCTAATTCACAAGAATTGGGGTCTGTCGCTGTTAATGACCCTTTACTTTTGGAGGAAATAATGCTACAGTAATTTTGTTTTTTTAATTAAATTTTGGTGCTTTTTTAAAGGCAAATGCCAAAACGTGGATCTATGAAGAAGGCTGACGTTCGCGATTTCATTGGATCAATTAACAGTGCTTCACGGCTTCGATATGGCAAAAGAGCGATTTTAGAACCTGTGATAATAGCTTCTCCATATAAGTGAGGAAATAAAATATTTTAAAATTTTCTCGAATCAGAGATGTGATTTTTTAAATACAAAATCACTCTCATTTTTTGGCCCTTTTAAGATGTGTTTTAGGCTTAAAAATTTTGGTTAATAAGTTTTGGGGTAATATGTAGGTACTTCAATTTGATTTATCAAATAATAAATAGCTCTTTTTGTGAATAAAAACACTCTTGAATAGCCATAATTATTCACCTTAAAGGAAGGAAAACAAGGGAAAATAACCTTACAAAAATCGTTTTTCCTTCTCTCATCTCATCTACACATTTATTAACTAAAAAATTGTCTTAAAACATTAAATTTTGTAAATTTAAAAATAACTTATATCTAAAATAAAAAATCACATCAAATCTGTTCTAATATTAACCCGATATAATTTTTGAAAAACAAAAGCCTTTGAATGTCTAATTTGATCAAAAAATAATCATTTTCCCCCACAGATTACAACAAATGCTCGCTAAACGTGCACCAAGCAGCTACGCTGAGGCTTTGCCAGCTGGACTGCTTGATCAGCTTAATGGAGCTGAACGATTGAGATTTGGTAGAAAATAAAAATTAGAAGAGAAAAATGAAAAGGAAAAAGTGCAAGAAAGGCAATTGAACTCTTTTTTTTTAATTTTTTGACAAAAAATCCTTTTTTGACCCTCCAAATTAATGATCTCATTAAAATGTATTTTTAATTAAAATTGTATAGCTTTTATTTAAGCTATTAAATGTTTGTTTGAATTTTATTGAAAAAATATTTTTTTATTTTAAAATTTCTTTTAAAGTACATTAAATTAATTTTAAGTTTAGATTTTATTAAAAATAAATACTATTATGTAGCAATTAAATATAATTGGCTAAATCTTGGTCTTGATTCTTAACTCTAGTCGTTTCTTGAGAGTTTTGTCGTCTTGATATGTGGTTGTCTAGTCTTAAAAAAGGACAATCTTTTTCTTGAATCTTAGAAAATTTTTGTTACTGGACATCTCTAAACGCTGAAATAATGAAGAGTGCTTACTGCGGGTACACCTCAGTTCGCTTCCACGTTTCGGCGCGCTTTTTTTCGGAGCAGCATATTTTCGGTGTTTGGAGAAAAAATTAAATTACTGTAAATCCTCTAAAATAAGCCCCGGGGCTTATTTTTTACGATCAACCTCTAGAGGGGGCTTATTTTGGAAGGGGGGCCTAGTATAGAGAATTTACGGTATACAAATTTAGCTCATTCGAAAGAGCTCGATGAGCAGCGTCGAATGACACAAAATCAGCTCGATCGGATGATTATGAACAAGGTTATAGTTGCTCACGCCGAAAACATGCTGCGTCGGAAAACTGGCCCTCACAATATTTATACCCCTCACAATACAAAAAATTTGTCGGGAGTCGGGGTCCCGACAAATTGGTTTTTGAGGTTGGAGAAAGGGTCGTGGCACCAGACTGGTCGGTAGTGCCGACACAGTCAAAGAGAAGAAGAAGGGCAGTTGAGTGACTCGGAGCACGAGTCACTTTAGCCAGAGAAACGTCGAAGTGGTGAACGGTAGTGCCGTTCACTTTTTTCCAACCAAAAACACCAGTTGAGCAAAAACAAGAAAAATCCACGAAGAACAAGAATTCACACTGAGCACTGATTCAGAACAGTCGACTCAGTTGACCACGTAGTGAACCAGGGCACGGTTGGTTCACTTTAAAACACTACAGAAACCAAGCACAGTCCAAACAAGTAAAATTTATTCCACAACAAAAAATCCAATTGAACACGGTAAAGCCAAACAGAAGTCCGCAGGCAAGCCACACGTTGATCCGTAAAATAGATGTAGAATGGAAGGTGGAAGGATAAATTTTAAGGCTTGCCCGCCGACTTAAATAGAGATTAAAAAGGGGGCGGGGTTTGACAAAAAACTCAAAAAATTGCGAAATTGAAAATAATTCCTACAGAATTATAGAAAACAAAATGTGTAGAGAGGATGGGGCAGAGAAAACAAACAGAAAAAACAATAGGAAAGAACTATGAGGTGACAGGAGTAGGCTGTCACTAAAAAATAGAGAAAGGAATTTTGGCGGGAAAAAGGATTGAGTGGACAACAAAAAATAAGGGGTGAACGGCTAAAAAATTAACGAGAAGTGAACGGGGGACAATTAAATAAAAGACAATTCAATGAAAGTCGCCAAATTGGCGACACTCCCCCCGCCCAAGAAACAAAAGATCCGTTATATCCATCTGCCTTCCTCATCATCGTTCATATTGCAAAATGTTGACGCTGGGCCACACTCTAGAGACAGTTGACAGCATGTTTCGTCGTGACATGTGATGCGTCCAGATCGGTGACGATGGTGGTGGAGTGTGCTTTCGCTAATTCCCCTTTTTCGAGCTTTTGGTGAGGGGCGGCACTCCACTACCAGGCCTTCTTGTTGTCGTGCATTCATGCTAATTTTTTCGCTTATAGAACAGTTGGTATTCAGTTGATCAGTGACAGCCCCGGTCATTCCAGCTTGACTAACACTCAAAGATTTTCCAGCATGCAAAAAGCTCGTCGATGTGGCAGCCGCGGTCGTTCCAGCTTGGTAAGTAGGTAGAACTTTTTCAGCGGCAAACAAGCTCGTTGTCGAGTGGCTTGAGGCAGCGGCGGTTGCATCCATTCTTGCTCGAGCTCTAGTAATCATGTTGTGACATGGTGGGTATGATGGATTATCTTTATTCTTTTTTAGTTTAGTTCGTTGAGGTGATGGTTCCTTGACAGGTTTAGGTGCGGGTGTTGCAGCAATTTCAACATTGTTACTAGTTTCTAGTGGACACAAACGATTGATCGGTCGGGTTAGTATTTTCCCATTTGACATCAAAACCTTGGCGCTTCTAATATTGGGTTCTTGACCATTTAGTTCGGTGATTCGTCCCAAGGACCACAGATTGCGAGGACGGAGGTCTTCTTCTATCAGCACTACATCACCAACCATGGGCATAGATTTATCCTGAGATCGAGGTCCACGGTGCGTCCATCCTGATCTTTCTCGTAAAACAAGCAGGTATTCTTTGGTCCACCGAGTCCAGTAATATTCGACAGCTTCCTGAGTGGCACGCCAATGATTTGCTAACTTTTCATGCGAAGGTAAACGCTTATCCTCGTCGTCTTCCAATTGTATAGTGGCCAAGTGCATATCTGCTCCAGGTAACAGAAAATCCATTGGTCGTAACGGGATTGGGGCTCCTTCAGCATCAGAAACGATGGTAAGAGGCCTCGAGTTGATACTGGCTTCAGCTTCAGTCAGAAAGGCACTTAAGTCGTCACAAGGTAAAATTCTTCGTCCAAGTGTCCGTTGAATTGAATTTTTGACCAAAGCCACTAGGCGCTCGTATATTCCACCTACCCAAGGGCTAAGCTGCGGTATTAAGTGCCAATCAATTCCAGAACGTGCTGAAAATTCTGCTGGATCGTCTGATGTCGCTAGTGTCTTTAGTGCTTTTCCTGTTTGCACAAATGTCGGCGCGTTATCAGAGAGAATTCTTCTAGGCTTTCCTCGTCTGCTGATGAATCGTCTAAGAACATTAATAAACGAAGGTGCACTCAAATCGTAGGTTGGTTCTAAATAGACCGCTCTGACGGACAAACATGTAATAATGACAATCCAAACTTTGACCACCACTCCGGCTTGTCGGGCGAGTGTAGGACCAAGATAATCGAGACCAACAGATTCAAAAGGTCGTCTTCGTTGGACTCTATCGGCAGGAAGTGGTGGCATGATAGGTAAGGCATATTTTGGCTTATTCATCAATCGACATCTGGAGCACTGGGAAAGTATTTGTTTAGTCGTTCTTCGCGCTTGAGGTAGGAAGAATTCTCGCAATACTTCAGTAAGAGTCCAGTCCACTCCAGCATGTTTGAGTCGTTGATGCACGTCCAAAATAATCAAAGAAGTAATTCCGGCATGTCGTGGTAACCAAATTGGATTAGAAGGAGCACACGCTTCGGCGTTCTTATCAATTCTTGTTTTTATTCGAATTATTCCTTCTGAGTCGATCATAGTATGGATACTTTTCATTTCCAGTTGGTGTTCACGTTGAGCTAGTCGGATTAACAAAGAACGTGCAATTCGGTAGTCATTAGCAGTAAAAATGCCAGTGGTTGAAATACACGTTGGAAATCGTACACAACGGAGTTTGATAAAACGGAGCACCAAAATGACTGTTCCAGGCAAGGTAAGCCATGAACTAAATCGTTTAACGTCAAAAATAGGTTCAGCCGGCAATTCGTTCACCACCCCCACAAATTGTTTGTCCAAATTCTCGTCTTGCTTTACTTCGCCATTCAGAGGTAGGTTGAATTCCATTCCGTGAGGCCATTGGTCGGAGGGGGCGTTAATCCAGATTGGTCCGTTCCACCAGAGTTTGGTGTCCATCAAGTGAGCTGCGGTGGTTCCGCGTGTCGCTACATCAGCAGGATTGTAACTGGTGTTCACATAATGAAATGTCATGTTCTCTTGCTTTCTAATTTCCCGCAGGCGATTTTCAACAAAAATAGGTTGAGTATCCTTGCCTCTTATCCATGCCAAGACTATCTGTGAGTCGCACCACAAGTGAGTTGCTGTGATTGGTCGGTGGATCTGCGCACTAACAAAGGCCGTTGCTCGCACACCCAAAAGCACTCCCATAAGTTCCATTCTCGGTATAGTCATCGTTTCACGCGCCTTCCTTGGTTTAAGCCTCACTTTGGAAAACACCAGCTTGGTCTTAGATTCAGTTCTCAAATAGACGGCGGTCGCATATGAAGTCTCAGAAGCATCAGTAAACACGTGTATTTGTATGTCGTTATTCTTCCCAAGTACGAAACGTTCCTGCCTGATAATGGCTCCATTCCAATCAGCACAAATTCTTTTCCAATGTTCAGATTCTCCAATAGATAATTCGGTATCCCATCCATGAGATTCATCCCATAACTTTTGAAAGAACCTCTTTGCCTCCAAGGTGCACGGTCCAATAAGTCCCAAAGGGTCAAAAATTCCTGCTAGAACGCTCAACACAGTACGACGGGTGACGGGTGAGTTGCTCTTGATTGTCGGAAGCTCGAAGTATATCTCGTCAGATTGGACGTCCCACGTAATTCCAAGAACTTTAGCTTGTTTTTGCTCGAGTCTGTCCTCCTCTGGTAGTGCACTCATGACATCAGTTGAACTGGAGATATATTCACGTAAGTTCATTTTAGCCTGTTTGAATACTTCTTTAGCTTTTGTTCTCGCTTCTTCCTCGCTTTCACCCTCAATAAGCAGATTGTCCACATACACGTTTCTGAATAACACTGCATCTTGTTCAGGACCAAATTTAGCCAGATGAGCACGGATAACGGCGGCCAACATGAAAGGAGATGAGACAACTCCAAAAGCCACACGGCAAAATCGGTAGACAGCCAGGTTCTCGCCAGTTGGTGGTTGCAACGGCTCCTTCGCCCAAAGAAATTTACACACTTCGCGGTCCTCTGGTTCGAGTTCAATCATTAGAAAAGCCTTTTCGACGTCAGCAAGGACTGGTACGGCACAGTTACGAAAACGGAGAAGCACACCAGCCAGATCGGGTAACAAAACAGGTCCGCGGTAGAGACAGTCGTTTAGACAAGCTTGACCCTTCGGATGGGCACTGGCATCGTAAACAACTCTCAGTTTCTTCGGAGTAATGACGGCGTGGTGCGGTAGGTAGTGTTCGCGACTGCCTGGGCTGCAACTTGTTAGCTCGATAATTCCTTGTTGTTGCTGTTCACAAATAACTTCGTTGTATTTCTTAAGCTGGTCTGGTTCAATTCGTAGACGATTTAGTATAGCAACAAGTCGTCTGTAGGCCATAGCAAAATTAGATGGCAGCTCAGGGCACGGATCACGCCAAGGCCATTTCACACTGTAACGTCCATCCTCCAATTGTCGGATTGATTGTTCAACCATTTTCTCTGCCAATTGGTCATCGTCCTGAGCTGGGTTGTCCTTTATTCCAATCGTTTCCAAAGACCAAAATTCTTCGATTGCCGATGCTGGAGGCATTTGTTCTTGATTAATTGAGTTGACTGCCATTAAAGATGAGGGAGTCTTATTCAGTCCAGATAAGCTAGCTTCTCCTCCAAGTACTGGTCCAAGAACAGTTCGAATGATTGTATATCCCTGATTGGTCATTCTACAATCAATAAAGTACTTCCAAAATTCCCGTGTCCCAATGAGTATATGCGGTTTTCCAATGTCCATTCTCAGAACGTAGTTGTAAGAGTAGTCGTTGCCTATGCACTTCGGAGTTTCCATTTGAGCCGCAATTTCTTCAATGTAATTGAGTTCGATTCCTTCCCATTGGTCATCATATCGCTTGAGTTGTAATTTGTATCGTGCAGAGTCAAAACATAAAGGTTCGTTCTTTTCACCACCAAGTACATGAACTCGCATCTTTTCAGAATGTCCACTTTTGAGTCCAAGTTGACGCACCAGAGATCCAGAGATAAAGCTAGTTTGACTGCCAGGGTCGAAGAAGACGACTGCCGTGGCTTGACGATTGCGTGCTCCAATAGGCCGGACAACCACTTCAGTAACCATGAGTAGCGCTCTTGGTCTGCCTGTCGGTTGCGCCTTGATCTCTGTTGCTTCATCAATAATAGTGGGATCTGATGCCATTCCAGTATGAGTAGTCGATGCTTGTTTGAGTGGTGACACCTCACGAGTTGATTGGCCAAGTGGTTGTAAATTTTCTCCTGTTGCCAGTCCAATATTCGCTGTAGTCGTTGGTTGACGTTCAATTCGTGGTGCCTCACGTCCAATAATTCCTTGTCGCATACACACGATAAAATGATGACGGCCTTTACATACACGGCATCTTTTCACACTTTGACATTGATTGAGGAGATGGTCGTCTCTGAGACAATTCAGGCATCTGTGTTGTTCCAATAAACGCATTTGACGCATCTGCGGTGTATTCCATGTTGTACATTGACTCGGTAAGTGTTCAGGTCCTGCAGTACACAAAGAACATCCTCTGCCAGTAAAAGATGTTGGTGATGGTTGTCGTCGTTCAACACGGTTGCCAGCTGGTTGGACAGTCACAAAAGAACGTGAAATTTGTGCTGGACGGTGTTGAGGATATCGGTCTTGTGGTTGACTTCGTTGACGTTGTTCTTCTTCAAGAGGTCGTCGTTCAGGCATAGCAGGACGTAAGTTCGTGATCGTTCGTTCCAGGCGCTCTTTACGTCGCACAATTCGTCCAAGGCCAGCACGGAGATGAGCCAAAGTCCATTCGTCGTCGTCCTGTTCCCAATCAATCAAAGTCTCCAAGACTTCACGAGGCAATTTCGATCTGATGATTCCACACACAATTTCATCTTGCGTTGCATTGGAGCCCTCAGGTGATTCAAGTTGTAGACATATTCGTTCAATATTTTCACGAAGATCAAGCAAGGAGTACAGTGAGTTGTTGGCCACTTGAAGGTGCAGAAGTTCAGCAATCAGACCTTCGCGCAGGGCTTTTACATCACCAAATTGACGGCGAAGTATGCTGACCACCATCGGGTAATTCTCGTCAGATGGTGGATAGCCGTCAATGGCACGACGAGCAGCCGAACCAGGTACCAGGCTTTGCAGAAGACATAGATGCTTTTCAAACGGTGGGAGTGGTTGACTGTTCACGGCGCGGTCAAAAGCCAGCCAGAATGCAGTCCACTCTTTCGGGTCGCCAGCAAATTTCATGGGTTCAAGACGAAATGGCCTAAAGGTTGAGTAGATCGGTGCACCGTTGTACGTTCCCTGCTGTTGGTATGGTGAAAAGCCAGCCTGGCTAGCAGAGTTGGTGTGGTGGGTACTTGTTCCGTTTCTAGCTGCTTGCTGTTCAGTAATTCGTGTTTGAGTTTGACGTCGTACAAATCCCTCAGGGTGTTCGGGCGAGTAACTTTGTTGACCATTATTTTGAGTGTGTTGAGCCTGTTGAAGGACGTTATCAGTTTGTTCTTTACCACTGGTGGCGGACTTCTCAGTTCTTCGGGAGGAGACAGAGCCACGATTGCCAACTCTGCGTTGCTGGAGGCACACGTTAACCAAGTCCACCAATTCATAGGAATGCTCAATCTGCGCCAGGACGGTCGGTTCATCATCCACTCTGACTTCGCCTCTAGGCGGCGGGAAAGCTTGAAGGATGTCCATTTCGTCTTGTTGTTCCGTTGGCATGAGTCGGGCAATGAAGTCTGACCATTTGTCCACCAATGCTTGCGCCCTTCCAGCGGCTTCTCTGAGTTGAACAGCATCTGCCTCCAAACGATCATCGTCATCCACAGTGATGTCCTGAGCATTTAACGCGGTGAGAACAGCACGGCCCTTTACTTTCAAAGTTGACAGAACGGTGGCCAACTGGAGACGTATCACGGCAGACATTGTGGCCGTTGTAGTGGTTGTTGCTCAACTCACTAACCAAGAGTTGAAGTGATTGTAGTTGTTGTTGTAGTGTGGTGGCTGTTGCTCAGCTCAACCAAAAAAGAACGGGTGTTGACTTTAAAGCTTCTCGCACTAGCTGAAGGAGAGAAATATCTATAGCCCAACTGCTTCACTGTTGTTGTAGTAGTTGTTGTTGTATTAAACCACGACGGCGTCCCGGGTCGTGGCACCACTTTGTCGGGAGTCGGGGTCCCGACAAATTGGTTTTTGAGGTTGGAGAAAGGGTCGTGGCACCAGACTGGTCGGTAGTGCCGACACAGTCAAAGAGAAGAAGAAGGGCAGTTGAGTGACTCGGAGCACGAGTCACTTTAGCCAGAGAAACGTCGAAGTGGTGAACGGTAGTGCCGTTCACTTTTTTCCAACCAAAAACACCAGTTGAGCAAAAACAAGAAAAATCCACGAAGAACAAGAATTCACACTGAGCACTGATTCAGAACAGTCGACTCAGTTGACCACGTAGTGAACCAGGGCACGGTTGGTTCACTTTAAAACACTACAGAAACCAAGCACAGTCCAAACAAGTAAAATTTATTCCACAACAAAAAATCCAATTGAACACGGTAAAGCCAAACAGAAGTCCGCAGGCAAGCCACACGTTGATCCGTAAAATAGATGTAGAATGGAAGGTGGAAGGATAAATTTTAAGGCTTGCCCGCCGACTTAAATAGAGATTAAAAAGGGGGCGGGGTTTGACAAAAAACTCAAAAAATTGCGAAATTGAAAATAATTCCTACAGAATTATAGAAAACAAAATGTGTAGAGAGGATGGGGCAGAGAAAACAAACAGAAAAAACAATAGGAAAGAACTATGAGGTGACAGGAGTAGGCTGTCACTAAAAAATAGAGAAAGGAATTTTGGCGGGAAAAAGGATTGAGTGGACAACAAAAAATAAGGGGTGAACGGCTAAAAAATTAACGAGAAGTGAACGGGGGACAATTAAATAAAAGACAATTCAATGAAAGTCGCCAAATTGGCGACAAAATTTATTAATATTTTCTCGTGTTTATTACTTTATTAACATAATTAATTAAATCATAACTTAATCATAATTTAATTAAACTTCCGAAAAAAATTTTTTTAAATTAAAGATAATAAAAATTTAATTTTCATTTCATTTAAATTTTTTGTTTAATTAGCTGTTTTAAATTAATATTTGTAATTTAAATAAAATAATCCGCTTATTAATTTAAATTTTCACTCCCGGAAGGATGACAGAGAAAATTAACTTTCGAAGTTAGTAAATTGAATAAATTTTACCACTGTCATTATTTTCGGTGTTTGGTGAAATATATTTTTACCACAAATTTAGACATTAAAGTTAACTTTCTGCTATTTAATTTTTGTTTGGGAAATTTGTTTATTTAGCTGATAATTTTTAATACCCAACGAAGTCTGCTTTACTTATTTCATTCGCATAATTTTTTAAATTTAATATATCAATAATTTTGTCAACAATTTTTTATATTTAATTGTTTTCAACGATGTAAGTGGACCACCTTTCGTTGAAATTGTTTTTTTTTTTCTTAAATAAATAAGAAGGTACATTGTAATATTGCCCATAAAAGTAATGTTACAAACACACACAAAATTGGCATAAGAAAGCTGAGCTAAACTACTGTTTGGTTAATTCTGTGGCGGAAAACTACAATTTTACCTTTAATTCTTATTATTTCATTTTATTTTTCCACTTAATTTCTCAGTATTTTCTAAATATTGACATATGTACTTCCATACACGCTATTTATTTTTTTGTTTATCGAACACAAATAAAATGTGAAACAATAAAATAAAACTCTTGAATCCACAGGAGGGATCACTTATGGAGAAGTATCATACAAAAAATCAAATACAATAGTACGGTTATTAAAAAAATGTTACCGTAAAAACTGTATTAACTACCCTGGGTAATCATTGTTTCGATCTCTCGCTGGAGGGGGTAATAATTAGAGGCGGGGTAATTAATAGAGGTTATTTTAGAAAGGCTAATTATAACTATTTTTAAGGGAGTAATTATTGTTTCACCCTTTCGCTGGAGGGGGTAACTAATACAGGCGGGGTAATTATTTGAGGGAGGGACATTAATATAGTTTTTACGGTAAGTTAAAAAATAAACTTTTAAAAGTTAATAACGAGCTAATTTGTTTCAAACATACAATCCCCACATTTATAATTTTCCTCCAAAATTTGTAAAACATTTTTGTGGTTTTAACTTTTTAAGTCAACTGTAATATAAGCCCATCCCAAATAGAATTTTCTAAATTATTAAACATTCTTTGTTTTCAATAATCTGTAAATAAAAATAAATACAGGTTGACCAGAAAGTAGCCGGGCATTTTATCTATGGCTAACTTTACTATCTAAATTAAAGATAATGGGATCAAATAAAGCCTATATGTATGATAGAGAATAAACAAGGAACAGAACATGGTGTGCCATTTCGTCTTTTAAATTCACTTTCGCAATTTCGCCTTCCGCCTTTTGCTTTTTAAAATCTGTTTCGTCACATCCCTGGAACAGAACTAATTAATAATTTTTTATGTGCATTTTTTCGTGTCTGAAAACTCGATTTTGTATCAGAGATATCAGGAGATTTGAAGAGATTATAAATTAAATGAAATTAAAATGGGCTATAAATTAAATGTAGATTAAGCCAGATTTCTTCCCTTTTTAGCGCCGCAGGCGAGAATTTTGAAAATTTTGGAAGGCCAATAAGTCTGCAAAATAAGTCTGCAAATCTCCAATAAGTCTGCAAAATAATTAATTTATACGTGACCCTATTTTCTACTTTCATTTTAGTCATTAATTATTATCTACCTAATTAATAATTGCCACCTTATAATATATTTATATTTTTTCTAGAAAAATTTTTATTTTAAAAATGCAAAGAAACCCTATTAAACAATGCAAAGTTTGTGGGACAAAAGAAAAAGTTTGTTTTCATTATGGAGTTTGTACATGTAGGGCTTGTGGGGCTTTTTTCAGGTATTTTTTATTTTGTTTAATTTGGAAAAATTTCTTTTCAAAAGGCGTTATATTGAAAATGATGAAGTATGCAAATATAAATGTAAATGTTCGAAAGAAAATAAAGACGGGAAATCCGAAACAAATTTGGCAAAATGTAAAAAATGTAGACTTGAAAAATGTCTCTCTGTTGGAATGAAAAAATCGGGTTTGTTAAGATAAGGGTAATTCCCAGTCCCCCAAACACAGTCCGATCATTTATAGTCTTCGCTGTCTGAAAACATGCCCTTCCAGGCAAATCCCATCCCCGACACTCTTGACCACTCGGGATGTTACCCTAGTTAAAATATTTAAAAATAATTTTAAAAAATTTGATTTTAGATGTTCGATATTTACGTCACGATATATGCCGTGAAGCAATGAGAGAACAAAAGAATGAAATTAACGTAACTTTATTTAATAATTGGAAAGGGGATACTTTAAAATTTATTTTAAATTTTTTCGATTAGTAAAGTATTCTTCCTTTCCATTAAAAATTTTTTTCAAAATTTTCTGAAGGTCGGATTTAAGAAGTAAGAAATTGTCCAATCTCTTGCAACTGGCTTAATTTTTACTGTTATAGGGAATGAACAATTTACATAAGATTCATTCACATAATAAGAGATGAGCCTTGTGATCTGGGATTAGGCCTAGTTTTCTTGCGAGATTCTGGCTCCTAGCATTCCAGAATTTCCGCTATCGGAGCAGATTTTAAAAAATTTGAGGTTCTCAAAGAATTATACTCAAGACCCGCCTCTAAACTGGCGCTCTATACCTCCTGCAATATGTTGAATATCTGAAGGGATAAAAACAAAATTAAAATTCCTCTGTTTTTAAGATACTAAATTCCCCAACTGTCGACATGAACATCAAAGATCATCAACAAATAAATTCGATTTTACCAATCATTGAAGCCAAAAAAACTATTATGCATGCATTTAATGATTTGGATGATATATTTCTTCATGGCCCGATTTTGTTTGAAGAAATAATTTTATCAGATTTTAATATTTTTCGTTTAACAGGCAATTTTTCGGTAAATTTTAATTTAATTTTTAATAAAAATTAATTTTTTAAAGCCAAATCCAAGTACAATATTTTTTGATGAATTAAATACTCGGGAATCTTCATTTCAAACTGAGAGAGTATTTAATAATAGAGTTGAAAAATGCATTTTAGTAGACAGACTTTTGTGTGTAGGCTTAGCTAAATCTATGCCTGTTTTTGAGAAATTGACGTTATCTGATCAGGTGTCTTAAATATGTTCATATATTTTTGCCTATATAGTTAGCGTAGAACCGGAATATTATTGTAATAGCATAGCAAAATAAGATCACAAAATATTGAAATATTTTATTTTTTATTTGATACATATACTGTATCAACACGATTAATTCCTCACACTCACAAAGGAGAGGCTCTATAGCTGTCAAGTTTTAAAGATTGTTTTTAAATAATAGATTGCGCATCTAAGGCAGATTTGTCATTTGTTTGCTATATTTACAAACACCTACCTAGCTTGGGAATTAGGCTCTGAGACATGGAAACGTAAAGATAATTTTATGCCTGCCCTTGGTTGTAAGAAGAATCCTGTATTCTTAAATGATGATAAGTACCTAAATATTTTTCTAATAATTTTACTAAAAATTAAAATAAAAATTTTTTTGATGTTCCGTTTTTAGAATAATTAAATGGACAGAACTTTTATTTACAAAATCTGTTTCCCATTTTAAACGTGCTTCATTAACAAAAGTTGAATTTGCTTTGTTAATAGCTATTATCCTTTCGAAATCAGGTAAACACTTTATGGTGTTGTGGCTTGGTTCATTAATAAAAATGGTGTAGGAAATTTCCCTATATTTATGGAAATCCTAATTTAATTTATATGTACAGTGGCGGAAATTTAAATAGGGAAAAATATTTTTAATTTTATTTCTAAAAATTATACGGCTAATCATTTATGCCGGATGATTACTTTTATATATTTTTTAGCTTTATTTATAAACTATTAAATGACTAATAATCATTAAAAAAAAGTTTTCACTTAAGTGAGAAAAAATCATTTATCTATGTTAACTTAAAAAGTGCGCGGAAATTTAAATAGGGAAAATAATTTATATTTAGTTTTTTATGGAAAATAAACTTGGAAAAAAGTTGAAAAAATTTCTGAGGCCTTCTTTAGCGATATGATGACGAATGGCAAAAAAATCTGAATTTTAACCCAACTCCATCATCGAGATCTCGATACCCAAAATTAACGGAAAATGGGGGTGATTTGGTAGCAATCTAATTTAAAACAATATTTCGGCCCAGCTGACGAAGATAAAATTTTTCTGTCTTTATCATCTTAAAGCCCATAAAATTTGCTACAAAATAGGTCCGTCGGCCCGACTCGAAAACGGCAACCCTAATTAAAAAATAACAACAACAACATCCCATCATCCTCTATTTTTATATTTCAAATTAAATAAACTTTAATTTTTTAAGATGCTAAAGATCTGTCTCCCGAAGGGAAGGAATTACTTTATAACGAATCTGTTAAATATACAAATATTTTACTTCGATATAATCAACGAAGATTAGGTTTAATTGAAGGGGCTCAAAGATTGGATGAATGTTGTCGTTTAATTAATCAAAGTATTGAAAATGAATATACTTATCGTTTAATGAGCTCTTACCAACTTAAATATTTTTCAATGAAAATTGAATACTTAAAATGTACAAACTTTATGAAAAAATTTTTGGAAAGAAGTGATTAAAAATTAATTATTTTTAAAAGCAAAATACTGTATATAACCTCTATCAACTTCCCTTCCTCGATTAATTTTTCCTCTATCGAGAGGTTACTCAGATTTAATAAAATACATACACCTATTTTTCTCGGGTACAGCCCAAAACGGCGCGCGACCATAACGGCGCAAAGCCATAACTTGCTTTAAGATTTCCGAATCTTAACAAATTTAGTATCAAACTAGTCCTCTCATCGAGCTAAAGAGATTGATACCCAAATTGATAAGAACCGGAAATTTTCCAGCAAGTTATGGCTTTGCGCCGTTTTGGGCGTGTCTTATTTTTCTCATGTAATTTGAAAATATTTTTTCTATTTTTAAATTTCTAAAATTTCAATTTGTGTTCTTAAATTACAAAAAAATAAATGATAAAAGCAGATAATAATCTAATGAATTAAATTAAAAATTTGGATCAAAAAGGATAAATAAAACATTAAATAGAAAATTTATTTTTCCGCAATTAATATTATAATGAATCTAATATTTTAATGTAAAATTTAAAAAATATAATTAATTAATGTGTGATAAAAGCAGACGTTCATAGAATCTAACTTTTGGGCTTAATTAAAAAAATTTATTTATTAAAAACTTTCCTAAAGGAATAAGCCATAGATTCTCTCCCTTATTTTTCATAAGTCAAGTATCAAAAAGGATTACGAACAAATGCCCAAAACACTGCACTGCCTATGATCTACAGATATCCACCTTAATCACTTGATAACCCTCCAAATCCAACGATATCACCCTTAATCCCACAAAATCTCTCATTATCCCTTTAATTCCTTCAGATCCTCGATCAATCTTGTAAAGAAATAATTAAAAATGGTGTTGATCACAAGCCAGTAGGTCTTCTGGGTCAGTAGTTCTTTAGGACGGAGGTCTTCTGGGTGAGGTCTCTAGGGTGTATGTCTCACTCTAAATCTCTCGATATCCACCTTAATCCCACTATATCCACCTTAATCCGCACGTAACCCTCGATATCCCTCTAAATCCACCGATAATTTCCATTATTTTCTTTTACTAAATATGTAAATTGACTAAAAATTAAATTAATTTTAAAATAGTAAATTTAGAATAAAAATATTGAATTCTTTAACCATTATTTTTTTTTAAAAATTAATCTTTTTCTATACAATCCTTTCCAAAATGTTCAAGACATCCACCATCAACAAAAATATTATTATGTTTAGTTATTTGTTTAAATATATATTTTGTAACACCAATAACTCCTCCTTCTATATATTTAATTTCATTTTCATTTAAAGTTTTACTGAAAATTTTAATAAATTAATTTAAAAATATTTTGAATAAAATGTTTTTTTAAATAAATTGTAACATTTTGGACCGTGTCTGTACAAAAGACTGGTGCAAAAAAAAAAGATCGAAACGGGCAAAAAATCGACTGGAACCTGTCTTTTAACCCCCATTTTGCCATTTCCGGTTTTTTTGCACCGGTATTTTGTACAGGAGCTTATTGGACAACTACTCTTTAATCTGACAGTAAAGACAAAAAAAACTTTTTATTTGAAAAAAGTCCAATATGTCACAATTTATTAACAAAAAACTTTGGACCCCCTACTTTTAGACTCCCCCCCCCCCGCCTAATAATTTACCTAATTATTTTAAAGCATATAGTCATTTAATTCCTAAGGCTGTGCAAGGCGGCGTGATGTAATGGCTAACACATCAGTCTGGTCTACTGAAGATGCTGGTTCGCTCCCAGCCGCGAAATAACCATTTGCCTTAGCTGAAGGAGAGAGCCCAGCTGCTTTACTTTATTTTAAACATTAAAAAAAAACAAAACTTTTTTAATTGTTCTCTCAATAAACGTTCACTATCAATAATTATTTGTTTTTGAATCATCTCTCTAACGATTTCAACTTTATTAATTCCATCCAAAAATAAGAAACAAGTTAAATTTACTAAATAAACATTAATTGCCCAAAAACACATTCTCGACTTAATTTTATCCATTCTTTTAATTTTATCAATTTTTTGTTTAATTTCCTTTTCGTGATTTTTTATATTTAAATTATAATCAAAAAACAAAAATAATTGAATTATTTGTCTGTTTATTTTTTTATTAATTCCCTTTTTAGTTATATATTCGAACAAATCATATCTATTTACTTCATCCATCAAATGATCTGAATCTTCATATATTTCCTCAAAATTTTTATATTTATCTAGTTCCCAAACATTAAATAATGCTTCGCATAAGATAATTATATCAGATTTATTATACACTAAAATACAAAAATTAAAATTTTCTTTAAATTTTAAGTAGATTTCTTATTATTGTTCGCACGGTACCGCGATACTACCAAAAGTTCCGGACCGGTAAGATTTTTAAATTTTCGTTACTAACCGGTACCGGAAAAATCCATTTGCCGAACACTATTTCCTATAGCTAATTTTTGTTTTTTCAGTTCTGATATGGAAATTAAAAGATTTAATTGAGAAATTTCTACAAAAAGCTAAAGATTTATTTCTGGCCTGTTTCCTCAATATTTAATTATTTTAAAAAATTTATAGCAGGAATTTAAATACATATATCTCTTAGTTTTTAAGGCTGAATTTAATATTAAGTCATAATCTAATAAAGATTTTAGATAAATTTAATTTATTTAAAATTACAAGGCTGTTCCGATTCAGATCCACTATCAAATTCATTTTTATCTTTATTAGCTTTTGGTATTATTATAGAATTATTTCCAAATTGTCTTTTCGGATTTGTTGATAAAATATTGGCTAAAAATATTTATATATATTTAAGTTATTAATCAAAATTAAAAAATATTTACAATTTCCAATTTTCCGATTAAATCCAATTTGTAGTTTATTTGGTTGAGTTTTCGATTGAAATTCGCCAAAATTTGAGTTAAAATTGGAACGAGTTGATTGGACTGTTAAAAATAAAATTATTAAAATATCTTTGAAAGAATTCTCTCCTTTTTAAATAATTTATTGAAAAATCCTTCTCCTAATTATAAAGGAGAGATTCAATAAACAACATCTCATCTACAAAAAATCCTACAAAATACGAACAAAAAAATGAGAAAATTGGAGAAATTTGAATATTTTGACAATTTAGTTATTTAAAAATAATATAAATATTTAAATTACTTTTAGGGTTAATCCTAGTAAGAACGCAAAATATTAACAAATAATTATTTAAAAAAATAAAGAATATTATTAAATAATTCATTTTTTAGACAATTTTAAATTAATTTACTTTTTCTATAAATGAAATTAATGGGGGGATTATAAAGAGCCCGCCGAAAAGCACTTTTGACTGATTTCCTAATCTTATTTCATTAATCTTAGTAAATAAATATTGCGTAATTTAAGTCTTAATTAAACCTTCACGTGAAATAAAAAGGGCAATAATGCCCTTTATAATATAAATACTTATTTTTAATTAGAATTTAATTTTTTGCTTTTGTTTCCAAGTGATAGAATAAAGTAAATCGGCTGAAGCAAAATGAGAGAGCTCATCAATGTTATCCCTTCCATCCCTCGCTGACTTAATCTTAATTTTTGATTTTAAATTACCTAGGCTTGTATTGAATATAGCCGGATTTTGCCTGAGGCTTTTTGAGAAATAGTTGAAATTGCGGACTGTGGCTTGTGTGAAGTTGTGCTTTTCCTTGTGGATTGCGACTGCGAATTTCTATATTTTTTACACAATTTTATTTTAAAATTTGTTGAATTTTTTACTTAGTAAAAATGCTTGGAATGTAATTTTAATTTTTGTAGTGCTAACAGCCCTGGAGGGAAAGCAGGAAATTCGTTTACCATACAATATCCAAAAAATTCTTATTCAGATTTTAATATTTTATTCCAAAAAAGTCTGAGCATTTTTCTAGTAATAAGCTTACGCCTACTTTGACATAAGAAATAATAATATCAAATATAGAAGGAACAATTCAAAAAAAATTCTATCAAGCATTTAAAACACAAAAACGAAACAAAAAAAGTAACAATTTTCCTAAAAAAATAAAATTATATATTTCATTTCAATTTTTCCTAATCCCCTCTCTTTTTATCCATTCCCGCAGTCCCCCAAAGAATCATTGTAATAGGCTCCTCCATAAACCGTTTAAAATGTTGTAACCAAACTGCACCAACTGCGCCATCTACAACACGGTGATCACAGCTAAGAGTTACTTGGAGTGAAGTAACTGCACGATATCTTTGAAAAAAAATAAAAAATAATTATCAAAATAGTTGAGTATATGAGAAAGAATTAACTCAAGAAAATGAGGAATTGGGGCATAAGATCGAATAGAATTTTAACATTTTAAATGGACCGAGGAACCAAGAAAAACCTAAAAGAACCATTCCGAATATCTAGCATCATGAATAGGTTTAATAACTATTTTTTCACAATAGTTTCAATAGTTTTTTTCAATTTTTTTCAGTCGGTTTCACCAGAGTCCTCGGTTAACCGAAACCGAAGATCTTCGGTTTTTCGGCTCGGTTTGAAACCGACAACCCTAATCATCATGAATCCTATTCAAATAAACTTTCAATCAAAAAATATTTTTTACTTTTCTTCACTGCTTTCCTCATCAGCTGGCACAAGTTTACGTCTAGCAGCACCAATCGCAAGAATACACGATTGTGGTGGATTTATTATAGCAGTGAAGTGGTCAACGCTGCCAAACATGCCAAGATTAGAAACGGTAAATGTGCCACCCTGACAAATAAAAAAATTTTAATAAAAGTATCTTAAGTATTCAAATAAAATTTTAAAGTATATTTTAATTCAAAAATGGACATCAAGGCTTAAAAGATAAAAGTTCCTATTAAAAAATTGAGGAAAATGTAAAATCAAAGAATTTTGGAAGATATGGTTGGAGTGGGCATTTTTGGGGGTTTGTGTTCAATAGGCCGTTTTGAAGGTTTCTGTACAATGGACCGTTTTTGGGTGGACCGTTTTGGGGGCGCACCTCCAAAATCATTTTGTAAGAAAGCCCGCACCACTTCCCAATAGAAAGTCGATGGTCCTCTATTTTTGTACAGTATCATATGTTTCCTTGTAAGAAAATTTTATGAAAAAAACCTGAAACTCGTGTGGCTGTAATTTTCCATCCCTTGCTTTAGCAGCAAGTAATGCTACTTCATATCCAATAGTTGCAACACCTTTTGTATGTGCATCAAATATAATTGGCGTTATAAGTCCAGAAGGAGTACTAACGGCAACAGAAACGTCAACACCCGAATGTTCTCGAATAAAACTTCCCATAAAAGAAGAATTTGCTTCAGGAACGCGAAGACAAGACAAAGCAGAAGCTTTGATAATAAAATCATTTATAGAAAGCTTTTGTGGCTTTTCGCCAGTCTTCTTTGCTTCTTTCTCTAATAAGGCATTAAGCTTCTTTCGAACACTGAAGGTTAAAAAAAGTGAAATTAAATGAGAAAAAATATTATTAACATTGAAAATTTTTTTTAATTTACTGAACAATTTGGGAGAATATAGAATAATTTTGGAAAAAATCACATTTATGGGGTGGATGTAACGCAATATTTTTGGCGCACCCAACATTTTACCCCCTGAAATCGACTCCTGGCTACGCCATTGGCGCATGTACAAAATCTAAAAAATTACAATCCGGACGAGGCCGAAAAACTAGTATGTTAACCTTCTAAAAATAGTGCCCCAATAAAATCGAGTTGATTGTAAGAAACAAGAAAGTCTTGGTCGAACAACTAGTTAATATCTAATCATAATTTGGTGTGTGTAAACAAAAAATGGGCTCAAATTCCCTAACCTGTAATAAATAAAATCCTCAAAATAAAAATAGACTTACTCCATTAATTTGTCAATATACAATTCAGATGTAAGATAATAATGTGGAATTGTTGACTTTGCTTCAGCGAGACGCTTAGCAATTGTTTTGCGCATATTTGACAAAGGAATATCGGTATATTCAGCAGTAGGAGCGCCACTTGGTATAGGAGCTTGTGCAGAGGCTTGTGACAAATCTGCAGCCAAAATACGCCCTCCAGGGCCAGAACCAGGAAGAGACTTAAAAATATAAAGTTAAAGGGAAAAATTTTTTTAAACAAACACTCAAATCAATTCCTTGCTCCCCAGCAAGTTTCTTTGCTAAAGGTGACGCTTTTAATCGATCTCCTTTGGCCATAATTTCTTGAGGAGGTTGAGTTGGAGCTTGAACTGGAGGGGCTTGTTTTGTCGATTCTTGAGCAGCAGGAGCGGTGGCAGGCGGAGTTGGAGCAGCCACACTCTCGACATCAGAAAATTCTTTAAATGCTGTAACATCATTTTTATCTTGAACAATAATACAGAGAAGCTGAAAAATTTTTTTAAATAAAAAAAATAAATTAATTAAACAAAAACCTTTCCAACAGGCACATCTTTTGAACCTTCTGGAAGAATGATTTTAGCCAAGTAACCCTCTTCTGGTGCCTCAAATCCCATTGTCGCTTTATCTGTCTCAATTTCACACATTAAATCACCCTCACTTAATTGATCGCCTTCCTTCTTTTGCCAAGAAACAATTGTCCCCATCTCCATTGTTGGACTCAGTGCAGGGAATGTAATTTTGGAATGGTCTGGGTAGTTCACTTAAATTAACAAAAATTAAGAAAATTTAATTTGAATGATATTCCAAAAAAATTTTTTTTAATATTTTGATCGAATATCTCGGATTTTTCCAATAAAATCCAATATTTTAGTATAAAAAATATAATAAATTAAAATTAAATACATCGTTTAGAAGTCAAATGTAAGTAGCGAAAGCCGGTATTTGGTCGAACAATGGCCAAACGAAAATGTAAACCATGATGAGTAGAAAATCTTTGATGCAATCTTAGATTTCGCTTAAATAATTGAATAAAATTAAAAATTGAGAAAACAAAAACAAACCGAATAACAGGCTGTCAAAATTCTCAAAGCTCGGCTACCATTCATCATTGCAATTTTCAAATAAAAAAAATAAAAATCGACCACTTAAAAATTAAAATATTAAAAGAAATAACAAAAAGAAAAATGGGCTGATACTTGCAAGAAAAAAATTTTTTTTAAGAAAAGAAAGTTGAAACAAAAAAGGACAGTTTGAGTCTTAATGCAAAATCAAATGATAAGGAAATGTAAAAAGTTGTATGATAAAGAATATAAATTGATAAAAATCGCAATTAAATATTTTATAGAAAAATTTAAAAATGAAAAAAAATATTTGCAGTCATCGACCGCTGCACTCGGTTTCGTCCCAGTGCGGGTTCGTCCCAAGCGGGTTCGTCCCACTCGGATTCGTCCCATAGAAGAAAAAGCGCGGGTTCGTCCCAATGTACAAAAAGTGCGGTTTCGTCCCACTCGGTTTCGTCCCCCAGAACAAAAAGTGCGGATTCGTCCCACTAAGTTAATAATCAATCTTTTGTGTTTTTTCCCGCTATGTATTATCTTTTTCTTTATATTTTTAGACAATTAGCAATAATCAACAACAATTATTAACGAAAAAAGATAATTTTTATGAAAAATTTAGAATTTTTTAATTTTTAAAAATTTTTACATTTCTTCAATTTTCTTAATATCTCAAGAAGACGAGGTTTCTACTACAGACACAAGGTTTATTTTTTAGTTTTTTGGCTTTTTGAATTTTTTTTTATTTTCCCCATTACAAGGGAAAAGCCCCTTGGCCGTTATCCCTACGTATTTTTGCAGCCTTTTATGGGGAGATTTCTTACAACTCCCAATTCCACTTCCCACTCCATTTTTTTATTTTTAAAATTTTTTAAATTTAAGACAATCCAGTCTTGGATTTGTTTTTATTTGTGTCGAGCAGATTGCTGCTGAGGTGGTTGCCTGGTGACCTTGATTTGTGGAGTCTTCAACCTTAACCCAAACGGCCCTCTTTAGGGCCACAATTTTAATAAGTGAAACGAGACTATGACTATAAAACTTTTGATAAAAATTTTTTGTTTAAGAAATTTTTTCTTTAATAAATTTTTAAATTTCTACGGATGTTTTGATGATTTTTAATATCAGTATCCGAAGAACTTATTTTCAGGTATGATTTTCCCTTTTTTAATTTTTAGTTCGACAAAGTGAGTATTTTTACTCTGCTGGACATTTTGAGATGGGACGAATCCGAGTGGGACGAACCCGCACTTTTTGTACATTGGGACGAACCCGCGCTTTTTGTTCAGGGGGACGAACCCGCGTTGGGACGAAACCGAGTGGGACGAATCCGCACTTTTTGTACATTGGGACGAACCCGCGCTTTTTGTTCAATGGGACGAACCCGAGTGGGACGAAACCGCAGTGCGCCGTCATCGACGATAAATTCAAGCTAAAATAATTTTAGGACTCTACTGTTCTTTTAATTTAAAATTTTTTACAACGAATTCCCTCATTTTCGCACGAATTCAAATAATATTTAATGCCAACGTGGACCTTAACAGAAAAAATTTATTTTTGTGGTTTATCCACTTTATGGCAGAATGAATGGATAACTTCTTGGATAATATTTTTATATTCAAAATATTTAAATAATTTTAATTAAATGGCTTCAACCAAAGATTTATCAGCCAAATTTAATGATTTAACAGGCGTTCCAAAGGTCTTTTAAAATTTCTTATTATTTTTTGGTACTTTTCCGTTATACGACCGCAAACTGATAACGTTTCGGGAATAACTTATCGGCTTATAACCTTTTAATGAGTGATCAGACTTGATCTATCAGAAAAAGATAGAGGTTATTGAGGGCTTTGGAATGATATAAAATTCATTTGTACTGGACAAGCATCAAAAAGTTATAGCTATTCAAAGTCGGCTGCCACTCAGTTTGCGGTCATATAGCGGAAGAGTACCTATTTTTTATATTTTTTAACTCAAATTCTTCATTCAGATATTAGATATTCTTCCTCTTGAAATCCAATTAGATATTTTAAAATGTCTGGATTATAACCAATTAACAACTCTTCAACAAACAAATAGTCAAATATTTAAATTAATTAAACATTTTGAGAATAAATTGGCTCGAAGAAATTTTTCTGCCCTTAAAATTGTAATTTTTTTTTAATTTTTTATTTTAAATTAAGATTTTAAGGGTTCTGATCCTGATGCTTTTTCTTATTCTGTTCCTATGATTAGGTATCCAATTACAAAAATGGTTTCTGATTTTCAACCAAACAAGGAACTTAAAAAGAAGGTTTAAATTTAAAGTTAATTCTAAATATTTTGCTTCCTTTTTAGTGGGAAATAGCTTTAAATAATCAAATTCCAATGTATTTTTACCTAAACGAGCATGATAGAAATGTTTATATTATTGCAGAATGTATGTACTTTTTTAATTAATTTTTTTGTGAAAGAGTAAACATAATTATATATTTTTTGTATATAAGTTTAACTAGATTAGAGAATGACAGGGGTACAGCCCAAAACGACTCGCGGCCATAACGGCGTAAAGCCATAACTTGGTGGAAAATTTCTGGTCCTGATCAATTTTGGTACCAATCTACTTAGATCGATGAGAGCAATTGTTTAATACTAAATTTGGTAAGAGTAGGAAATCTTGAAGCAAGTTATGGCTTTTAGCCGTTATGGTTGCGCGCCGTTTTGTGCGTGTCTCTATGATAGGATTTACTGGTTTCAATGTCAAATATCAAGAAATTCCATAGTCCCTTGAAATACTATTTTGAGAGACTGTTGGTTAGTGTTTCCTTCAGATTTGAATTTTATTGAAGTTAAACCTGTAGACAAAGAGTTGAATTTTGTTCTCTACCTCTCAAATTAAAATACTTGATGCAATTTTATTTAGCTAATATTTTATACTTTTTTTTTAATTTTTACAGCAAATAGCTGCTTTTATCGCTTTGACCTTTTTAAATGTCCAACAAAAATAGATCATCTTATTTTTGCTCGTCACTGTTTCGAATTACTTTCTCATTGCCATTTTGATGAAATTATTTTTGAAAGAATTGTGTTCAATCCACAATTAATTAATTTAATTTTTGATGATCTACCAATTAAATTAAATTGCAATATTGCTAGATTATTGCTTGACAATATAGATTATGACAATCAAGCGTTGGCAGTTGTTAAAAATAATTTGGTAATTTCAAAAATGTTGAGTTTTCGTTTTATTTGGGCAGCTTTTACAACTTTATATGAGGTTGATAAATACATTTTTTTGAATTTTTTGTTGAATGGAGGCGCTAATATCCCTCTTGCTTCTATTTATTATATTGGATCTGCTATAGAACTTCACAAAGAAGTTATTAAGGTTTGGATTTTTTGTAACTATTGATTAAAATAATGAATTTCTTCTTTTACTAAAAATCGGGGAATAGAATTCTTAAGCGGGTTAGATTTTGGGTCACGCCCTAATAAGCGCAAACCCATAACTATCTTTAAAAATTTTTGGCCCTTATCAGTTTTGGTATCAATCTCTTCAGCTCACTGACATGAGAGGAATTGTTTAATACTAAATTTTATAAGATTCGGAAATCTTGAAGCAAATTATGACTTTGCGCCTACTTGAAAAATCTCAATATTTTATTTTCTGTTCAAAAAAGTTCCTCTCTAGTTTTTTTTCGATTTATTAATAAGTGATAAATTATATTTTAAAAATTATATAATAATTTTTAAAGTTTGCCGAGACTTCAACAGATTGTTCTAAAATGGTGAATAGCATTGAATTTCAACGACTTGAATGGTCTATGCCTAAATTTAGTTCAAGAGTTAAATTTATTAGACAAAAAGAATATATCAAATCAGAGAACCAACACATTTTTTTAAAATACGAAACTTCAAATGTGCATAATTCAAATTTGGTTTTTTATATTTTTATTTGGAAAGAAGTCAAATCAGAAACAATACACCGTTTTAGAATACAAAAATTTCTTCGTGCTTATTGACAAATAGTTTGTAACTAATTTCTTTGAATATGTATACTTAGTCTTTAGTTTTCTGTTTTCGCAAATTTTATTTTAAAATTATATTGTATTCCCGAATTATTCCTCCTAGACTTTCCTTCTTTAATTTGGAAATCGGACAGCTTTTTTTGAAAGCATATCCTGCATTATTTTCTTAAATAAATCCATTTCTTATTTCCAATTCCTAATTAATTTTTTTTTGTGATTTCGTGCCAGAATTTAATTATCCTTAATTAATTTTAATAAGATTAAATTTCTTAATTTAAAAAATTTTTTTCTAATTGTTTGGTTTATTACCTTCTAATTATTTTTCTTTTTTTAAATTTTCATTGTTTTCTTATTTTAGTTTTTAATATTTTAAATACTATTATTTTTATTCAAAAATGGCTACATGGGATGAATATCTTCAAAATCAAATAAATAATGATGGAATTCAAATGACTTGGAATGTTTTGCCTCATTCAAGGGTTGATTCTCAAAAATTGATTGTTCCTGTTGCTACATTTTTTACTCCGTTAAAGGTTTAGTTTTAAATATAAAAGATGGCAAATATTTTGGGTGACCTGGAAAGGATATTTTTCGTAGAATTCCATGGAAAATTACAATCTAACGGTAATTTTAAAGGATTTAAATTTAGGAAAAGGCTGCAGACCAGCCGAAACAACCGGTAATGGAATATGATCCAATTCTATGTCAAAAACAGTCGTGTAAAGCTGTCCTTAATCCGCTATGGTTAGTTTATTTTATAGTAGAATTTTTTGCCGTACAAAATTCTTTTCTACGATTTAAAATTCCTTCAATAATTTTTTAAAATTTTTAATTTTTTTTTAAAAATTTTAGTATGATCGATTACCGAACAAAAATGTGGATGTGTCCATTTTGCAATCAAAGGAATCCTTTTCCTCCACATTATGCAACTATTTCCGAGGAAAATAAACCACCAGAATTACATCCATTTTTTACAACAGTCGAATACACACTTAGGGTATTTCTTTAATTATATTTATTCGTTTTTAAATTTAAATGGGAATTTACGTTTTAAATTCGGTTCCTTTCGGATATTCTCAAAAAGTCCGCAAATTTTGTCTGCAAGTCAGATTTTTTTATTTTTCAGAAGGCTACAACACTTGCACCTATTTTTCTCTTTGTTGTCGATACCTGCTTGCCAGCTGAGGAATTGAAGGCTCTAAAAGATGCACTTCAAAAAGCGATTGCTTATTTACCTGCAGATGCTTTAATTGGACTGATAACATTTGGAAGAGTAGTGGAAATTCATGAGCTTAATGTGAAAGGAATTGCGCGTTCTTATGTCTTCAAGGTTGGGTATACTTTTATTTTTATAAATTTTTTTGGGTCTAAAAAAGTTTTTAAAAATTTGTCAAAAATGTGAGTAATAGAGATCGGAATTTTTGAGAAGGTTGGGCCTGTTCCTGGGTTCCGTGTTTGATTTATTGACCTGGGCCGGATCCTGGGCCTGTAGTCCAGGAAAACCCCAGGAAGGTCAAAAAATGCCTGGGCCTGGACTCTGGGTACAGGAAAAACCCAGGCCTTGGTCCAGGTCCACGCCGATCTTTAGTGAGTAATTGTGTTTGTTTTGTGGTGTGATATCTTTGTAATTTAAGTCAGTTAACATAAAAAATTGTGTTTATTTTATTGGGTTTAATATAAAACTTCAATGAGATCATTATTCAATAAATGAGGAAATTTTTTCTGAATAAATATTTTTTTATTTTAAATTCATCCCATCATTATATTTCCTCCAATCCGACTGAATCGTTTCTCTGTGAATTCTCGTTGAATCCTATTTTCGGGCTGAAATATTTTAAATTTAGTTTTCGAAAAATCTTTTCTATATTTTACCGTGAGAATGCTTCCTTCATTAAAAGCAGCAGCTAATTGACGTTTTGTCCTTCCATCTTGTTCATTTTGTATTTTGTAGTTAAACATTTCTGAATCTGCTGAATTAAGAGGTGTTGGACGGCGTAACATTTTAATTAAGTTAATATATTCTGCTGTGTTTTTTGATGTAATAATTGGAACAAATAGTAAATTTTCATTATTTTGTTGTTGTTTTGTGATAATGAATAGAGTAAAAATAAATGGAAAAAGGAAATAGTAGTTAGACATTTTTAGTAGGAAAAGAAGATTTTATTTAAGAGTGAAAGGTTTGTAAATAAAATCTGAAAAATAATAATTGAGGAAAGTAGTAGAGAATGAAAAATTATAGAGAATGCCCCGAAAATTTCCCCGAGACTTGTTGTGTTTTAAAAACTCATAAACTGACAAAAATTTTCTTTTAAATAGCTTAAGTTAGGTTGAAAGGAATTGTAGACGTGGAAAATTACTAACAATAACTGGAGAATAAGGGAAAAAACCCCAAAACTTATTAATAAGCATGAGGTATTTTCAAAAGTCATATTTTTTTAAGTTAATGTTTAGTAAAAGTAAGTGCTTATTTTAAGTTTATCAAATAAGAATCAAAAAGGTAAAATAAAATTAGCGAATAATTTTGTTATCACATTAAAAAAATTTTCTGAATTTATTCACCTAAATTTAAATTAAATGATATGAGAATTCCTTTTTTTTTATTTTTTTAGATTTTTTTTTGATTTTTAAAGATGTTTGTTTAAAAAAATATTTTTAATGAAAAATAAAAGGAATTTCTCATTTTGAATTAAAAAATGATAAGGGTCTCGGGGAAATTCTCGGGGAGGCAGTGCCACGATGTATTTTTCATTGCATTTTTAGTGTTTTAGGCAACACTTTTTTAATTTTTTTGGCATCGAAGACATTTAAAAATCTAATATTTTCTTGTTTATTTTCTTTGAAGAAATAGAAGAAATCAAGGAAAGAATGTTTCTCAATATTTGAGATAAATTTTGTTAATGCTCAAGAGGCATCACAAACCACCCCCTGTCACATAAGCACATTTATTTGACTGGTTGCGAATGACACAAAGTAAAACTCAATTATAGAAACATTCTTTTCTGGGAGTTAAATGTGGCAGCTTTGTGTGCCATTCTTTAAATAAATTGCATTTTTTGCTCGACATATCTAAATTTGGAAATATTTGCTTTAATTTAGACAAATATCCACTTTAATTTATTTGGGTATAGAAAGGAGATTAAAATAATCTAGTAGATTAAATTTTGATTAAAATTGTGACATTACCAGACATTGCTTGGATTCTTTTGGAAATTAAGAATATAGTAATTAGAAAATTTTCAGACAAAATTTTAATTAATGAATGGGATAAAATTTTGGAATTTTTGGGACTATTTTTATCTTTGAACTTTCTTAAAAATTAATTTTTAAATTTTTTAAACATTTGTTCATCTTTGCTTTAAAATTAATTTAAAATTCTATTCTTTATATAGTTTCCCTTTTAATTAAAAAAATGCTTCCTTATTAAGTATGAAAATAGCTTTTATGGCATCTTAAAAAAGAGGCATGCAAATTTTGGAGTAATTCTATTTAAATAAAAAAATATTTGGAAAAATCCTTATGTAAATAAAAATAAAGGAAGGGAATGGGGACAATTTTATTTAAATCAAAACATTTTTTTGTCCAAAAATCTTTTACTAAATCCCATTTTTCTATTTTGCATACATAATTATTTTAACGTGGTTTTTATGGTTGTCTTTGAAAAGATTTGTTTGTTTTTTCCTACCATGTGATGATGTTTTTTTAAAAAGAGACTGGCTTTTGTTTAAAGAATGATAATTGAGAGTGATTATTGTTTGAAAAAATTTGGGTTATTTGTACTTTAAATATTTTAGAGATAATTATTTTGTACCTAAATATTTGTAAAAATAAATGATATTTAATTAGAAAAATGCATTATTTTATAAAACAAGGGGAATAATGATTAGCTAGGATATTTAGAAAAATTGGAAAAATAAACGGACAGAATTACTTAAAAATTTTAAATGAGGTTTTTTAATAAAAACTCAAAAAAAAATTTTAGGGTACAAAAGAAGCGAATCCAAAACAAGTTCGGGATATTATTGCAATGCAAATTGGACAACCTTCTACTGGTTCTCGAATTTCTGCAACCTCTACGCCAATTCCTAATCAACAGCTTGTTAATGGAATACAGCCAACAATGCATCATAATATGCCTCCGGGTGCAATGCCGGTATTTATTCATTTTATCTGATTTTGAAATCTCTGGCATAGAAGCTGGGAACTTTAATCTTTTTTCCTTACCAGCAAATTCCTGGAGCTATTCCACCTGCTGGCATGCAAAGGCCACGTATGGGTTCTCATCCAACTCAGCCTCCAATGCCTGGACAAATGCCAACCACTATGCCTCTGCCTCAAGGTTCTATTCCTCAGGCTGGAGGAACAATTGCAGCACAGAATTTGCAGAACAAATTTCTTCAGGTGTAGTATAATTTATAAAAAAATTTTTTAAATTTTCTATTGAGTGCTTGAAGTTTGTTTTTGGATTAAATTCTTCTAAAAATAATCCAATGGTTTTCTACAAAATAATATATTTTTTATTTTTTCTGGTTATTAAGTAGCTATTTATGGGGCTCATTAACGGGGCTAACATTAAAGACTAAATGTTTATAAGTAATTTTTTATGAGTAATTTTTATGAGTAAACAACGGTTGTTTATGAGTTATTTTATTGCTACAAATTATTATATGGACAAAAGATTACTTCAATGGGATATCCCTTAATTTATTTTGGAAATAATGGGAATGAATATATATTTAATAAAATAAGTTAAGGCAGTTTTTTACTCCTTTCCTCGTTGAAAAAAATGAATAAATTATAAAATAAATAATAGAAAAATTTTTTTCTGCAGCCAATCTCGGAATGTGAAGTCTCTATTGGTGAACTCATAGACAAAATCCAGACGGACCGTTGGCCTGTCCCTCAAGGGAATCGTCCATTACGCGCAATTGGTGCTGCACTTTCAGTTGCGATTACTTTATTAGAAGTGAGTCATTAAAAACAAATTTTTAATTGTTTTGCTAATTAATTTTTTTTTGTTTTTTATAAATAAATTTTTGTTTTTTAATTTTTAAGGTAAGCTTTCCAAACACTGGTGGCCGTATAATGACGTTTATTGGCGGGCCTTGTACTCATGGTCCGGGAATGGTCGTTAATGAAGAACTGAAAGATCCTATCCGTTCTTGGCACGATATTAAAGAGGATAACATTCCGTTTATGAGAAAAGTAAAATTTAAAAGAAAATTTAAATTTCTTAATTTTTAATTTAGGCCTTTAAATTTAACGATGCATTAGCTGAAAGAGCTGTCAAAAATGGACATGCTATAGATTTGTTTTCTTGTGCACTTGACCAAACTGGACTTTATGAAATGAAAGCTTTGTATAGTCAAACTAATGGTAATTAATAAAGGATTTCTTTATAATGTAAATTTTTTAAGGCATTGTTGTGATGGCAGATTCTTTCGATTCTTCTCTTTTCAACCAATCGTTCCAAAAAGTTTTTGAAAAGGATGGGAATGGTTCTCTAAAAATGGCATTTAATGCTTCTCTAGAGGTTAAATTTGATAGTTTTAAAAATTATTTTTTAATTAGATCAAACTTGGAAATGGACTTAAAGTTGAAGGAATTCTTGGTTCTTGTTGTTCAGCTAATGCCAAAAATTCAACGGTTTCTGATACTGAGGTTGGAATTGGTGGTACTACACAATGGAAAATGTGTTCTTTAACGCCGAGAAGTACTTTTGGATTTGTTTTTGAGATTGCTGGACAGGTTCTTTTTAATTTTTTGCCGGGGTTGTCCTTTCTTATGTTAGTGAAGACGGACTTCATGAAATAAAGATTCGAAAAATGAAAACTTTTTAAAAGATTCTTGGAAAACAGATTTAAAAATTAAATTTCTATAAATATTTTCGAATAAAAAAACACAATCTCTAAAAATCGAAATTCTACTTCAGCTCTGATTTCAGAAAAATATGCGAAAATCAAGTGTCTTTGTTTTCATTTTTCCTATTCTAGCATGGCACAGCAATCCCTCAAGGTGCACGTGCAATGTTTCAATTCATTACTCAATATCAACATGCTGATGGACGACGACGTATTCGTGTCACAACAACTTGCCGTTCTTGGTCGGATATGGAAGCAAATAAACAGTCAATAAGTTATAGTTTTGATCAAGAAGCTGCCGCTGTTTTAATGGGAAGACTTGCATCTTGGAGAGCTGCGAATGAAAATGATTCTCCAGATGCTTTGCGTTGGTTAGATAGAAGCTTGATACGTTTGGTTAGTTTTTTGTGGTAGTCTTCTTTTTCCCTTTAAAAGCTTATCTTTTTTAGGTCCAAAAATTTGGTGATTACCACAAAGATGATCCAGCTTCTTTACGTCTTTCAGACAAATTTTCTCTTTTTCCACAATTTATGTTTCACTTGCGTCGCTCTCAATTCTTACAAGTTTTTAATAATTCTCCGGATGAAACTGTTTATTATAGGTATTTTTTTGTAAAAATTTTCTTTTTTAAAAAATTTATTTGAAGGCACATTCTCTTTGAAGAAAACGTTTTTGAAAGCACAACAATGATTCAACCACAACTTTTCTCTTATTCATTTAATGGACCACCAGAAGCAGTTTTACTTGATACTTCAAGTATACAACCTGATAGAATTCTTTTAATGGATGATTTCTTTCATGTTTTAATTTATCATGGACAAGTATTTTAAAATTAAAAAAATTATTTTAAATTTAAAAGAAAATTTCTTTTAGACAATAGCTGCTTGGAGAAAGGCTAATTATCAAAATGATCCGCAATATGCTTCATTTAAACAATTATTAGAGGCTCCTGTTCAAGATGCTTCTAGTATTTTACAGGATCGTTTTCCTGTGCCGCGTTACATTGTAACGGAATATGAAGGTTCTCAGGTATAAAATTATTAAATTTTATATTTTTTGAGAGAGAGATTAGCCTGGATTTGGATGCGGATTTTGATTTTTTTGGATTTAAAGTCAAGGTCAAGACAGATTTTTCGGCTCTATCCAGTTTATGAGTCCAATCGAACTTTAGAGTTCAATCAAAACCCACTGGGCGTAGGTCTCGAACATGAAGAAATGTTTTGGAGCCATACCCCAACTTTTCAACACCAAGAAAATCCAATTATTTTTGATTGGACTCAAAATTCGATTGGACTCATAAACTGTAGTAGAGCCGACTTTTCAAGGTCCCTTAATTTCTCTGACTCCAGGTCAAAGATCTTACCTTATAAATTTTATTCTTTTTAAAAAAGTTAAAAAAAATTTTTAGGCACGATTCCTTCTCTCCAAAGTCAATCCATCACTGACGCATAATAATCCATACTCACAGGTTTTATTAAAATTTATTCTCATTTTCAAAAAAATTATTATTTATTAAAGGAGGGCGGTGCTCCAGTCTTTACAGACGATGTTTCAATGCAAGTATTTATGGAACATTTGCGGAAATTGTCTGTTTCAACTTCTGGTTAATTTTTTAAAAAATTTGATGGATGTGAAGAAAATGATTGACAAATTTGTTATTTATATTTAATTAAAAATTAAAGTTTATTATTTTTCTTTCTCTATATTTTAGTGTTATATATCTAAGTATTGTAGTTTATTGGACATATGAAATACATATACTTTTACCTAATTTATGTTTCATTAAATATGCTTGTGATTTTATTTTTTTTAAATTAGTTTTAAATATTTAATAATGAGTTGTCTAGTTCCGTCCTTTTATGTTTTCTTTTGATAAAAGTTGGAGATTCTTTGCCAATGAAAATGAAATGAAACGTTTTTGTATGAAACGTGAAATGAAAAAATGAAATATCTTTGTCCGGCAGTTGCTGGTTTAGTAGAAATTTGGAAAAATTAGCTGTAAATTAATTTAGATTAACTGAACGGGAATTACTCTCACAAAATATTTTTTAAAATTACTTCTGCATGTTGGGCCCGAAAATTCCATTTTAAAGGTTATTCATAAACTCCCAATTTATTTTATTTATTATTATTTTAAAAATTTTATAAACAAAAAATAAAAATATTTCTAAATAAAATTTATTTGTCGCACTTAAAAGGGCAACCATGTGCCCTCCATATGCACTTTAAGAAAATATTGCGTTTTGTCTGAGGACGTATATAATATATATGTCCTTATATTCAAACAAAATGCCGAAAATGTTGCACTTTTATTTAAAATAAAAAAAATAAGTCTTTTAAAATTATATGTACATTTCATAATTTAAAAATAATAAAATTATTTTTATAAGGATGTAATAGGGCAAGGGAAATTAATTAGATTAAATAAATATAACTTTTTTCTTACAAAATTAAATTTTAATAATGAAAAAAATATTTAGAAAGAGATGACAAAAATTAATATTTATTTTAAATATTAAATTACATTACTATATTTACTCGATTAATTCCCCTCTCTCGAATAATTCCCCCTGCTACGGATGAGTTGAAACAATAATCCCCCTCCCCCAAATACCCTACTACACGTTCAAATTTAAAATCTCGAATAATTCCCTTCCCTTGAATAATTCCCCATGCCACGGATGGGTTAAAAAATAATTCCCCAGGGGAATTAATCGAGTAAATACGGTAGCTAATGCTTGACAGTTAAAATTAAAATTAACTAAAAATTATTAAAATTCAATTAAATTTTATTTTTCTAGGAAAATATTATTTTTTCTATTAAAAATCCTTTAAATAAATTTCCATGTTCCTTTTAAAATTAAATGGAATATTATTTATTTTAATTTTATTAAAATTAATTTTTATTCAAAATACTGAAGGGGTTGGTGATAATGAAAAAGAAAATGAAATAAATAAAGAAATGGTTGAAAATGAATTTAAAATTTATAAAAAACTTCCCTTTGAAGAGGAAGGAAGTAATAGCAAAAAAAGTAAAAAAGGGAAAAATAAGAAAAACAAGGAAGAAAAGGGTATAGTGAAATTAAAAAAAAATTTTTTTTTGGGGGATTTAAGTGGGAAATAAATAAATATAATTTTCAAGTGAATAAATTATTAGTATGTAGTAATTTTAAAATAATTTTAGCTTAGGAAGGATAGTGTACATAAAAACGAAATGAGGGTTAATCTACCCGCTTATTTCAGTAAACCGATGTTTTTTGCTAATAAAAAGTGAAGAAATTGACCTGTCAATATTACCAAATCTTTCAAAAACTTGATAAAAATTATTTCTTTTCCTTCAGTCATTGAAACAAAATCTTCAGTCGAAGCTAAAGTTCTTAATCCAGATGCTAGCCCTTTTACTCTTCCTCAGCGGCAAGTAACAAACAACGAATCCAATACACAGTTATTTTCAAAATTGCTTTAATACTAAAAATAACTTTTATTTAAGAGTTAATCAAGGAACGTCTTCATCTGTTCTCCAGACGGTATATTTTTAACATCTGCTAAATTTTTTCTAGTTGAGCGGCCCTTCTATTGAAAGGCCATCTCCAATCTCAGAAGCAACCTTTTGAGAGGGGAATGGAAATAAAGAACATCCCCCCTTTAAGTAGAAAAAATATTGCTCAATTTAAACCTCATTAATACACTAAAAGTCATAAAACTATTTAATTTTTAAACAAATTCTAGCAAAATAATTCTGGCAACGGTATGTCAATGCGTCGCAGACGCATGAGAAATCATCGAAACCGTATAAGACAAAATACTCTGACAATAAACTCTCCAATTCACCATCTTCAACCTCCACCACTTTTCTTTGTCCATCATCCACCAATCTTCAGCCAAAATCCTTTAGCGCAAAATATTTCTGGCACCGGAGTTTTCCGTCGCGATCCTTCATTTAATCACCAAAACAATTCTCAACGTATTAATCACCAAACTACAACAATTCCGATTCCAGCTCCATTAATGCCCAACCATCACCAAAATCGTTTAGCTCAAGATATTTCTGGCACCGGAGTTTTTCTTCCAAATCCTGAATTATATTCTTCAATTAATCACCATAACAATTCTCAACGTATTAATCACCAATCCACCACCATTCCAATTCCAGCTGCTCCGGCTCCATTAATGTCCAACCACCACCAAAATCCTTCATTATACAACGTCCATCAACTTCCCTCAATTTATCAAACAAATCATCTTCAATTAAGACAACAGTCTGGAATTCGTTTTCATTCTCAATTAAACCCTTATGCTAAAGAATATATTCCCATAAAATACCAGAATATATTTAACAACCCCCATTTTAACCCTTATCAACCGGCAACCTCAACATTTCATCAAAATATTGGTATAAAGGAATATTTTTTGAATTAAAATTTTATTTTTTAGGAAATAATAATTGGAGCAACAATGGAAATGTTAATTAAGTTGGGGGAAATTGTAGAAGAAAGGCACTAGTTTGAAATAAAGGATAACTTCACTTTAAAGAAATTTATTTTGAAACCTTTTGTAGATTAAATCGGTTAATATTTGAAACGCTTACAAAGGAGAGTGCCTGCGATGTCCGCGGGACTTCGGGATGAAATTTGCTAGGCTTGTAGATTATACCCTACTTTAGTTGTGAAATTTCCACCATTTTCGCTAAATATTATTGTGGACCTGTCTACCAAATTCCATGCCGAAGTCCCGCGGACATCCCAGGCACTCTCCTGTGTTATCGGGGGTTTAAGACTTTTAAAATGGGAAAGTTATAGCCCCGGTATCTCATTCGGTAGAGAAACTAAACGTTTGAAAGCGAATTGCCAAATACTTTTGCTTACTTTTAATTGATAAAACAGATTTGTTACTTTATTAGTCAATAATTATTTTTTGTTAATACATAAAAGATTATTCACCATAAACCGTGGCGCGAACTTTGCGGACCCGAATTTTGCGGACCCGAACTTTGCGGACCCGAAATTTGCGGAACGAAAGTTGCGGACCCGAAGGTTGCGGACTCGAATTTTGCGGACCTGATTTTTGCGGAACCAAGATTTTAGGACCGACACTTGAGTAAAAAGAAAAAATTAAAAATTTTATTTTTCGATGATTCCGGCAGAGTTTACCATGATCCGTACCAGATCAAGACTTTTTCTTGATTTTTCAAAATTTTTATCAATTTTTGTGTTAAAATTCTTTCATAATTTAAATAATCGAAAAAATTCCTTGAAGAAATCATTTATATGGCCATCTCATAAGGTCATGATGCCTGAATTCATCCTAATTAACGCCGCAGGCTAAAATTTTTGAAATTTCCGAGGTTCAGTAGACTCTATTGTCGGTCCGCAAATTTTTGGTCCGCAAATCTCAGATCCGCAAAATTCGGGTCCGCATAGTTCGGGTCCGCAAAATTCGGGTCCGCAAAGTTCGGGTCCGCAAATTTCGAGTCCGCAAATTAAAATCCGCAAATTTCGGCGCGCCCCATAAACAAGTGATTGTTGCCCTTATTTCAAACTAGAGCCATTTGTGATATTAATGGATGTTAAAAATTCAAAGATGAACGATTTAATTAGTTTAGATTAACATAAAAATTTAAAATTATTTTAACAAGTTAAACTTTTTGGATATTTTTGTTATAAAAATAAACATTCAAGTATATTGTCTATTATGACTGGAGTTTGGATCCTTTAATTAATTTATACGGTGTGTTAAGAAAAATGATAATCTACCTAAAATATCTATCTTCGGTTGTCTAATTAATCTGGACTTTTTATAGGAGGTGGGGGATTAGAGGTGGGTCGGGGGGATTAGAGGTGGGTCGGGGGGATTAGAGGTGGGTCGGGGGGATCAGAGGTGGGTCAGAGCAGTCCAAGGTGTCGGAAATCGGAAGAGCCGGAAATCGGAACTGGCTCAAAAGTCGGAAATCGGAAATCAAATTTTATTTTCGGAAATCGGAAGGAAAACACATCGGAAAATGGAATTCCGACCCACCTCTGATTCAAATCTTAAAGAATATTTCGCCAAGTCTATTTTTATCTAAGTTTTTTCTTAAAAAATGGGTGTTAAAATTTTAACCCCATTTGAAAAAAATTTATTTTCATATTAGAAATGGTTGAAAATTATATGAAAATGTTCATGAACCACTTTCATTTCTTAACAAACAAAACATTTTATTTATTTTTTAAATTATTATTTAAATTAATTTTTATTAAATTATTCAATTTAAAGAAAAATTAAATCAATTTTCTTATTTAAAATCAATTATAGAAAAAATCGCATGCATAATCGCGAGCGCCTTGCGCCAGAAAAGGTAATGGAGAAGATAATACGTCGAGCGCGATTTTTCAATCCTATTCTAACGCTATTTTCTGTCGCTTGACGCAAAGCGAGATTTAATAAAGCATTAGCGTGACGCGTCTTTAAAGTGCCTTTATCGACACCATATATTCCCCATCCCTCACCTCTCCCTCCTCTCCACACAATTACCTATACCCCCATCCCTCACCTCTCCCTCCTCTCCACACAATTACCTATACCCCCATCCCTCACCTCACCCTCCTCTCCCTCCCCTCCACTTAATCTTTAATTCTTTATAAAATAAAATGCCTTTCTCGCCTTCACTTAAATAATTTCTCAATTAATTTTTTAAATTAAAAATTATTTTTACATACATATTTATTTAAAATATTTTTAAATTTAAAAGAAAATTTATTTTCGGTGGGATAAAGTAAGAATAATGCGGTTGGAGGTTGCTCTTCTTCGATTTGGGGCTTAATCAAAACTTGGGTGAAAATTATATCAGAATAGGGATTAATTCAATCCTATCCAACTATCGGATGGTGTATAATTGTGGTTATTATTATACCCAGTTGTTGTAGCTCGACGAAAGAGCTCGACGAGCTGAGTCGAATGACATCAAAATAATCGTGATTGTACAAGCTTGGACAAAGTTACGATAAAAAAACAAAAACCTAAACCTATGGTCCGCAAAAGTCGGTCCGCAAGATTCGCACTACAAAGTGAATTTTTTGTCGATTTCCCGTCGTTTAAATTAAAATTTCTAAATTTAAATTATTTTAAAAGAGAAAAAACTTTTTTAAATGAACAACCAAAAAGTCTTTAAAACTTTTATTTTATTTTTATTTCTTCTGAATTTTACAACAGAAGTTAAAGGACCACCAACAGGTGTATTTATTTATTTTTCAAAAAATTCGAAAATTGTAATTCGAAAATAAAAATTAGAATTGACTGGAAAAATGATATTTTATTAAAATTTAATTTATCAAAGTTAATTTATTGAATAAATTAAATACATATAATTAACTTAAAACTTTAACGAGCCTATACTAAATATATTTATTATCTAATTTTTACGTATTTTTAAATTATCTTTTATGAAAAGGTCGTGGAGGTATGGGACCATATCAAGTAAATTATCAAATGTTTCCTGATCAAATACATGCAATACAACCACAATTTAATTCAAATAACCTACACCCACTACAACTACCATTTTATCAGTATCAGTAAGATTAATAATTTATAAACAAGCTTTGATGTAATAGTTATGTTCAGACCTGTGCATGGATACGGATATGGATACAAATATCAGGATGCCTGCGGATATCCGTCTGTATCCGCCGTAAATATCCGGATATAGATATCGAAATCCGTGTTCATGCACAGGTCTTATGTTTTTACGGGCAATCCGGCAAGTTGTGCAACCTTTTAATAGAGCCAACTCTAACATGGGCACATAACGAACTGGGCACATATCGAAAGGATTGAATAAATAATCATTTCACAAGTCTATTGAAATTATTGTCCTCAAACATAGTTTTCATCTAAACAAATATCTCAGCTAATCCTTTATTGACTGATTGAACACAGGGAAATAATGTGAAATTGTGGTAGAAGAATCTGACTTTTCGAGTAAGAAAAATTGAGCCCAAAACATAATTATTACCTAAATTGGTAATTTCGTATTTTTATTAAGGCATACTGAACGAACAGGTACCGGTGTTTTCCTGCCTAGTAAACCTGGTACTGGTGTTTTCCTGCCACGAGCTCCTACACAACCTCGTACTGGTGTTCCTCCGAAAAGAAGGTAGAATATGAATAATTATTAAAGTTGAGATTTTTAGTACAAATAATGGTAAAAAGTACGAAGGGGAATCTTCAACATCTTTTTTTGGACAACAAGTTCAAGGTAATAAAGCTACAACACTCAACATTATTAACAATTTAAATACAAATTTTCATAAAGATCCATGGAACATGGAAAACATAAAAACACAACCACCAAGTCCCAAACACCTCGTCGCAACAGGAAACGTTGAAAACGGTAGACAATACATAATTACAAAAACATCAACTAAATTTTAAATAAAAATCTCCGGGTTTTCGATTTTTAATCCTGAAATCGCGTTTAAAATCCTCATTTAACTCGTCTAGAGTGTTTCAAAAATACTTTTGTGATCTAATTTTTAATTATCAAGAATAAAATTTTTTAAATTATTTAAAACTTTCAGATGCTGATCACTCTTTACCAGACAAACTCTTTCATTGGGAATGAACAGAAAGAAAAATTCATGTAAAGAGAAAAAATCATTCAAGATTTTTCATACGAGCCTTTTTTATTTATAGGGGGAAAACTTTCATGAGTTTTTTTAAAATTTTCTTTTATTTTGTAGGGGGTCAATTTTTTTGTCTATTACAGTCGCCTCTCCAACGGACACCCTCAACGTCAGCTTAATTTGGTGCCGAGGGATATTAAAGAGGTTTGACTGTAGTAAATATTTAACGTATTTTTGAGAATTCTTTAGTAATTTACACAAAAAATGTAATTTTTACACCCTCCCGTTAAAAATTTCGGTTTTTGATGAAATTTATTTTATGTTTGTCAAAACTAGATTTTTCTAAAAATTTCTTTGTGATTATTTAAGCAAAACTTTTTCTGTTTTCTTATCATTATTTATACTATGCCCTTATTACAAGCCTAAAAGAAAATAATTTAGTTTGAATTTTATTACCTTATTTATTCTAATAGAATGGCCTCTCAAATAGAATGGCCCCTCTAATTGAATGGCCCCTTTTTGTGGGTAATGAAAAATAGAACGGCGCCGAAAATTCTAGTTTTTAAATTCTTGGAGCCTAAGGCACTAAAAATTTCGAATTTTTGCGGCGCAGGGAAAATTTTGAGATTTCTGGAAGGCCAAGAGGGAGTTGAGGAGAAAAATCTCCAAATTCTCAGACTTCCGGTGACGGAGTCCATCCCTATTTATTACCCTCCATTTTTAAGTTTAATATTTTAAAATATTTTTTAAAAGGGTTACGTGTCCGATCAATTTTATAGATTTTACTCGCTCTCTCTCTCACTCGCTCTCTCCCACTCTGTATTTATTTCTCTCGCGCTCTCTCTCTCACTCTCTCTCTATTTATTCCTCTTGCGCTCTCAATTTTATAATTAAATCCTTTAGAATTAACTCTCTATAATTATTTAGACTAATATTATATTTCGTCATATTTTATTTATATAATTTTAGACATAAAGCCCAGTGGTTTAAAGCCAATTTTTAAACTCTTTCTAAAGATTCTTATTATGTAATTTACTTTGTTTTTATATTAGTTTCCTTTAAAAATAACAAAATTGGGTTGAGAATTAAAATTTTTTTAAATTTCCGTTATTCGGTTAATATTCAGTTCGTCGTCCCCACGTCCGCAAAAGGCATTCTGAAGAAAAGCACCTTTTACTCCATTCAACTCCTTTCTCTCACTCTCCCTTACTTTCCCTCAAAATATTATATCTCGCTATTAAATTTTTTCTGAAAAACAAGACTTTAGCTATTTTGTAGCAAATTTCAAGGGCTTTCGAATAAGCTACTTCGCCATGTATACTCTCTTTGTTTCAACAGAAATCCTCGGTTGCGCCAAACTGTCACACAATCATTTGATAACTTGAGGGAAATTAAGGGAAAGAGAGGCAACAGTTGAATGCACCAAAAAATGTTGCTTTTTTAGAATGCATTTTGCGGACGTCGGGATGACAACTTGGCTAATTCTGGCTAATTCAACTTGGCTAACTACGGCTATCCTGATTCCACTTAATTATAAAAATTTTAAGATTATTCTTCTATAATTTCCGAAATTAATTATGATACTAAAAAAATTCAATGGAATTTTTATTTTATTCCTATTATTTTTAAATTATTCAAAGCAAATGAATAATCCACCAAAACACAAGAAAAATAAATACAACGTTGAAGAAAAACCTTATAGTGAAGTTTTAGAAGATGGTACTCCATTCAAGTTAAATGAACAATCGTTTCCACCTTTGACAAGTGAAAAGGATAAAATAAAAGTAAAAAATTATTTGAGAAATATATTTTTGTAATATCCATATGTTGCTTTTTATGAGCGTGAAAAAAGGGTTCGAAAAATATTTCTGAATTACACGAACAATACTTTTTTTTATAATTTTTGCTTCGGGATATTTAAAATTTTTTTTGTTTTATTTTCTTTTACGAATAGGCCAATTTTCGAATTTTTTAAAATTTTAATAAAAATTTATTTTTAAAATCAAAGGCTATTGGAAAAGGAAAACAAAAGCCTATTGGAAGTTCTAGACCAAATTTAAATCCCCATTTGTCAAATATATCTCAACATGAAGATACTCAAGAGTATTTTAATTTTTAATTTTTTAATTAGAAATATTTAGAAAAGAAACTTCTGAAGACAAGGAACATTTTTATACTCCTTTAAACAATCCATATGATTTTTATAAATTTTTTGAAGGAGGATATTCTGGGAATCAAAATAATGAATATCTTCTTAAAATGAAAAAGCCAGAAAGTAAGGAAGTATTAAAAAACTTTCTAACCTAATTAGAGTTTGGAAAAACTTGAAATCTTTGGTGTATTCAAGATTCCCAGTCTAATTTTTTAAAATAAGTAATCCATCAAGATCTCAATTTAAAATACCTAAATATGTACACGGTTATTAGACCCCATTAAATATTTCGAACATGACTTAAAAGTTCACATGATTCTTTTATACATATTCACAACAGAATTTCAATTACACCACGGGTAGAACAAATTTGGCATTATTTATTGTATAATTGGGAGAAAAGTTAACGGGGGTGGGGGAAGGGGGGGGGGAGGAAGTTTCGGAGAAAAATCCTTGGTTGGGAGTGGATCATAATTCGAAATGTAGAATTGTTTTATATTTCAGCTGATTTTACATTGTTCTCTCGTGATATTTTTAAAAAAGATGAAAACGAGCAATAGAACACAAGATAAAAACTGAATAATGAACGTGAAAAAAAACAAAGATTTAAATTATTTTATAGACAAAATTTTTTCCATATTTTTTAAGGGAGCAGGCCAGTATACCGCGAGCCCAGTATACCGCCGAGCTATAACTTCGTTTAAAATTGTCGAATCCGGGACGCCCTGGTATGGTTCGATTAAGCTCCTTGAGGCGCTTCGAACCATACCAGGGCCTCCCGGATTCGACAATTTTAAACGAAGTTATAGCTCGGTGGTATACTGGGCTCGCGGTATAACGGGGTGTACCCATTTTTTAATATTCTTTTTGTGTCCTATCTTTTTACTTTTCTTAATTTAAATTTGTATTTCACCACATTTTACTAGAATCGGAAATTTAAAACAGTGACGAGTTAAAATTAGAAAAAAATCTTTTTATTGTAAAGCATATTGCTATTTAATTCCTAAATCTATTATGTAGTGTTATTATTACGGAGTTTGTAATGGATAACACAGCAATTTAGTTAAATAAAAATGATAGTTCCTCCACGCTGCTGGACAATTTTTTGCATAAGCTGAAGGAGAAATAATAGTGCTATACCCCAAGTTAAGCTTTACTTTATCCTTTTTATCTAGAGAAAGTAACCTATAAACTTTTTATCAACAAACATTTGACAATTTTTATTCTTTCATTTTTACCGAAAATAAGATTTAAAAACTTGCATTCCTTGGATGAGAGGTGGAATGGTAACCATCGCAGAACTATCATCAACCGACCTCTGCCATCAAACCCTTTGTCATTTATTTTTAAATATTTTAAATTCTTTCTGTAAGCAATTTGGGATCCGTTCATGGACTAATATTTTACATTTACTTACAAATTAGTTTCTATTTTATTTTTCCTGAGGCAAAAATGTATCTGAAAGCTTTTACTGTAAGAAATTTTTTGATTAAGAAATTATTTTTAATTGGACAAATCTTTAAAAAAATATTTTTTTAAAAATAAATTTACCGACAAACACTTCTATTTAAAAAAAAAAACACTTCTATCGACAAACACTTCTATTAAACACTTCACTTTTGTTTTTTTTTTAAATTAAAATGTGTTATGATCATTTAAGTAAAATCCATTTATTCAATAATATTAATAAATTCAAAAAAATAATTTCTTTTAATAAATGCCGCACAGATTGCCCTTTAATTATAAAAATAATTATTTTTATTTTCAACTCTTTTTTTTATTTTTTAAATAATTTTAAAAATTATAGAAGAGAATTAAAAAAAAATTTTTTTTAAATTATTTATTATGTATTTTACTTCCAATTTAAAATTATTAAATTTTTCCCTTATTTTTTTATTAAATTTTTATTTTTATCAAAAAGTAGAAACTGTTGATAATAATCAAAACAAACAAACAAGCGTTAATAATCGTTAGTTTTATTTAAAACTTAACAAATCTATTTGGTTAATTAAAGCTATTTTACCTCATCCATTGAAGAAGCATTTAACACAATTAGTAATTCAAACTAAAGGATATGGAGGTACAGGGGTATTTCTCCCTAGACACAATTTTTCGGATGCAGAAAAGTAGGTTTTTCAGTTACTCTTTTAAAAGCTTATAAAATAATCAAAAGATTTGTTCAAGGAAACAAGATTTAATTTTTGTAAAGTGTAATGGCTAACATATCAGTCCGGTGTACTGAAGATGCTGGTTCGCTCCCAGCCGCCGAATAACCTTTTGCACTAGCTAAAGGAGAGAAATAGCTATAGCCCAGCTGCTTTACTATTATCTATTTATTAAAAAATATACCTAATTTGGTGGAAAACACAAGGTAAAGAAGCAGGAAGCAATGTTTGCTTTAGGGAATCAATCATGCGAAATCCTCTCGATTATTGCTAGACGCCTTTAATCACCCCGCAAAGATGCTTTTCCTTAGCTAGTGAGCTAGCGGGGAGCTGATTTCAAATTTTTTATTATCTTAAACTCTCGCCTAGTAATAAGGCTGGCTAGTCCCTCTTCCTTAATTTGAAAAAAAATTATAAAAATTTAAAAATATAAGGAATTAGAAGCTATCCAGGATGGACTAACTTTAATTCCAAGTTTTAAACAATTTTATTTAATAATATAAATAAATATTAAGTAATGAAATTCAACATTATTCTCCTAAATTTAATCTAAAAAATGATTATTTGAGCATGAAAAAAATTGAAAATGTCCAAAATCCATTTGACGATGAACACAGAAATGATGATGCTATATTACCACATCCAGCAATAAATACACAGAAAAAAGCTGTTGGGATTATAGGGGATAATCGTAAAAAATTAATTCAAGCAACAGAAAAGAATTTGTCGTCCTCTACTTTAGAACAATTAGAAGACTCATATCGTGGTTTGGCGGAGTATAATCGTAAACTTTTTTTAAAAATTAATTTTTAAATCGGGTATTTTATAAAATTCGGGTAAAATTCTAAAAATAAGGGTTATCTGACAAAAACAAATTTTTATACCGACTCAGATATGTAGGTTTAAGTTGAAACACACCCTTCCTAAATAACTCTTAAAAGTCAATTTAACAAATTATTTTTTTAAAATTACAGCAAATTTTTCGTACTTTAATTATACTTTTGGCTTTTTGGATAAAAAGAAGGTTTAGTCAATAATCACAAAAGTATTATTAAAAAAAAATAAAAAAATGATGAAGAATTATATAGTAGACAAAAAAGAAATTATAATTTTAAATTTATTTATTTTTTAAAGCATAAATATAGTAGCTATTTAATTCCGAAAGCTAAACACAAGGCTGCGTGGCAGGGATCGCGCAGACTCGATTCACGATTCCGAAAATCGGGAATTTTATTTTCTGTCGGCGCGATCCCTGCTAGTATAAAGCATCAGTCCGTTTTTCTCAAAATGATGTTTCGCTCACAGCCGACGAATAACTTTTGCACTAGCTGAAGGAGAAATATGTAGCTATAGCCAAACTTTACCAATTTTTTTATTAATTAAATAGAAAGTTCTAGATTTATATTTAAATATACATTTGACTTTAGTGTTAAATTATCTAAATATTTTTTTATTTTTTATCATTTGTAATATCAAATTTGAAAAAAAACATTTCTTTTTTGTGATAAACATTATAACATCTGTCATCAATTTGTTGAAAAACTCGTTTTGTAGATTAAGTTTTAGGACGCAACTTAGTTCTGGAGATATAGTTTTAATGGTTTGTAAAATTAAAATAATAAAATTCAACATGTCTCTAACAGACTTTATGTAGAAAATTTTTTATTTCAAAATTTTAATGTCTGCCGGCATTTTCTTTGAGGGATTAAATTAAATCTTTGTTAGTGTATGTAATAAAAACAAGTTGTTAGTGTATGTAATAAAAACAAGTAAAATGCACTTTGTTAAAAGTGCAACATTAACAACTCAATTTTTCAATAAACAAGAATTTAGAAATATTTATTATTGATGGACATAATATTGCGAAATCAATTTTTAATTCACGTGAATATACAAAATCAATTACTCGAGATTTAAAATTTAAAAATAAGAAGGAGAGTCATGTTAAGGGCTAGGTCGAGGGAGAGAGAGAGAGAGAGAGAAAAGATAGAGAGAGAGAGAGAGAGAGAGAAAAGATAGAGAGAGGGAGAGAGAGAAAAGATAGAGAGAGGGAGAGAGAGAAAAGATAGAGAGAGGGAGAGAGAGGTCGAGAGAGAGAGAGAGGTCGAGAGAGAAAAGATAGAGAGAAATATTTTCCCCATAAAAGAAAACACCGTCAGTTTTAAAAATTTCAAAATTATTTAAAAAATAACAAAAAACATCTCCAATTAACATTTAATTTGGTTACTCTACAAGGAAAAATTAGACTTCTTAAATTTATAACGGTATTCCTTGGATTTTCAGAATTAATATAGGAATAATGTTAAGGCAGGTCCATACAAGAGAATAATTTTGCAATGAAATACATATATGTAATTTCAATTTAATTTTGGAAATAAATAAATGAATCTTCAATCCAATATCCATCCTATATGACTAAAAATAATTCCATTAAAGATAAGTAGGTTTTGCTTTATTTGCTCCCTTAACTAGGAGAACTTCTCCGGCTCTACAACAGTCTAAATAATGTTTAAAAATATTTTTATCTTAAACAGAAACTTTATTTAAAAAAATTAAATTTATTTAAAATTGACTGTTAAAAATATTCGAGACTCAATTTCCCTAATTATCAAAGATAGGCTATAATATTATCTATGCCATTGGCGAGCGTTAGTCTACGTATGATTGCCCTTACGCGCACCTTTTCCTTTATATTATATAACCTATGTAAAACGGCATTCACTTATAAAATTTATTTTATTTTTCTTTAATTTTTAAAAATCTCCATAAAAATATTTTTTTTAAATAAAATTTAAATAAATTAAGAAAGTCTTCTTTTGATTAACATGCTTCTTCTAAAATTCTTTTTAATTTTTATTTTATTTTTATTAATCCTAAATCATGCTGAAGGAGTGAGAAAAAGAAAGGGAAAGAAAAAAAATGTTGAACAAATTCCGAGTAATCCTGAAGCAGATATTGGGGAAGGAGGTGATGAAAAGCAGAAAGGAAAAATTGTGGAAGTAATTGGAGAAGAAAAAGATAAAGGAACACCATCCAAAACATACGCTTCTGTATTGTTATCTGAAGCTCCAAAAGCACCTAAAATTCCTGTAACTGGCCAGTCAAGTAACAGGATTCCTCCTAAAATTGGACAGAAGCCGAGTCAAAATCCCCCATCAACATCAAGTAATCCAAAAGGAGTACACCACCAATTTCAATCTCCACGAGGAGGAATGCCTCCACATTTTCTACAACCAAAATATGAGAAGGTGGGTATGCATCCAAAGAATTCTCAAGACAAAATTCAAAATACTCAACAGCACCGTTCGAACAATCCCCAAACTACGGAAGGAAAAAAACTAGAAGCTACTAAACGTCCATCTCCTAGCCAACCTCCACCAAGTAATTATTACTTCCAATTAATTTAATTATATAAAATTAAGAGAGAGGGAATATAATTGCTGTAGCAGATCCAACTTTAGAAAAAGCTGAAGGAGAAGGAACTAGCTCTGATGTCCAAAAGAAACCTTTAGAGAGCCAGAATACTTTCCAGAAAGGCAGTACAGACAGTCAAAAAGATGGGTTTACTATACAAATAGGAAGTTTTGATATAAAAATTCCTAAAGAAAAAATTAAACAAAAAACTAATTCGGAGTCAAGTATCTCAGAAAGTGTTAAGAAAGTAGATTTGAATAAACGGAAAGAAATCGAAGAGAAAGGTAGAATTTAAAAAAACATTAATTTTTGAATTTTCGATAAATTTAAAATTGGCTAAATAATTCAAATAAATTATTTATTTAGTTTGGAAAACTAGTATTAATTTATTTTCAAATTTATAAGATGTTGTTAACATCTCTTCTGGAGCTAACATATCTTCTAAATCTGAAATTCCAATTGATGAAATTAAACAAAGATTGAATTCTGAATCGAATACCTCCGAAAGTGTTGAGAATAAAGAGGAGGGTAAAATCTTGAATTTTTTAAAAATAAATTTAAAATTGAGTGGATTATTTAAAGAAATCTGAAGATTTTATAAAATTAAAAATATTTAAATTTATTTTCAGATTTAGAAGAGGATCTTAGTAGTAATTCTGATACTTCTGAAACCACTAGTTCAAGTGACTCTTCTCATTCGGTAGGTTTTTGGCATACCGTATATCCTTTAATAACTACCCTGGGTAATTATTATTTCGACCTTCCGCTGGAGGGAGTAATTAATCGAAGGAGGGTAATTATACAATGTTTGAAATTTGAACGTGATTTAGGGCATTTGTTTGGGGGTAATTATTATTTCAATCTATCGATGAATGGGGTAATTATGGAATTGGGGTAATTATTTGAGGGAGGGCAATTAATACAGGTTATACGGTAATTGATATGTAGTTGTTTAATTGTTTGAAAAATAAAGCTTGTAAACGCTATCGTAAATTAACTACGGGTTTGTCTGATAGGGAATCATGAATTTAAAAAGCGGGGAATTTTCAAAACTCGGATTCAAGAGCCCGGATTCTTGAGTAAGTTTGTCGGTTTCGAAACGAATAACATTTCCTGCCTAATTTTAATTATTAAATTTCAAATTAATTTCGCAAATATTATTTTTCAAATAAATTTTTAAGGGTTTGAATGTTGAAGGTAACAATACTTCCTCTACCCGTCAATCACTTCCAAAAATGATACTAAGTAAAAATTTTAATAATCAAAAACTTGCTAAAAAGAATTCAAATTTTACCTAGAATTATTTAAAAATTATTAAAATTAAAATTATTTAGATGAATTTGGGCTCTTAGAAAATCCAGATATCATCACTAACGTATAATTATTAAATAATAAAAATAATTTAAAAAAAATTAAAATAAAAATTCTTTTAAATTCGCTTTAAATTCTTTTTTTTGTTTTCTATCTTTGAAAAACAAAGTTGGAAAAATAAAAAATTAAATTTTTGTAAAGGATTCGTTTCATTCATCCCGCAAAAGCAATCCGATACGAATCCAAAAGACTTGAGGATTTTTAATACATGCCTATGGGAGCATATTAAATAAGCCTGTCATTTCCATTTTTTTAAAACTTTCACCAAAATATATAAGAAAATTTTTTTAATTTGTAATTTTCAGGTTCCCGATCCAGATAATAGAAAAAAACCAACATAGTTAAACCTAAAATTTAAATTTTTATTTAATTATTTATTATAATATATAGTTCGAAATTATTGCAACAACATTTGGTTGATCATCCTTCTAATTTTTTGCCATATCATGTTGTTGGTCCAAGTTCTCAATTCCCCATTTCTGGTAAAATAAATATTTTTTAAAATAAAATCGAATTGTTAAAAAATAATTAATAGGTAATCTTCCTGAATATCATAATTCAAATCATCCAGGTTAATTATTTTAAATAAAAAATAATTTCCTTTCTCAATTAAAGGTTATGGTAGCCAATTTACTCCTCACAACCAGATGCTCTTGAGTCAGCCAACAGGCACCTAACTATCGCCTAATTTTCTCTAAAATACCCCCAGATCACTTTGCTAGTGTATGGGATTATTTTAGAGAAAATTTTTGTAGGCTTCAATTAATTTTGAAATAATTAAAGGCTATAATCAACCATCATTTCCATATCAAATGCAACCACCAAATTTCGGCACATTTAACAGTCAGCATCTGCCACTACATCATTTTCCCCAGGGATATGGTAAAAATATTCTTATTATTATTTAAATACGAAAATTATTCCACAATATAAAGCTTTAGAAATGGTAATAATCGGAAATTGATAGACACGTTCTTTTCGAGTTGCTACATATCAGTTATAGCCTATATTTTTTTATTTTATCCAAATTAACTCCAAGAGATTATTCTCACTTTGGATGATTTATTTTAGAGATTATTTTAATTTATTTTCTAGGTCATGTCCATCCATCATATCCAACCCAAAGTCAGATAGCCACAGATCAATCTAGTTCATCTTCCCTAGGATCGGGTAAAAATATTTTTAAATCAAATTTTTGGCGTTGAAATTTTTAGGTCCTTCTTTCCCGACAATCGAAGACTTTAACAAGAGTTTAAATGAGTGACATGTTGATAATTATTATGAGGAAAAGAAATTTTTGAGTGGATGATTTGTTGCGTCAGGTAAAACACCGAATGACCAAAATACCGACCGGAAATAATTACCAGTTTCGACGACAAATTATTTAAGCGTAACAACCTTGAAACTATTTACAGGACGGTATTATGTTCAGCTGGTGTTTTGATCCCCCAAGCTGTGATTTTAATTTATATTTCAGTAAAATTCAAGCATGTTTTTATAGATAAGTCTGATATATCTTAGTAGAACCTACAGTTTCTCTCTCTAGAATTTTTTTGTCCATCTTGAGTGATACAGTATATCAGTCTTTATCTTAGCATGAACAATTACAATTATCTCCGGTTATAGCACGGATTTAATTTTTATTTTAAAAATTTAATTCGATTCTTGTGTCTATGGAAGTTTTTTCGTTATAACCAGAGTTAATTGTATGTATTTTATACATTTCAGAATATGCAAAAAATATTTAAAAAAATCTTATTTTGAAAGATTAATTTAATTCCAAGTTTTATGTTCATAGTAATTATTTATATAATTTTTTCTTTTACAACTTTAATTCTGTCATTCCCTATTGTCACAATTTTATTTTGCTTGTATCTTATTTATTTTAGAGTAATTCACAACCGATATTAGACGGTCTTTCTTTAACCATCGAGTCTTTGATCGTTTGTTTTTGGTTTGGATAATTTACAGTGAAATACTTTAAATAAATACTAGAGACCGGCCAAGAAAATTTTTCGGAAACACTATCTACTACTCCGGTTCGGTCTCTAATATTTAATTTATTAACAGAATTTCCCTAACTTTTTGTCTATCTACATATTCTTTAATTTCATTATTATTCAAATTTTTATTTAATCTTTAAATTATTTATTACCTAAATTTATATGTAGTTTGAAAACATGATAAAATCTGTCTTTTTCTGGCATTAAATTTTTTTAAATCTTACATTATAATTTTGAACAATAATAGTCCATTTCAGGAAAATAAGTAACTTTGTGTGTTGTAATTAGAGACAAGACAATAATAAATAAAAATATTAACCATAGGCGAGGAGTATGTCCAAGAATATGAGTTTGAATAAAAATGGCATTCGGATTATCAGAATTCTTGAAACAAATTCACAAATAATGTATTAATAAGAGAGTAAAGTTTCCAAGTCCATTAAGAATCCAAAGATTGAAATTTTTCCTAAAAGTCGGAAAACTGTAATTTTTAGTTTAGTAATTTTTTACGATAATTTAAACATTTCTTAAATGTGATAAATTGTTAGAGGCCAAAATAGTTTGTATGAAATCCAAATTACAAGGCAAAATAAGAATTCACGTTCTAACAAAATAGATTATTTCCATATCAATTTTACTTGACTTTCCATTTCCGAAAGACCTCTCTCTCTCCTTAATTCTCTCTTATTCTCCCTATTCAATTAATTCTTCCTTTTTGCACCTTTATAAATTTTTAAAAAATATATAAAATTTAAAATTAAATAAATTAAGAAAAACTTAAAATTTTTCTTTGTTTTTTGACTTCTTCAAAAATTCCTTGAGATTTTTATTTTATTTTAATTAATTTTAAACTAAGCTGATGGAGCTGTCCCGGCTTCTCAAAATGGGGGCAACAAGGGATCGAAATCGGTCAAAAAAGTGGCAAAAACGGAAGTATTATTTTTAAACTTAAAAATAACTCAAATTTCAAATATAAAGCTAGCTTTAAATAGATTTCTTCCTTTTTCAGCGCCGCAGGCTAAAATTTTGAGGATTTTTGGAAAAATTTTACTATTTATTAGGTCCATAAGACGGCGTAATGACAGAAGACCCACAGACAGAAGACCCAAGGACAGAAGAACCACAGACAAAAGATCCACAGACAGAAGACCCACAAGGACAAAATACCCACAGACAAAAGACCCACAAGAAAATTTTTTAACTAAAACTTTAGAAAAATTTTTTTGAAATTTCTGAAAGAGATTTCCAATTTTTCAAGGCACAAAATTAATTTTAAAGTTAACCAATAAAATTTTTACCGTTAAATTTTATAGATGAGTGCGATTTAGATCATTAAATTAGAAAGTGATTTGAAGAGTGGTGATTAATTGGGATATGTAGGAATAGCGTGGGATATTGAGAATATAGGGGTAAGATCTCAAATCCACCGATATCTATTCTTAACCGTAAATTGTGTATAACAGGAACTAGGAGAATGAATACTCCTATATCTTTCTTAACCAGTAAATCGGATATGTCAGGGAATTTAAAGGATATAAACTTTTTAAGATTTTATAATTCCACTAATCCGCTTATATCCACCGATATCCCTCCATTTACTCAGAAATAATTAACTGATCTACTATTCCAAAAATCCCCGATGTACTTGCATATCTCCAATACACTTGATCGCTTATAATTATTCTATATACCTCCATGGGACTTAACTAACTCTCGCTATAATCCAGTTAATCCTAATATCCCTTTGATCTACTTTTCCCTTTCATCGTCACTGACAAAAAGTGGGAATTTTGAAAGACCAAGAAGCCAGCTTTCTACTTTCTTAGTGACACAGGTGCGAATTTTGGGTATTTGGGAAGGCCAATTAATTATTTTTATACTATTTTTTATATCTGATTTTTTTACACGACATGGACCGGATTTTCCGGAACAAAATCCCGAAAATCAAGATCCCTCTTCATTAAACAAGCTCCCCCGTTGTTGCAATGAGATTCCCCATTGTTAAAATAACATCCCCGTTGTTGGAACAAACTTCGCGATTGTTAGAACAACTTTCCTTAATATTGAAACAACTTTCCCGTTGTTGGATCAATCTCTTATTAAGGAAAACAGAACTAACAACATTCCTCGCGCCAAAATTCACAAAAAAAAGGTAAAACAAAAAAGTTGTGGGTCTTTTGTCTGTGGGTATTCTGTCCTTGTGGGTCTTCTGTCTGTGGGTCCTTTGTCTGTGGTTCTTCTGTCATTGGGTCTTCTGTCTGTGGGTCTTCTGCGTCGACACGCCATAAGACAAATTTCTTACTTTTTTATGAAAAGTTCAAAAAGGGGGCAATGTAAAAATGGTGTCAAAAAGGAGGCGAGAAGGTCAAAAAGGGGGCAAATGCCTCCCAAATGAGGCAAAATGGCCACCTGCTGATACCGAGATTCTCGGCTTTTTCCAATATCGGTCTCGGTTTTTTCATTCTCGGTCTCGAACCCGATACTGAAATTCTCGGTCCATTTCTCGGCGAGAAATGATACTGACTCAAAGAAACAAAATCCTCAATATTGTCCAAGTTTTCGTCCATAATTTTTTTTCAGATATCCGTCCATAACAGAGAAAGTGAATTTTTTTCGAATAAGGTCATCTGAAATTCAAAAAATTTTCGCCTGCGGCGCTGAAAAATGGAGAAATTTAGCGATCTGGCTCTTTATTATTCCTTCATATTTTTACCTTCATTATTCGTGTATTAGCATTACCGGTAATATTTTTGAATTTTAGCTACTCGTTTAGTAGAAGAGCTATTGTTTCTTGTACCCAAATGGCCTATACATAGAACACTAATTTTAACATCATGTTTAGGTTCATTTTGATGGGCTTGTTTAACTTAGCATCTTGCCGAAACGACAACACTTAGAAATATTTAACTTATTAAAAACAAATTTATTTAAATTTATATATTTTAATTAAATGTTTATTTAGTTTAAAGCTTTAAATTTATTTAAATTACTTAATTAATCAATTTGCGCGGCTCTATCCGACTATAACATTGCCCTTGTGAGGCATTAGCGAGCGTTAGTCAACGTGTGATTAACCCTCTACAAATGCCTTTCTTAATTATCCCCTCTCATTACTGGCATTCACTCTTAATTTTAAAGAAAAACTTTCTCAAAAACATTTTTTGTTTTTGATTTCGATGCTCTTCCAAAAATTCTTTTGGATTTTTATTTTATTTCTATTAATTTTAAATTATGCTAAAGGAGGCGGGGGAAAGGACGAAGAGGTTGAACAGATTCCAGGTAATCCGGAAGCAAAAATTAGAGAAATTGGGGATAAAAAGCAGAAGGGAAAAATTGTGGAGGTTGTTGGAAAAGGTAATGTTAAGGAGAAAGAAGGGCCAATACCACCCAAAACACATGTTGCTGTATTAGATGAAGCTTCAAAAGCACCCAATACTTCTGAAACTGGCATGTCAAGCAAAATGGCTTCTACAGCACAAGCTTCGGGAGGGGCCCCCAAAACTTATGCTTCTGTATTATCTCAGCCACCTAAAACAATTAAAAGTCCTGGAACTGTGAGCAATATGACAAGTCTTAAATCTACATCAAGTAAATTATTGTTTTTATTTTCTACCAATTTAATATACAAATCAGGTAGAACAAATCCAGTAACTCAACGTCAACCACCTCCATTGAATACTTCACAATCCATCAAACCAGCTAATCTACAACAAGGCCGAATATATCCTCGAGTTCAACAAAAGATAAAAGTAATAGTAGTTTATATGGCAATTGCTTGTTTTGCATCTCCATACTCCATATCCGAAACCTTGGTTTACTTAAACCGATGCTCGGTCCCCTACAATTATCATTGCCAAGTTTTTCGCGAAATCCAAATTCTTCGAGCCTTGCATCTAATTCGTTGTCACTCAAACGCAGTTTTTCGTGTAGATGTACATATAATTTAAAAATTTTTTCCTCAGTTTCAACAGAAATGGATAGGGCATGCATCTTTTCAAAGAAACGAAGGACAGCCAGAGATGGGATTCAAATCTCCGACTACTTCAAAATTCCAACCGGTCATTCCCCATACTTCTCTGAACAAAAATGTCGGAGGATCACAGACAAGTAAACAATTAATATTTAATTTACTATGTATTATTTCCCAATTATTTCCCAATCCTTTCAATAAATTATGTAATTTTAAAGTGCAATTTATTAAATTTCCCTCAAAAATTGGGAAATAATTTGTAATTTGGGAAAAAAAAATTGGGAAATAAATCTCTTAAAAGTGGTAAGTCCGAATTTTGATTTTCCAGCTGCTCCATTCACTACCGATCACTAATCTTACTTAAAGATAAAATAGAAAATTTGGCAAAAAAGGAATCGTCTAAATATTGGGCATTTTAAATAAAAAATCCCACCTTCTATTTCTACTTCTTTATTTCCATTAACAAATTTTTATTTTAGTTCAACATTCAAAAAGCAAACCAGCAGAAGTACTTCCTGCTGAAATTCCACGAAGTTTTTTAAGTTAAACAAAAAAAATTTTTTTAAATAATTACAGACCAACAACAAAAAATTCAAGAATCGACAGGAAAGTCGGTTGTTTCTGGATCGAAAACACCAATCCATCATCCCAAAGATGATAATAAACCACGTAAAAAATTAAAATATATATACTGTAGTTCCTGAAATAGTAACCCACTTACATTAGTACTCCGCCATAAATAATACTCCCCTTTGGGTGATTGGTGAAAAATAGTACTCCCGGGCGTACTATTATAGGGAATGCGGTAATTAATTCCCCTGGGGAATTATTTTTTCAACCCTTCCTTGGCGTGGTGAATTAATCGAGGGAGGGGAATTATTCGAGTTTTGGCATTTGAACGTGCAGTAGGGTATTTGGAGGTGGGGAATTATTGTTTCAACCCAACTCTAGCATGGGGAATTAATCGAGAGAGGGAATTATTCGAGGCAGGGGAATTAATCGAGAAAATACGGTATGCATATTTCAATTAAGAGAATAAAGTTAATTCCAATTTTTCCCTTTTTTGTTATTTTTTGGGCTGTCGGGTTAACTTATAGTGCCTAATCTCTAATGTCGTCACTTGCTAGAAAAATTCCAGATAGTACTTGATAGCAAAACAATAAAAATATTTTATAAATAATTTCAGAACGTCAACAAAAAGATCAAGAAGAATCAGTTGTTTCTGTATCAGATACAACGGAAGGAAGAAAACTAGAAGCAAAACGTCCATCTCCTCCTAGCCAACTTCCACCAAGTAATTATTATTATCTACTAATTAATTTAATTACCTATAAAAAATTAAGTGAGAGGGAATATAATTGCTGTAGCAGATCCAACTTTAAATAAAGTTGAAGGAGAAGAAACTAGCTCTGATGTCCAAAAGAAACCTTTAGAAAGCCAGAATACTTTCCAGAAAAGCAGTACAGACAGTCAAAAAGATGGGTTTACTATACAAATAGGAAGTTTTGAAGTAAAAATTCCAAAAGAAAAAATTGAGCAAAAAATTAATTCGGAATCAAGTCAGAAAAACAAAGAAGAAAATCAAGCAAAAGAAGGAGTTACTTTCAAAATAAGAAAAACGGATATTAAAACTGAAATTCCAATTGATAAAATTAAACAAAAAAATAACTCGGAATCGAATACCTCCGAAAGTAATGAGAAAGAAGAATTGAATGAAGGGAAACAAATCGAAGAGGGTAAAATTTAAATATATTTAAAAATGAGTGGATTATTTAAAGAAATCTTAACATTTTATAGAATTAAAAAATATTTAAATTTATTTTTAATTTTATAGAAGTTAGTGGTAGTAGTTATTCTGAAACTTCGGAAACTACTAGTTCTGTTGGAAATCAATCGCATTCTTTTAACTCTCCTTATTTGGTAAGTTTTTGGCACTATTTGATAGGCATTTAATTGTATGAAGAATAAAGTCTGGAAACGATATCGTAAATAAACAACGGGGTTGTCTGATAGGGAATCACTTATTAAAAAACGGGGAATTTTCAAAACATCGAATACATAGGTCAGGATTCTTGAGTAGAGTTGTCGGTTCCGAAACGAAGAATTGAGGACTATAACAAATATTATTTTTTAAAATAAATTTTTAAGCTTTCGACTCCTACACAACATTCAAATCCGCCACGACTAAGTAAATTTAAATAAATTAAAAAATTAAAATTTGATAATATAAAATTTATATCAATTAAAATTTTCTTTTAAAATTTTACCTATAATTAAAAATTATTTTAAAACTATATTTATTTAGATGAATTTGGACTCTTTGAAAATCCGAATATCATCACTAACGTATAATTATTAAATAATAAAAATAATAAAGAAAAATAAAATAGGGACATCTATGTATGCGTTTATATCCCCACACGTCCGCAAACTTTTGTCCACACTTTTTTTCCTTTTTTCTCCTCTCATAAGGATCTGACACTGTACGAGAGGTACAAACTAGGGTTAACCGAACCGGAACCGTTAACCGGTGTTTTTGGCGAATTAACCGTGACCGAAAACCGGGGGTTAAAAACCGGCGATAACCGAAAACCGGGGGTACCGGTTAATAACCGGTCGCCAACAAACCTAGTACAAGCCTATTTGCTCGTACTCGTACAGGCCTCTCAATCAGCTCAACAAGCTCTTACGACTAGCTATCATTTGTATAATCTAATTTGACCCCAAAATATCAACATGGCCCCTTATTCCTGGCCAGGCCCTTAATTCCTGGCCAGACTCTCCTTTTCTTTTCTTCAATTTTTCTTCAATTTTTTTCTTTTCTTCAGCTTTTCAATTTTTAGGGATCGTTAATCGAGCTCTCCATTTATGTTAAGGTTGATAATTGTGTTATGTTCTTTATTAAAAAACAAAAATCGTAAAGATTTTGCATTAGGAGAGTCTGGCCAGGAATTAAAACAGAATCAAGATGAATAGGGAAATAGTGAAATAGACAGGCTGTGTGCTATCGAAATAACCGACCATTCAAGACTGGAAACCCATAAGATACCTACTTTATATAGAGAATATACTACCTATATATTAACTTTAAAAATCCTTATCTACTTATATTTCATCTCATATATAAATTAAAGATTCACACGTTTGGAACTTATCCTCCTTATGAAGCTTCTCATCAACCATCTTCGGCTAGCACAACATTAAGTGAAAATTTTAATTAATTAGAAGAAATAATTAAAATATTTTAATCCTAAAATTAAATAAAGTCCGACTTTATTTTTTCTTTTAGATCAACACGGACTTTTAATCAACAAAAATTCGCCTCACGTCAATGTAGAATTTTTAATATAATAAAAAACAAAAATTAATTTATTAAATTATTTAAATTTTCAGATTCCCGATCCAAACCAAAGAAAAAAACTTACTAAAAAGTTTATTTAAAATTAAATTTATTTAAATTAAACATAAAACAGTTTAAATGCTTATGCCGAATCGTTTACTCCTCAAACATTTACGCAAACATTGGTTCCCCCGTATCAGCCAACTGTTCTATATGAAGGTCCAAATCCACACGTTCATCAAAATATTGGTAAAAAAATTCTTTTAATTTTAAATAATTATTTTAAAAAATAATTAACAGACCAAATCTATTATTCAAATGAAAATTTTGTTGCCCCCAATACAGTTTATCAATCTCATCAACCGATTGGTTACTACTATTTATTTTCAAATAAAATAATTTATTCTATGATTAAAGATCAAGCTGGACTGTCAACATATCACAATCAAATGCCTCTTCATCATCAAACAGGCAAATATACTTAGCTCTTATATGTATACCGTGATTTTTTCTAAAATATTCCCAGAGTACTTTTTCTCTATCCATTTTTAAGGGGACTATTTTAGAAAAAAATGGAGCATATCCTTTTAATTAATCTTTAAATAATTTAAGATCAACACTCAGTTGGAACTTTCCAACCTCACCTAGATCCAAATCAAGCTAGTACATTATACCATGGTGGAGGTAAAAATTTATATTTCTTTAAATAAGGAAGACGATTTCAGACAAAATACAATATATTTTTAAATTAATTTTTAATTTATTAAAGGTCATGACCATCCATCAGGTCAAGCTAGTTCACCCTCCCAAGGAACAGGTAAAAATATAGCTAATAATCTTGTGTTTCATTTTTAACCATAATTGGATGGGAAATGAACAAAATGCACAACAATTTTAATTAATTTTTTAAAATTAATCTTAAAAAATAAATTTTTTAGGCGTTTATTTACCAGACAACTTAGACGTTTACGAAGGTTTAGACGAGGAATCTGGTTATGACGAGGAAATTGATGAGAGTGAGTGATATGTTTTTGAACAAGAACTTTATTCTTGTTGTGGTTATAACTAGGGATTGGATTTTTAGGTTGTAAAAGCATTAAAATAGGGCCTAAATAGGTGTATAAATGGTAAATTAGATGAATTAGAAAAATAAGTTTAAAAAAGGTCGGTATAGCGGTTAAAAATTTTTTTTCACTTTCAAAAATTTCGTCGACAATATAAAATATATTAAAAATTCTCATTCTCTAAGAATCTTAATAGTGAAAATAATTAAGAAAATTTTTTGAAATCGTTTTTCTGCGAAAAATATAGAAAGAGTTTTGCAAAAGTTTAGCCATCGGGCAGGATTCTTCTCTCACTATACATAGCTATTTCAGGGTAAAATAGGTTATAATCTAAAATCCGATCTCTAATTATAACAAGAGTTATGTATCTGTCTTTTCTGTATGACAGAATTGACATAAAATTTTTCATCTTTTTCGGTTATTTTTTATTAAAACAATCCCCCCAACAATTTATTTAGACAATTTATCCATTTATTCCATTGTTATTTAAACTTTCATTTTATATTATTCATATACCGTATTTCTTCTAATAATGAGACTCCCTCTATTAGACCGACCCTTTCTAATAAACCGACCCCCCTAGAGGATGGTTAAAAAATAAACCGACCTTTCGCACTATTAGAAGAAATACGGTATTTTTTAACATATAAAAAATATTTCATAAATTTATCTTTTACGATTATTCGAACATCTTATGTTTAATTTATGAAATATTTTTAAAAAGATTTTTGCAAGTAACGGTGACCCAAAAAATTTAATTCCATTTTTAAATTAGAGTAGTCTACAACAAGCTATTTGTTTTTAAAAAGATTTTTGCTCCCGATTTAAAGTTTTTTTTAGTTTAATTAACCTTAACTACTCTAATTTATTCACAATTCCTCTACCCCCCCCTTCAAAACAGCAATTTAGTATTTATTTAACAAAATGCATTATACACATTTATCCTTTAATTCCATTGTTATTTAAATTTTTAATCCTTTTCTTTTACAAACTATATTTAACATTATGTATACTATGTATACAACTTACATTTATATTTTTATTTTTAAAAAAAACTAAAGTCTTTACTGTCTTTTAGTTTTATTTTTTATCCTTATATCCTGATTGATAAAACAGCCGGAGACATCCAAGGAAACAGGAAAAATTGGATGGAGTTGATTCTGAGAGTTTCGATCACTTACGAAAGAATAGTTTTGCGTTAACATAAATTAGTTTTTGAACAAACAAAAACAAATATTTTAAAAAATTACGCGAATCGAGAGTTCAAAATAAATCTACTAATCAATGAGCGCAACTAGATTCCCTCTACAATACTAACTATTGAAAGTAGGGTTACCGGTTTCTGGAAATTCCTGGGATATCCAAAACCGAACCGAAGAATCCGAAACCGAATCCGATAAAAAACCCTAACCTTGCCAATGATTGCTATTCAGTAGAGTGATAGTTTATAGAAGATTGTTTTTTGAATTTTTTTGTAATTATTTTTGTCATCTTTTGACTTAGAAATAATGGCATTAAATGACTACATTTAAGCAAAAGCTTCAACAATCAACTAATTTCACATATATGATATTCTTAAAATTTTATACTAGAAAGCAGGGATCAGCTGATATGAAAAATTCCCAATTTTCGGGAATAGGCATAGCAAGATCCCTAATGGGTACCGTTTTTATTGTCGGAGGATTTTGTTAAGTGCCATTTTGTCGAGCACACCAAAGTCTTTATCCACTTTATCTATCACATGAAGCTATTATAAAATTTTGCCCTTGCCCTTACGAAAATAAATAACGATTGAATGTTATCATTTGAGATGGAGAGAGAGAGATAGACTCTGGCGAGGGATATTGATTCTTATCCGTCAAATGTTAACATTCACTATAGAGATCGAGATTTTTGAAAAGCCTGGACCTGTTCCTGGACTCTGGAGTTTGATTCTTGACCTGGACTGGATCCTGGTCCTGTAGTCCAGGAAAAACCCAGGAAGGTTAAAAAATGCCTGGACCTGGACTCTGGGTACAGGTAAAACCCAGGCCTTGGTCCAGGTCCAGCTCGATCTCTACGAGGGATTTTGTTGAGTGCCATTTTGTCGGGCACGCCAAAGTCTTTATCCACTTTATCCATCACATGAAGCTATTATATAATTTTGCCCTTGCCCTTGCGAAAAATTATTTGAGAGGGAGAGAGAGAGACTTTAGCGATGGATATTGATTCCATGCTCGTTAACATTCACTCAAGCTTTATTTCTTTGTAAGGGCAACCTTTCATAAGAGAAATTAATTTACTATTAAAAATCAGTCATTTTAACATTAAAATTATTTAAAAATTAATTTAAAAAGATTCAAATGTTAATTAAAAATTTTTTTGGAATTTTTATTTTATTTTTATTATTTTTAAATTTGACTGAAATTGTCGATGGAGTTGAGATTAAACTGCTTGAGGAAGAAATAGAGTCGAGTAAAATTCCTGAAGAGAGTGAATTAACTAATTTTAAAGTTGGGGAAATTGATGTCCCAGAAAGCATTGAAAAGAATAAAAATATTAAAGAAAAACTAATTGAGGAAGAAAAAGAATCCCAAAAGCCAAATCCTGGAAAAGCTTCTTCAAGCAATCTGGATCGTGGAAAAATGATTGTAGAAGATATAAAAGGGAAAAATTTTTTTTTTATTAAAAGCACAACAAATTTAAAATTTAGCTTTATTGATATCGTGGATAAGAGAATTTCCGGGCTTTTTTTAAATTTGATTTTGGTCCCCCTTGCCCAAGCTACTATTAAGTTATAGCTACAGATTCAAAGTTTTTCATTAAGATAAGCATATCGCGGACGCGTCTGCGTAAATTTTTCTTCGATTACGGACAACCTTTACCTTGAAATAAAGAAAAGAAATAAAAAAACTAACCATTTTGTTTGATAATTTAAAATCTTATATAGGTTTTGAATTTTTGAAATTGTCTGACGGCATTAGAGGTACTCTTTAAACTGACCAGAAACGGATATACCTACCACAGAAACAGGCTTCTATAAAATACTCAGTTTCCGTGCTCCTAGGTCGGACCGTTCCTGGTCCCAGCCCGAGTTCGAGCTATATTCATCTCAAAAAATCAAATTGCGTGTATGTATATACATATTTCTGATATCAATAAAAATCTAAATTTGTTGTGAAACCTTCTAAAATTGAAGTGGAAAATAAAGAAAACCCTCTTTCTTTACTTTCAAACTCTCAAAAGGTCACTTTTCAGTAATTTAAATACATTAATTTATAAATAAAATTAAAGATTATGAGTTCTGCAAGTTCTTCAGTTACTAAACAATCTGAAATTCCTCATTATGTTAAAAGTGAGAAAATTTAGAAAAAATTAAATTTATTAAAATATAAAATAATTTTGTAGTTAATGGTATGCTTGTCGACAGAAAAGCACTACATGATAATGCCTTAAAAGTTAATTTTAAAAATTAAATAATTAAGATTAAATCCAGTAAACACTAATCAAAACTGGAGTAGTGATTTATGAGTGGAAATTTGATTAGGGTCACAATTACTTTCTACCACTGTCACATAATTAAAACTTGAAAATCAACCGCTATTTCAAAAAATCTCAATATCTGTGATTTTTAAATGACTTCCTCACAATCCTTTTCAAACTAAAACAACACCTACATTAACTAAACTAATTAACCATAGACTTCCAAAACTTTCTTAAGTCTATCAGAATTATGGAGTATCGTTTCAACCAGATTCAAAAATTTTTAAATAATTTATAAACATTAACCTAGTATTATCTAAAATATAAAATAATTTAAGCGAGCAAAGGATATAAGCAAAACTACTAAACCTGGCACCAAGCCTGGCACAGGATTTTTTTCTCCAAGAACTAGTCGCAGTGTCGGGAGTCGGGAAGTCCCGACAAATTGGTTTGAAGAAGAGGAGGAAGAGTCGTGGCACCAGCCAGTGTATAGTGGCACTGGCACCAGACTGTTGGTAGTGCCAACAGTCAAAGGAAGGGCAGTGAGTGACTCGGAGCACGAGTCACTTTAGCCAAGGAGTAGAAGTGGTGAACGGTAGTGCCGTTCACCAAGGAAGCAGAAGTGAACGGAGCACGTTCACTTTAACCAACAAAAATAAACACACAAGTCCAACCAATAAAGTTTATTTTCACACACAAATAAACAATCGCAGCGAACAAGTTGAGGGCCAGCAAGGGCCAGAAGCAGATCAGCCCACACAGGAAGTTGTTGAAGTGGTTGAATGAGAAGTGAAGAATAGAATGAAGGATATGTGGGTGGCTGATCCGCTTCTTAAATAGGCACAAATTAGGGCGGGGTTTGGCAATAAAATGTTTAAAAAATGTAAGTTTGAAAAAATGCGCGAAGTAGCTAGAGAAAATAAAAGAGAAGAGAAAACTTGGCCAGAGAAGCCAAGTCCAAAAACAAAAGGAAAAATAAGTAAGAGAACAGAGGGTGGCTGGCACGAACGGACACAAAAAATAAAAGAAAGGAATTTAGGCGGGAAAACAATTCAAAAAATAAAGAGTGGACGACAAAAAATTAACGGTGAACGAGCAAAAAATTAACCAAAATCGAACGGTTAAAAATCGACCAAAAGTCGCCAATGTTTGGCGACACTCCCCCCGCCCAACAAAAATCACAAAAATTCTTCATCGCCATCTGTCTTTCTTCATCAGTCATATTGTAGAGTCACAGTGTGCTGCTGAGTCAGTGCCGAAGACAGGTTGACAGCACGTTGCGTAGGTTGCATGGGGTGTCCAGAGCATTGATGATGGTGGTGTAGTGCCTTTTCGCGATTTCCCCTTTTGAGAGCTTTTGGTGAGGGGCGGCACTCCACTACCTGGCTTTCTCGTTGTCGTCCTTGTCGTGATGAACAAATTTTGCGTGGTCGACGTCGTGATGTGGTCTCAGATAATAACAAATTTATTTTGTCCATTGTGGTTGCAGCAGCCTGGGTAATTCCCGTTCGGAGAGCACACACATTTGTTTTTGCAGCGGTAGTCCCAGCTTGGGTAACACACCAAAATTTTCCAGCGTTAGAAAAGCTCGTTGAAGTTTGATTAGTGGCAGTTTCAGTTGTTCCATCCTCGAAGGTCAACGTTGACAACACTAGCTTCCGTTGAGTATTCTGAACAACTTGTTTACACCAACAAGCAATACCAACAAGCATTGGAAGGGCAAGCATCAACAGCAAATGCATAGATGAGCATTTGAAGGGGGCAGTAGGGCCAGCGTACATTCTATTGATGAGCCATGAGCAGGTAAGGACGGCCAACACACAATTAAATTCTAGTCTTTGTTTAATCAAGCGTTGAAACCAATAATGAACAGAACGCATTTTCCATTTGACTGTGCCATCAGAACGTTTGGAACCAGTCGTTGAACTACATTGGCTTTTGGTTGGTGCTGTCGTATTTTCAACCATCACATTATTTTTTGATGAGCAAACAAGGTTGGAACTGTTGTGGCTGTTAGACGCTTTCTCATGTTGCGGAGTCACTTGAACATTTCTCGAGTTGAGCAGGTTGCCTTTTAGCTTTGAGTTGATCCAGACCTTGCGTTGACGATACTTGCGTTGATGAGGACGTTTGGTTGCTTCGTTGTACACCATTGAACTGGTTGAGGACTTGGAGTCAGCTTTAGAGTTGTTGAGTGAACTAGTGGTGACCATTCCGGAGTAGGTCGCTTCAAGTTGCGGTAATGTATGAACTCTCCAATTTGCTTCAGACGGTCCTTCGTGGTGACGAGTTGGGTAGTACACACGCTTTGTAAGTTGACGTTGCGTACAATTTGCTTCATACGATCCATCGTGGTGACCCCTTTTAGGTTGACGTTGAACACACAACATGAAATGATGACGGCCTCCACATCTACGACACTTATTAGCAGCCCGGCATTTGTTGAGCATGTGGCCATCATATAAGCAGTTGAGGCAACGTCCTTGTTCAAGAAGACGAGCTTTGCGTCTGTTGCGTGAGTTGAACATTGGACAACGGCTTGGCTTGTGAAGTGGTCCAGTACGGCACAGTGAGCAACCATATTCTTCAATTGGTGATGGCACTGGACGAGTAGGTGATTTATGCAGAGCTTCCAATGGGCCTGGTGACTGCGTGGTCATAAATGCACGAGAGACGTCTACTAGGTCATGGTGATCACTTCGGTTAGTTGTGCAGATGTAGTGAGGTTGTTCCTCAAGCGTGTCTGGTTGTTCCAGTTTAGTTGGACGAAGTGTGGTGATGGTGAACTCCAGTCGTTCCTTGAGTTGAACCAGACGTCCAAGTCCATTACGTAGTTCACCCAGAGTCCATTCAGCATTTTGATCCTCTTCCCAACCAATGAGTGTATTCAGAGCTTCATATGGCAGCTTTGATCGGATTATGCCACACACTATTTCATCCTGAGTTGAATTTGAGCCTTCTGGTGATTTTAGCTGCAGGCAGATCCTTTCAACATGTTCACGGAGATTGCGCAGTGAGTACAGTGAGTTGTTGGCCAACGGCAGGTGCAGAAGTTCAGCAATAAGTCCTTCTCGTAATGCTTTGACATCACCAAATTGCTGTCGAAGTATGTTGACCACCATGGGATAATTCTCATCAGAAATCGGATATCCTTCAATTGCACGTCTAGCAGTTGAACCAGGCACGAGGCTTTGTAGTAGACACAAATGCTTTTCAAACGGTGGTATGGGTTGACTGTTCACTGCATGGTCGAAAGCCAGCCAGAAGGCATTCCACTCTTTTGGGTCACCGGCAAACTTTATTGGCTCAAGTCGGAGTGGTCGAAAAGTTGAGTAGATGGGTGCACCATTGGCCATTCCTTGTTGTTGATACGGCAAGAGTCCAGATTGACTAGCTAGATGAGTGTGATGAACGGTTGCACCATTGCTAGCAGCTGTAGATCCATTAGCCTTAGTTTGAGTTGGATGACGTACAAGCAAAGCAGGTTGTTCAATAGAATGGCTTTCTGGTCCATTAGCTAGTGGTTGTTGTGTCTGGTGTTGTGCATTTCCAGTTTGAACTTTCACCACAGTGGCAAATGTCACACTTCGTTGAGACGAGTCAGAGCCCTGATTTAGTGCACGTCTTTGTTGTAAACGCAGGTTGACCAAGGTCACCAGTTCATAAGATCGTTCAATTTGTGTCAATGCAGTAAGTTCACCCTCCATTCTTGCTTCACCTCGGGGCGGTGGAAAGATTTTCAAAACGTCCATTTCTTCTTGTTGTTGTGTTGGTAGCAGTCTGGCAATCACACCATACCATTTGTCAACCAGCACTTCTGCTCTTCCAATAGCTTGTTTGAGTTGGAAAGCCAAAAGTTCCAAGTGATCATCGTCTTGTGTTGAAGTGTCGTTAGCGTTGAGGGCAGTCAGAACAGCACGCCCTTTATCCTTGATAGTGGCCAGAACCGTTGACAATTGTAGTTGAATCACACCAGACATTGTTGTGGCTGTAGCTCAGCACACTTCAGAATGATTAGTAGTTGTAGTAGTAGTGGTTGTTGTTGTGGCTGTCGTTCAGCTCACACACAAAAAATATTGGTTGTAGAAGTAGTTGTAGTAGCTGTTGTTGTAGTGGTGGTTGTTGGTGGTGGTGTAGTAGTGGTCGTTGTTGTTGTTAGTGGTGTAGTGGTGTGTGTTGTCGTTGTCCCCGTCCTTCCCGGGTCGTGGCACCACTTTGTCGGGAGTCGGGAAGTCCCGACAAATGGATTTGGAGAGAAGAGAGGAGAGAGTCGTGGCACCAGCCAGTGTATAGTGGCACTGGCACCAGACTGTTGGTAGTGCCAACAGTCAAAGGAAGGGCAGTGAGTGACTCGGAGCACGAGTCACTTTAGCCAAGGAGTAGAAGTGGTGAACGGTAGTGCCGTTCACCAAGGAAACAGAAGTGAACGGAGCACGTTCACTTTAAATACACCAAAAAAAAAAACACACAAGTCCAGCAACAAATAATTTTACTTCTCCAAATAGCAATAAACAATTAGAGCGAACAAGTTGAGGGCCAGCAAGGGCCAGCGAAGCAGATCAGCACACCCAGGAAGTTGTTGAAGTGGTTGAATGAGAAGTGAAGAATAGAATGAAGGATATGTGGGTGGCTGATCCGCTTCTTAAATAGGCACAAATTAGGGCGGGGTTTGGCAATAAAATGTTTAAAAAATGTAAGTTTGAAAAAATGCGCGAAGTAGCTAGAGAAAATAAAAGAGAAGAGAAAACTTGGCCAGAGAAGCCAAGTCCAAAAACAAAAGGAAAAATAAGTAAGAGAACAGAGGGTGGCTGGCACGAACGGACACAAAAAATAAAAGAAAGGAATTTAGGCGGGAAAACAATTCAAAAAATAAAGAGTGGACGACAAAAAATTAACGGTGAACGAGCAAAAAATTAACCAAAATCGAACGGTTAAAAATCGACCAAAAGTCGCCAATGTTTGGCGACACGCAGTTTTATCGCTGGTTCTCCTACTAACCAATCTCTTCCTTCACCCACCCATCCTATGACCGGAAATACGACAGGAAATCAACAAAACATCAAGTTATAATTTTTATTTTCTTTAAATCAACTTTAGTTTTCACAGTACTACTCATGTAGCTCCATCCCAGCCTTTAACATTAACTGGAGGTTATCAGAATACAAGTACTTCATTATATGGGTTACAGCATTCTCATCCTTCCAATCAAAAGCCTCTAAATCCCAATGCAACTTCATATACTCCTCAGTCAAAACCAAATGTTAACAGTCAAAATCCTCCTACGTATAGCAGCTTCACCGAGTTCTATAACAGCCAGATTTCACACCAACCTTCATTCATCAGCCACAATCTACCAATCAGTCATTTTGCCGTACAACCCTATCAAACCCAAAATTCAAACATTCAGCATATGTTAAATAGCGAATTTCAATACCATCCATACGCAGCTACTCATCCTCCTAATGTAGCCGTTTTGGCTCCAGCACAGGGTAATAATATTTAATTATGAGAATTTCTTTTAAATGAATAAGGGGGGGGGGGGGGAGAAGGAGCGGGTGAAGTTGAAGGAGCGGGTAAGGCTGAAGGTGTGGTTGAGGGTTTTAAATCTCAATTAACACAGATAACTGAAGGAAACCTGAGTAAAAATATTTTGCAGGTTATGTTACTACAAATGAGCATCCACAGCTTTATTTACCTAATTATCCTTTTGAGTTTTCGAATCGTGGATTTAATGGAAAGAAGTAGAAATTGAAAACGTGTGGGATGACTAAAAAATTTTTTAAAGTATTCTAAACTTCTTTAAATTTATTATTTAACTTGAGATACATATTAAGCTAAACTAGTACATATTTAAGCAAGAAAAAGTTTTACATATAAGTAATTACTACTAGTCAGAGGTGGGTCGGATCAGGCAAAAGTTGTTGGAACTAAGAAATTCTTAAAGGAGGCAAGATAAAATTTAATTCAAACATTTGATTGGAAAATTAAAAATATAAGGTAAACTTATAAATATGTATTAATCCCCAAAGTTTTTGAATTCGGGAAGTTCTCTTTTGACTTTAATTTGTAGGAAAATTAAAAAAATCTTTGAAAATTGAAGCCTTACCACAATTTTGAAAATCAGAATTCCGACCCACCTCCTGTCGAAACTAAGGTTGGCGGAATCTAGGAATTCCTCAGATATGCTGGTAAAAATCTGAACCAATGTTTCAGATATCCCGACTTTTTTCATATCCAGATCCGCCAACCCTTATCGCAACACATTACATATATATTTAAAAACATTTTTATTTATTGAAATTATTCAAAAAACTTTATTTTTTAATTTAGCATTTAGAAATAAATTTTTTAAATCTATCACAAGAAAATAAAAATATTAAAAATCAATCAGGCGCACTCTTGTCAATTTTACAATCACATGAATTTAAGTGTCGGCTTTCTTTATATCTTGCACTTTTGTTTATTAAAGACTCCCCAAAATTGTTTTCATTATAAAAATAAGGAAGTCATATTTGTTTATCATATTCTCGAAAAAAATATATTTGAGGGGGGTTGTTAATTATTATATGTATTATTTTATATTTTTTGAATATTACTTAATAATTTTGTCAAAAGGATAAAAAACCCGAGGATCGACCTCCTAAAAAGTCTAGAGCGAATAATGTAAACATCTATTCTACATTCATCTCTCAGTGGATTTTAAAGTTACTATAACCTATCTTTTCCTAAATCATGATGAAATACGCTCAAATCTGCTGTTACTTTTTGAAAATCTTCTGCTTACCTATCGAAACCTATTTTGGCGTTTTTCAACCTAAAATATTTAGGTTGTAACATACATATTCTGGGAACTCTGCAAAAAATTAAAAGTTTTTTAGATTTTTTGGAGCCAGAGACATAGTAATTAAATTTCAAATTTTTTGCGCTGTTTTAAGGTCTATAAGCCATAAATCCGTTCTTTTGGCTCATCATGGAGTACTTACGCGGCTGCGAAATTTTTTTAAATCAAATTTTGTCCAATTTCTAAATCATTACCTTTACATTCTTTTAAATTTGACTTTCTAACTAAATTAAAATATTAAAAGCGAACTTAAAATTAAAGAAAACTATTTCACAAAAAATTATTTTCAAAACTCTTAATGATCAACCCAAAATTCCTTGGGATTTTAATTTTATTTTTATTAATTTTGAATTATATTAGAAATGTTGATGGAGGTCAAATGATGTTTAAAGGATTTAGTAAAACAAATGAAAAGCCTGAAGAAATAAAAAATCAAGAGATTAATGAAAATAATGAAATAGAAAATAATGAAAAAATAAAAAAATCTGTTCCTAAAATTAAAGAAAAGACAAATAATGATAAAGGTAAATATAAAATATTTAAATATAAAATATCAGAAATTTGGCCAGCTAAACTTTTGTAATAGTAAAATATAATTTTCAGTCGTCAAATATAATATTTATAACAAAATAAAATTTAAAAAATAGTCGAATAAATATACCGTGTTTTTCCTGATAAAGCCTCATTTTCAATTAGAAATTACCTAATAAATTACCTAATAAAAAGCCCCATTCTAATTTACCGTATATCCTTTAATTGCTACCCTGAGTAATTATTGTTTCGACCTTCCGCTGGGGGTAGTAATTAATTAAGGGAGAGTAATTATACGAGGTTTGAAATTTGAACGTGTTTTAGGGCATTTGTTGGGGGGTAATTGTTTTTTAATCTATCGCTGGATGGAGTAATTATTTGAGGGAGGGCAATTAATACAAAATAAAATAATTTATAAGTAAAAAGAATTTTTTATAAGTAAAAAAGAAATAATTTATAAGTAAAAAGAATTTTTGTTTCCCAAAGGTTCATCCAAATGAATCTAATACAGCCCCAGTCTGGAGGATGGATGAAAAATACAGCCCCATGTGTTGTATTATAGGAAATACGGTATTCGTAAAAAATGGAATAAATTTTAGTTATCGGACTGGAATCAAATATTTATAAAAATCAAAAGCCTCTACCAGTTGAGACTTAATATTTTTTCTCCCTTATAAATTAAATTTTTACTAAAGAAAATATTTTTTAAAGTAGCTTCAACCTCGGATGTGATTGATAAAAAAGGTAAAAAACCAATGAAATATGAAGAGCCAGATTTTAAAAAAATAAACAAAAAAGAAACAAAAAAGATAGCTAAAAATGAAAAAACAAAAGGTGAAAATAAATTAAAGTTTGAAGAATCAAGTAAATCTAATGAACAATCTGACACTGAAAATTTAATTTTTCATGAGACGAAAAGCAAAAAACGCAGAAATAGAAGGAAGAAACAAAGGAATAAAGGGCTGCATGGTAAAATTTTAAAAAGAATTTTTGTTTCCCAAAGGTTCATTGGATATAAATTTGTGTTATTTAACAAGCACTGGAACGTATTTTAGAGCTGAAAATGTCGAGTAAACCAAATAAGGTTGTTGAAAAAATCGAAAAATGAGGTTTTATTATTTGTTTAAGTCTCCCAAACAGTCTTGGACCATGTTGTGTCCGCACTTGACAAAAACGAACTTGCAGAAAGAATATAGGTAAATGAAAATAAAAACCCATCATCGGGTTGGATGGTGGCACAGTCTGTTGTGCTTCAGTTTGGGCCCTTTCTATGATGGTTCAGTTCCATCTCCCATCCAATGAATCATTATAGACAACAACGTCCTTGTCCAACTTTACATAACAGTCATTAACTTTGAGCAATAAACAGAACCTCTTTAGTGTCCAATATTCTTTCAATTCCGAGTATCAACTTAAATTTTCAATTCCTTTTTGACCAAATTTATTTAGAAAATAACGAGGAGGTTAAAGAAACTGTAGACGCTGACAAAAACGAATTTGGCCAAGAAGTAACGATTAAAATTGGAAGAAAAGATTATAAATGTAGAAATATCTCAATTGATCAAATTAATATTCAAATAAAAAATAAAAACGTAGACGAGAATTGCTCTTATGGAAATTCAAAAGGGAACATTTGTTGCTTATTTATTTTTCCGAAAATCTTTTAAAAATTTTTTTCGATCTCTGAAATTTTAACTAAAAATGTCGTTAGATTTATAAATAATTTAGAAAAAGGTTCTTATCGGAAAAACAGACCTGGTCATGGATACGGATAATGGATACAGATAATATCAAGATGCCTGCGGATATCCGCCTGTATCCGCCGTAAATATCCGGATACGGATACCAGAATCAGTATCAGTGACCAGGTCTGAGGAAAAAATCTTTTTTGTGATAAACAAATGTTCCCCTCCTCCCCTTAAAGAAAAACAAAAAGCTCCCTACAAACCTCCAAATGTTCAGAAGGTTAATAAATTATTTAAATTTGTACATTTAAATATGAAATTAAGAATTTGAAAAATTATGGAGGCAAAAACAATTTTGAAGAAAGTTCTTCAAAAATTCAAAGAGTTGTCAGTACAAATACGACAAATCCATGGGGATCATCAACTCCACAAAAATATATTCAAAACTTTCATAAACGTGATTATAGTCATAATCAACCAGAAAATTTTCTTCCAATGTAAAAATTCTTTTACATAAGCTTTATGAATTTATTTGTATTTTTAGGCAAAATTCATTTCAGGGTTACCAAAGAGGATTGCAATTCCCAATTAATTATATGGTATTTTAGATATTAAATTTTATTAAATTGTTAAATTAATGTTAGGCATTAACCGGCATTAACCTGTTACGCATAACCAGCCACCCTCTATTTAAAGTAAGAGCTAGATAAAAGTTTAATCCCGGGCAGGCTTCGATCCTGCGACCTCCTGGCAGTTATTGCTAGTAGTTGCTCTACAAACTGAATTACCAGAACGCTGCTTTTACCTTCTTTTTAATAGATCTTAAACCCCCGCCTAGTGAGCGTTTTAAATGCTAGCCAGCCGGATCTTTCTCTTCCTTACATTAAGACCTTCACCCACACAATTAAATCCTTACTCAAAATAATCATAAAAACTTAATAACACTACATATTTTGTATGAAATAATATTTTTAAAAATTATCAAAGAAATGGAATATCCCATCAACTGCTTCTACCAGTTCCTTTTATGCTCCTCATAACCTTCCAACTCATTATTATACAACAAACTCTCATTCAATTAATCAACAACACCTAAACCCACATGCAAGAGAATATAATCCCCAACATTTACAAAGTAATACTCAGCCTGCTTTCAAACAATATGATCCTTTTAATCATCCATTTGGATTTGATAAAATATTGGACAGAACACATACAAATAATGATCCACATTTTAATGATAAAAACTTTCCTCCATTCCATCAAGGTTGGGATATTATAACTTGAAAAATTATTTCTGATACAATAATAAATCAGAAATTGAAATTTTGTAAATCAAAATTTTTGGTTTTTTTAATTTTAGATTAGTCCAAAAAATGCCATCTTTGCTGTAAATTTTATAGAAAGTTTTTTGTATATCGCTCAACCAGAGGGGTGATTTATCCCGAGAGCGTGAGGGGTGATTTATCCCCAGAGGGGTGATTTATCCCGAGAGGATAACTTTCCAAACCAAAAATTTCAGGATTTTCGTAGTTCTTTGGATTTTCGCAAAAATTTCAGGATTTCTCTCTTTTATTTATCCATTCGAACTATTGAATTACTATTTTCCTTTTCGTTTTAAGTAGATAGAAACATTATTACTATACTAGTATAGTGTATAATTATTATATCTTATATTAACATTAACTTTTAGTTGACTCATCATTTTATTCTGCAGAGTTTGGACAACTAATAAATTCATTATTGGAAGAAAGGGATAAAAAATTTCGAAATAAATTGGTCTGAATTTGGCCGCGCATAATCACCCCCTCTTTTTTAAAATAGTATGTATAAAGTTAAAAAAAAGTCTTTATATTTATGTATGACCTTATTTAAAAAATTTTTTTTCCTAAAAAAATTTTTGTCTGGTTACGCAAACGGCAAAAATTGACATATACCTAAATAGCTATACAAATAAAATGTTAAACCTTTTTAATCAAAAAAATAATAAAATAAAAAAAATTCCTTATAAATTTCAAAGCATGCGTGAAATGTTTTTTAAAAAATTGTAAAAATTAATAGTTTATATTAATATAAAAATAAACTAATATAAAAAATAGTAAATAATATAAAAATTAATTTACGCTTATTTAGCTGATTTTAATTGTAATAAAAGATTGTACATTTTAGCATCTGTGTACACATTTACCTATATATTCTTTTTATTTTTGGTACTATTAAATATTTTTAGTATAGTGCTATTTATAGATGTACCTCGACTTTGTGCTCAGACATCGTTCTGAAAGTGTTTTAAAAAATAATTCTGATTTTGGCACGAAACAAATCGAAATTTGTATACCTCTAACTATTTCGGGGTTACTTGTTGTTATCACGCATACCCAATTGTTATTACGCAGATTTGGTATTGAGTGCCCAAGAAATAAAAATAATGAAAATTAATGTGTGTGGTCTCATTTTGTCTTTTTACATTAATTCAAAAAATTTAATTAGAATACAAAATTTTATATAAAATAAAACAATTTATTAGTTAATTAATTAATATAATATTTTAATATTTTATAAAATTAAATTTCTATAAAATTTAATAAAGTATGTAGGTGAATCTATATTTTTATTTATGGCCGATTCTTTATGGCCTTATAGCAGGAATCAACAAAAAAATTTCATTAACTCCCGAACACCTTAGTTTTTCCGTTGTATCTCGACGAGCTGAATTGTAAAAGGGATTAGATAGAATTATATTCAGAAAATTAGATCAGAAAATCTTCTGACTGTTGCGATCAGAAAATCTTCTGATCAGAAAATTTTCTTAGATCAGAAAATCTTCTGACTGTTCACTTCTGACTGTTCCGACCCACCTCTACTTATTTAGTGTGTTAAAAAAATTTTTTAGCATAAAAATGATTTAAAATTATGGTAATTGATCTTCAAGTTCAACAAGACTATCTCAATGTAGTCCAATCAGTATTTTGTTTAATTTGTGCCATTTTTCTACTAATTTTAATTCGTCCATTATACAAATTTTCAAAAGAACGTACAGCACTTTTTATACTTTTTAGCAAGGTTTTTAATGGAATTTAGAAGACTTAAAATTTTTTTTCTAATTTTAAAGACATGTGCAAACATACTATACCAGCTTAGAGATATTTATAGTCGTAACTACCAATATTTTTCGTTTAAAACCTCTTATTGGAGTAGGTTTTTCTTGGCTCCTAGTGCAATGATTTTATTAAATGCGGCTTATTTTCATATAATTTGCTTGGCATTAAATCGTTTTCATGCTGTTTTCTTTCCTTTTAATTATCAAATTGTGTGGAAACAAAGGTATTAAATATTAATTAAGGTGCTAGATCAGAGTTGGACAATTTTATGATTTTTTAATCAAAAATTCAAAATATTATTTTCGGCCCGAATTACCGAACACTATAGCATACCAGGGAGCGTGCCAACTTAAAAATACTAAATACACGACTAAAAAACGTCAGAAAATCCAGATCTTCAAAAACCTGAATGACACAAGCTCTGCTAGTAAAGCACCAGTGATGGAAAGGTTGCAGTTCAGGTTCTGGAATCGGTTCGGTTCCAGGGAAATTTCGGAACTTTTCCATCGTGTAGAGAACGTATATTATTAATTTTTCAAATATTTTAATAGTAATATAAAATACTTTATTCTTGTCACATGGCTGATTACTTTTGCTTGGAGCGCTTTACAATTTACTGAATTTACTTTAGGAATTGATAATGCTGGAATTTTATAGTTAATTAATTTTTATAAATAAATTAGGGGGGGGGTCTTTTATTTATTTCTTGTCGATGGAATAAATTAAAATCAGAATTTTGCTTAAAATTAGGCAATATCAAATTATTTATTTCTTAACTTTAAAATATTTCTACTAAAAATTTCATTAAAATTAATCAAGTTCTATCAAAAGCTTTTTGCAAAATGGAATATTAATGAACGGTGATATACCACTTTTATTAGCTGTATTTATAGCTACACCTTTATATACAGCAGTATTGGCACAATTTATTTTTGATTATAGAAGTTAGTTACTCTTTTTATTCAAAGCTGTTTATTTATAACTAGAGATCGTACTGGGAATATTGTACAAGAATCGAGATAGATATCTCGGTAAATCTCAGTTTATAGGTATAACCAAAATTTTTGTTCAATATATCGTCTCGGTCCAATCTCAATTTATAACCACAAAAATAATAATTATACCCTTACATTTCTCCGCCATCAGTAAATAAATATTGCCTATAACGGTGTGAGAATTTTTCTCGATTATTCTCATTCAAGGCTTTTCTCGATTTTAAATTCAGCTTTTGTTTTGGGTTCTTGTCTAATAAAAATTCGGTCTCCAACACCAAAATCCGCAAATCCCACAGGATTTAGGCGATTTGATCAATTTTGGTATTGGAAATATTTTTGAAAAATTATGTGAAGAAACATTTAAGCTTATTTTTTAAGAAAAGAAATCAACATCAACTCAAAATAATAATATGCCAAAGGATCGAATAATAATTCTGTCTATTTGCTTAATTAGTTTGATTCCTTGCCCTTTATTACTTGGATTATATAAACTTGCCGGAATAACTGTCATTATTCAAGATACACTTCCTTCAATTATTATTAATATTTTTTATAATGTTTGTTACACTTTAATTCAATTTATTGAAGAAATTAGTTTATTTATTATTTCAAAAGATTTTAGAAAATTGGTTAAAGAACAATTTTTTAAATCTAACGGGCAAATTAATAATAATAACAAGGTTGTTAATAATCAAGTAATTGTTGTTCAAACAATTTCTCAACAACAAAGAATGAATCAGATAAATAAACAAAATTGATATCTGTGATTTATTTGGAATTAATTTTGTATATTTTTTAATATTTCTATTGTAATTTCTAATCAAAAAAATCTGAATTTCGTTGCTTTACGTTCAAATGATTAAAAAAGTTATTTAAAGTCTTAATCTCTGCTTTATACAGGGTGTTTAAGACATAATTTTTATGTCAAAAAATTCTCATAAAATATAGATACAAAATACCTACCTAATATCATTAAAATCTGTCAACGTAGTAAAAAGTTATTAAATTTTCAAATAGTGCTTCTTAGTTGAAACACCCTGTACTCTCTGAGCCCAGTATCTCTCTCGCCAGCCTCGCTGCACGAGGAGAGTGAGGGTTTCTTTTATTATTTATTTTAATACAGCTATGCCATACTGTAAGATACCATCCCTCTTTGGGTTGGGGTCATAAGGGCGCGGGCCATTAGGGCGCCAGCACTAGAAACTGACACTTAGGCGAAACCGAAATTTATGAAAATTTTCTCAAATTTCTTTAACATCATTGACTACCTCCTCCAGAAATTTCAGAATTTTTCATCGAATATTTCTGAAGTTATAGTCGATAGACCGCGAAAAATTAGGGTTTTTTCGGAAAATCAACATTTTTGGCCAAAATTTCCGAAATTCTTGATCAAAAATTCTGGAATTTTTGGAGAACGTAAATAAAGGCATGAGAGTTATTATTGCAAAATTTTATCTTTTTTGATAAGCAACTCCCTGTTTTATAAGCTCGCGCCCTGATGGCCCCGCGCCCTAATGGCCCAGTCCCTCCCTCTTTGGGTCCAAAAAATTTGACCTCATATTTGTGGTATTAATTTCCGTAATATCTTAAAATAAGGTATACATCATAAAATCAAGTATAATGGGTGTATTTAAAAATGAGACTTCAAAATTAAGGCTATTGTTCATCATATTCTTGCTTAAATTTTCTGGTAGAAATAAAATTTTTTTGAAATATATTTTTGAATGAATTTATTTATTGTTAACCATTATTGAGAGATATTTAACAATTCAAATATTTCAATTAAAAATAACGTGGATTATTTATTTTTTAAATTAATTTTTCAAAAAATTACATCAAGTTCATGAATCTAAAAACTAAAAATAATAAATAATCATGTGTAAATTTTCAAAAAAATTTTATTAGACCAACAATTGATATTTCTAAATTTTTATTTAATTTTTTAATAATAAAAATTTTCTCTCACTTTCTAATTAATTTTTTTTAAAAAGTTTGATATTTTTTAATTAATATGTGTCAATTTATTTAGAAAAATTTGAGGTGTTTAATAGTAATATATAAACTCTGCCGATATTCAACAAAGACATACCATCAAGAATTATCTTCATTTTAGAAAGAGTTCGCAAAAGTTTAGGCACCGAGCAGGATGCGACCTCCTGACAGCTATTGCTAGGCTCTTTAGCTCACCATATACAGGATTTAAACCCCGCCTAGGCGTTTTAAATGCTGCTAGGTGAATCATCCTTACATTTTTATTATTTTATTAAGGTCAATTTAAAAAATGTGTGTTATTAAAATTGCGGGTGCAACAATGCGGAAATTTATATCCTATTGCGGATATAAATTTTTTTAAAAATTAGGAAAGGGTAGAAAATTATTATCCTTCAAGAAAAAGATAATAAACTCGAAAGAGCTGCAGGCGAAAAGAAATTTTGGCACTATCTGAAATGAGGTCGATAATCGTTTTTTTCATTACTTTTTTCCATTACTTTTTTCCTTCCTTGACTTGACATAACGGTTAGCATTTTCCTCCTTGTTCAACTCCAATAAATTTGCCTGTGGCATAATCAAATGAGAGGACAGAAAAATATACACCGGACGAAGACGGACTGACAAAACACGGACGAGTACGGACAGGACGAGCACGGACAGACAAAACACGGACCAAATTATTTTGTCAGTCCGTCTTCGTCCGGTGTATATTTTTCTGTCCTCTCATTTGATTATGCCACAGGCAAATTTATTGGAGTTGAACAAGGAGGAAAATGCTGACCGTTATGTCAAATCAAGGAAGTAAAAAAGTAATGGAGAAAAGTGATGAAAAAAAACGATTATCTGCAACTAAAAAACGTTATGAGCGACGTAAGAAACTGCAACAAGGTCTAGCACACTCAAATTGTAAATAATTTTTTAATTAAAAGAGAAACTTTGTTTAATTATTATTAACAAATAATTGTGTTTTTTAAGATTACTTCCGGGAAAATCTCTAAACTAAAATTTATCTGAGCTTTTAATGTAAAATTAATATAAAAAATAAAATTTTATTCGGCTTACAAAACATAGTAGTTTAGAAAGAATGAATAGGTTGTGGTGCCTTTTTTGAATGTTTTTCAATAGGGGTTATGGGATATACCGCTTAATCTCTAAATGGGTCCTTAATTTACTGAGTAACCAACTAACATAAGCATGATCGCCTTCACAAACTTTCTCCAAACTACCTTTTCCAAGCTTAATATTTTTATCATATATGAAATACAATGAATATCATCTCTTCTGATGGGAAATTTCTTTTATTAATATACAAAATTTTAATTTTAGCCGTAACGAAAGATGTTATTAATGAACTTGGTATAAGTCCGGATGATAAAGAGATCAAGAAGATGCTTAACGATGCAATTTTTCCGAATTGTAAGGTGTTTTAGATATAATTATCGATATTGAGTAATTATTGATAGACCTCACACAAGTGGAATGGGAAATACCGTAAATGCTGAAATAATGTCTCTTAATTACCCCCTCCCTATTAATTACCCACTCCAGCGAGAGAACGAAAAAATAATTACCCCTCCTAAAAAGTTATAATTAGCCTATTTAAAAGACTCAAATAATTACCCCCTCCCTTATAATTACCCCCTCCAGCGAGAGGTTGAAACAATAATTACCCTGGGTAATTATTTTAGCAAATACGGTAAACTAAATTTAAAAACAATTTCTTTCCTTTAAAACTACAGCCTCAACTGGTCAACAAAAATCTACGAAAAATAAATCACATTTTTCTGGCTCATCTAGTAGTCACTCAAAACAACCTAAAAATCCACAGTAAATTTTTTCTATGATTAATTAGCCGTATTTTTTCCAATTTTTAGTAATCGAGGAGGATCTTCTTCTGTTCATCTTCCACACGGCATGAATTTACAAACTGGGTATAACCCACATGTCTATGGCAGTCATGCGTTCATGCAAGGAAATATTTATCCTCCATCCAACATTCATTATCAACCAATAGTTAATCCAATGCCTGGGCCATTTAATCCAATTCATGGGAACTTTCCCACAGATTACTCGAACCCTCCTCATCCGTTCATTGGCAGCCATCAATTTATTGGCAGCAATCCTGTACAAATGCCACCTGCATATTTTTTTACGTTTCCTCAAGGTGCCGCCGCACCTGTTGATCCAACATACCAAAATACTTCAAATTATTTAAATCAACCTCCATATCTCTAGTACTAATCTTTTAGACTTTGGAGTAAACCGATGAAATTTTATTTTTTGAAAGATTTTGAAGAAGAAAAAAATGATGATAGATATTTTTTTAAGCTTTAAAAAAATTGTTTAGTATTTATTTAATCATTCTTTAGCCTATAGATAAAACAAAGAAAATTTGCCAGCTGTATTAAACAAAACATTCTCTCAACAAAACTCGAACTAGGATAAACGACCAAACATTAGTTACCTAAATTTAAAAATATCGTTATCTCAACTATCAGAATAGTTTCTGTTATAATAGATTTATAATGTTTAAGTAGGTTACATATTTAAGGTAATTCTTCCTTAATTTCAAAAGAATGGCCAGTTTAATTTTATAAACCACACCCTCGTTTTATAAAGTGGAAGCCGTTAATTGTGAACTTGTTTCAAAGTTCAAATTTATTCATAACTCAAAATGAAATACAATATACCGCTAATATGGAGTGAATTATTTTATAAAATCAAAAATTTAGTGAAACATAAAAAATAAATGATAAAAAATACATAGTATTGAAGCTTGAACAAATAAACATTTTTCTTCTAATAATAACCGAAAAACAATTTTTTAAAAATTAAATTATAAATGAAATGTTTATTTGAAAACACGTTTAATTTGAAAGCGAGTAAAAAAAGTAAAACTTAAAGGTTGCCAAAGAGTTACAAAAAACATTACATTTTTATTGTGCAAATTAGAAATCTCGTATTTGTAGTAAATACAGCTAGTTTTGTCAACTTCATTGAAACTTTTCCCTTCTTTAATCTTCGTTGCTTTATCAATCATATTTGGACGTAAACATCGAATGGATCTAATGTCGATGTCTGCTATCATTTTAAGAATGTCAGATGATGTTTTTGTGTGCTAAAATTTTTGAATGTTTAAAGAATTTATATTTGGATTTTAATAAAAGGGAAATCAAATAATAATAAAATCGGAAATTGGATTAACTTTTGATATAATATATGTAGGCTAAATATTAAGGCAGCACGGTTAAATAAGGGATAGCAAAAACCAGATTCCCCGAGGTTGGGAATTTTTTATGCCGGCTAGACCCCTTAAAGCTACAGAACAGGGGTGCCATGAGACACGAGATATTTTCAATCTATTTTCGAAAAAATGTCAAAAATTTGGGACATTTTAAGAAACAATTTATCCAAAGTTCGATACCTGAAAAACCTTATTTTTTAATTAATTGCCCTTTCTCAAAAAAAAAAATAAAGAGGAGACAAAACCCTTAATTTTAATTAAATTATTTTACTCACATTTATGAGTTTATCAAAGTAATTTATCTCTAATGTCATGCTGTTAATTGCAATCTGAGGGATTTGATCCCCTCCTTTCAACAAAAATTCTAAAATTATTTTTTCATATTCTTGGTTGTATAAACGATGATTTGAAAAGGCATTTACGTTAACAATTCCAGAAATTGATAAATTTTTTTGAAAAAGTTTGAAGGCATTTTTGTCGAATAAAGGTTTGCAAAGTGTTAATTGAAGAATATTTCCACACAAAAATTTAATTGGTTTATCGTAATCAAAAAGTAATTCAAAAATTTTGGGATTGAATACAACACGGTCAAATTCAATTTTTTCAAAAAAGCACTGTGAAAGTTGATAAAATACACAATAAAGAATTTCCATGTCCAAAGTATTTTTTGGGTAGATTGGCAGATAAAGATAAATAGGTTTACAGCCTAAAAATTCACAATTTTAGTTTTATTAATAAATTTTGACCCCTTTAATAAAATTAAACAAAATTATGAATTTGATAGGTCACGTTTGTCGAATTTCAAAATTTTATAATAAAACTAAAAATTAATGTTCCCACCTTTCTCTTTAAATTTAATTCGCCAGGGACTGTTTACTAGACCTCTGGTTTTCCATTAAAATAACGCTCCTTTACACCGCTCATTTTTGACGACCTGTCATACCCCAAATAAACTTTGTTGGAAAGTGTTACCCCACCCCCCTTGTAGCCCAGAGTCTGCTCTATCAGTTTAACATCATTTCACTTCTTTAAAAAATTTCTTACGGGACGGGCACTTGAAAGAAGACGCCAAGGTCGAGACTGCGGTGGGGAAGACAGTGCTTCAGAAATGGGGTCAGATTTTTTTAAAGAGGTATCCACAAACTTTTTTCTGTTTTAAGAATGTTGCTAAGACTCGGGGCAATTATTTAGTACAGTTAGATTTTTTATCTGTTTGATTTTGCTTAAGATTTATCGATCTTACTTGGAAAATTTATTTCTGAAAAAAAACGAACTTTTTTATGAAACGACCTAGTAAATGCTTTCAATGTTTTATAGCTGTAGCAAATAAAAATCCTGCCAAATATTGCAGAACACCACTAAAATAAAAAATCTAAATTAACTTTACACACAAAGTTTTTATTGTATTTCCTTAAAAATAATGACTATAAAGAAAGGAATCGAAAAAACATTCCCTAAATACCGTGAAATTTTATCATTTGATTATTTTCTTCTAAAATTCCTTATTATTTATGTGACCCTTCGCACTAGGAAGTAGGCCGAGAGAACACGTCGAGTTTGTATTCAAGTTAAAAATAAATGGCCTCTAGGGGTGTCGATTAGGAAAATACCTAAAAACGAAGGATTTTTCGGTTCGGTTCTGAGCTCGGTTCCGGCTATCTGAAGATTTTCTAAGGAACGACAACCCTAATATGTCTGAATATTTTAGAAGAAATAGTATAGTAACTTGTTTTTGTCACCTTTCTATTCAATTCTTCACTCAATTCAAAATTGAAAGGTTCTGGCTTTATAATATTTCCAGTATATTCACCTCTAGTTATTTGCATTGAGGAAAATTTCTGTCGTGGTAATTCTTTCAAATATTTATTAATTAATTCGAAAAAGTGCCGATTTATTTGTTGAATAGCAGTCATTTGATTAAAGTTGAGACATTTAATAATATCAATTTTTGTTTCAACAGGAAAATTTAAATACATTTTTTGAGATTTAACAGTATCCTTTGAGACAAATGAAAATTTTCATCTTTAAATAAAAATAGATTTTTAGTTGTAAACAATTCTTTAAATAAATCAAAATATTTTTTGAAAAGTTTATTAGGTTAAAAATATTAACCACGCCCCTTTTTAAATTATTTTTTGAATTATTATAAGACAAATATGTAGTAAGACGGTTTAGTGGATAAAAAATAAAGAGAATAAACAAACCAAACAAAAAAATAACAAAAATGTCAAATCTGAATGGACTTGTTTTAAATAAAAAAAATATTCCTCTAAAATAATTTAAAAAGGGGCGTGGCTTTTATTCAACCAAAATATTTTTTGCCATTCAAATAAACTTTGTTTCATTTTAGGGATTGTTTACATTTAATTTACTACATATTTATTTTTTTAAAGACAATGCAAAGTCTTCCTGTTGAATTAAAACTTAAAATTCTTAAATATCTTGATTACGAATCTTTATATTCTGTTAAACGGACAAATCGTCAATTTAATGCAATTATTGATAAATATAAAGAGGAATTGCCTAAGAAAGAATTTTATTCTTTGACATTAAAAGATTTATCTGATAATGCTAAGGATTGGTATGTATACAAATTATACACGCCAAAAATTCCATTAAACAATACTGGACATGAAAAAAAGGTTTAAAAATATTTTTATTATACTATTGAGGGACTAAAGGTGATACCAATTTCATATGAGGAAATAAACTATTTAAATTTTTTTATTAATTTTAGTGGTTGAACTTGCTTAAAAATGGGAAATTCAAACAATTTTGTATTTATATTAGTTCTAATAATGAAAGGAATTATCAATCGGACCTTGAATCTGTACGCGTTCTTTTAATGAAACGATGTTTGTTTTATATTCTCCTATTATTTTTCAACGAAAAGATTATAGTTTAAATAGTCATTTTTTATGATTTTCAAACCTAGTCAATGTTTAAATAAATGGGATCAGAGGTGGGTCGGAATTCCGATTGCGACGTTTTTTCCTTCCGTGTACCGACTTTTGAGCCAGTTCCGATTTCCGGCTCTTCCGATTTCCTACACCTCTGACTGTTCCAACCCTGATTGGGATGGCTATAAGTCCTATACCTTATTAAAAAGATAGAGATCAATTTATATTTTTACAGCAAAAAGAATAATGAATAGAATGTTTGGTACTTGTCAACGTAATTCTTTCTACATTAATATACCTTTTCGTCTCCAAACAATTGAACATGTCCGAGAAGCCTATTATTGGTTAAAACAACTTTCGACGTGTAGATTCATTCATACAGGATTTGATAATTTTATTTTCAATCCAGAAATGCTTAAATTAATTTTTGGAGATGATTCAGAATCAATTCAATTTTACTGTAAAAATTCTTATTTATTGCTTAACAAACCAAATTATAATAATTCTGCTTTGAAATTTGCAGCTGGTCATTTACAAAAGTGTAAAAATTTGTGTTTAAATGTTAAAGGTGTTAATGTAGGTTTTATGATTTTCTCTCGATAATGTTTACTTTAATTGTGATATTTAATTAATCACAGATACAGTTGGACTTATTATGGGAGCAGGCCAACGTACCGCGAGTTATAACTTCGTTCAAAATAGTCGTCACCTTTCGTTCGGGAAAAAAGACGCCTAGGTATGTTTTGATGCACCTCGATGAGCTGAATCGAACCGTATCAGGGCGTCCCGGATTCGACCATTTTGAACGAAGTTATAGCTCAGCGGTACGTTGGCCTTGCGACAGATTGGGGTAAACCACTCGTTATAGTGTCGTAACCTTTGTTCGGGAAAAAGAACCAATACAGTAAGAGTTACGTGGGACTGGGTGTCAAACCAGGCAAAACCAAAATTGTAGAAAAAATGCCATTAATGTGAGATTTAGATAGCATGAGATTACACTATAGTTAGGCTCTTATTTAATACAATAATTTTTTATAGTTTATTTAATATAATACATTAACAATCTTTAACATTTTAGGAATTTACAGATGTTTTAAAATTTTTGCTACATAGTGATGTTCGAATTACAAAAGTTAATGTTAATTGTGCGTCTGCTATATTTATTCATTCTTTCAGAATGCGAGATTTAATTATTCAAGTATTGTAATTTATTAAATTTTTGTAATATACATACCGTATTTACCGTATTTATTCTAATATAACGACAGTCTCTAATATAACGACAGTCTCTAATAAAACGACACCCTCGCTCTTTTTTCTCTGACTACGGGGAATTTTGTTCCAAAGCTAGAAAAAGTTGTTCCAGCGACGAGGGGAGTTTTTCCGACTATAGGGGATTTTGTTCCAAGAGCGTGAGAAGTTGTTCCCATGAAAGATGTCGTTCCAACGACGGGAAAGTTGTTTTAATGCCGAGGGATGTTGTTCCAAAAGCGGGGATATTGTTCCAACGACGGGGGATGATGTTCCAACAAAGGGGATGTTGTCTCAGTGAGGGGTACTCCCGGTACCGGTAAAAATCCATTTGCCGAGCATTAGTTTGTATAGGTATATTCCTTGACATAAAAAATATACAACCCTAAATTTCCACAACTTTCAACTTCGGGGTAGAGGTAGAAATTTTAGAAGAATTGATCTTGGAGAAAATGAGAAAATGGGATTGATAAGTGATATACCATTGAATCATAGTCAAATTTTTCGTGGGGTTTTTTTGAAATATTTTATAAAAAAGGGTTGAAAAATAAAACGACAGTCTCTATTATAACGACATTCTCTAATATAACGACACCCTAGAAGAGGGTTGAAAAATAGAACGACATGTCGTTTTATTAGAATAAATACGGTACTCGATTAATTCTCCCGAGGAATTATTTTTTCAACTCATCCCTGCCATGGGGAATTAATAGAGGGTGTGGAATTATTCGAGGGTGGGGAATTAATCGAGTAAATACGGTAAGTACTGGATATTTGCTCAATTTATATACCTAGAATTCCTTGACATAAAAAATATACAACCCTAAATTTCCACAACTTTCATGTGGTTTTAGAATTCAGTCGAAAACACTTTCGACTGAAATTATGCCTGTTATTGAAATGAATGGAATAACCAGATAAAAATCATTGAAAAATAAAATATTCTTTTAAAAGCATGCTTTAACATCAACTGATTGCTCCAAGATGATTGGTGAAATTAAATTTCATTCAATTTATTGGACTCGTCCTGTTTTGCTTTCTAAAGCTAAAAAGATTGATGAAGGAGAAAGTCGAAGTAGCAAAAAATATACTAAAAAGGAGCAACATCAATATTATCATCCTCCACAAGATGAACGTTTTAAATTTATCAAATACGAATTAATTAATAAACACAATCCAAGAATTAAATTTTTGATAACTTTGTGGTTTCCAGTTGGATCTGAACATATTTCAGTTTTTAAAATTAAGCGAATGAATTGATGAAATTTTTTTTAAAAATAAAAATTTTTTCTCATATATTATGATGTTTAAGTTTGATAAACTTGTTTTGATTTTTATAAATGATAAATTTAATTTTTCATTCCTTTGGCGCGGTATTACCGAAAAATACGGCACAGTGAATGACACTACTAAGGATATTCTCAATTCAAGATATAGCTTTCTTAAATACGTAAACTACGTAAAAATGCCAAAAAATCCTTGAATATTACACCAAAATATTCTCAGAAAATTACACTAAAATAATTTTACCCAATGAGAAAATTTTTATTAATTGCCTAAGCTTAGCTCTGCCTTTCTAACTCTGCCTCCACTTACCCACCATTCACTGAAAAATTATTTTCGTGTTATTGAGTGAGGGTCATTTAGCTTTTTATTGTGAAAGTAGAAAGCTTGGCATCATTTTTATTGAGTGCAGGACAGAAAATATATTTAGAGAAAATTTCCTTTATTTTCCAAACCTTCCAATATATTTTGCATAAAATTAAGGAAAGGAATTGGGATATCGTTTTTGGATATTCAGACATTATTAGGACCCTTGTGATTAAAAAAAATATTTCTTGGTTTGACGATAATACTTTTCGGAAGTGCTAAAGATTTGAATTTATGTCCTGACTCTGAAAAATTATTTGAAAGTTTAAATTATTTTTTTTTATTTGACTGAGCCGCAAGGTGAACGGGCCGCAAAAGTCGGCTAATCCTGTGTTCCAATAATCATACATACGAGTTATTGATAAATATAAACATAGGTAATTATTTTTAATTTGTTCCCACATTTTTGACAGCTTTTACCCTATTTTTGCCACATTTTATAATGACTGCGCCGTATATTAGTGTAATGGTAAAAGGCAACCCTTGTCAGAACCTAAAATGTTAAACTCTATTTATCACCCATAAAATTGTCTTTAGAAAAATGAAAAATTTACCAAATGAAGTAAAACTAGATATTTTAAAAAATTTAAATAATTATCAATTATTCTCTGTTCAACAAACAAATAAATATTTTTATATATTAATTGATAAACATAAATTTTTATTGCCATGTATGAATTTTAATCAGCTTTCTATAGTAATTTGAATTTTATTTTTGAACTAGAAAATAATTATTTTTAGCATATTCCATTCCAAAACAACCAAAGAATTCCATTGACAAATAAATGTAAATCTTTAAATAAATTTCCAAGTTTTGAACTTGAAAAAAAGGTTGTTAAATAAATAAAATTTAATTAAAAAATATATTTTTGATTATTTTCAGTGGATATCAGCTATTAATAACCAAATTCCAGTACTTTTGCATTTTCGTAGACCTATCAAATTTTTTGCTTTTTGTTTGACTAGAAGTAAAGAGTTTATTTAAATTATTTTTTAATATAGTCAGATCCTATTATAAGATATCTCATACACCTCAATTTGAAAAACATGTTTTAAAATTTGGTTAGCAGTGGATACCGAATCGAGACGAGATCCATAACAAAAATCTCGGTTATCGCGATTGCTATCTTTCGAGATATCGATCTCAATTTTATTATGATCCTCTGATCTCTATTTAAATTTCTAGTTGTGCCTATAGATACATCCTATTTATGTTCGGAATCATGTTTCATCCAATCTTTTCCTATTTTCTTGGAAGGATTGAGCACTTAAATAATTAAAATCCTTGGGTTCCACCCAATGACAATATCTTATAAAGAGGTCTAACTATATTAATTTCTAAAGCTAACAGCAACAACACCCATCGTTATTCCTATCTAAAAATGCCAAACTATCCAGCAAATATAGAACAAATGTTATTTATTCAAAATTGTTTGGAACATTTATTTAATTGTACTTATGAAATTATTTATTTTTCTGAATTAATAAATCCAGAATTAATTAAATTATTATTTGAAGACTCGAATATTCCTCTTCAATTTAATATTCTATACAATTGCCAATTATTATTTAAAAATAATTGTAGTTGTCCAAATATTTTAAAATTTGTTTTGAATTATTTGAAAGTTGGGAATTGGTTAATAATTGATTTTTTGAAAATTTGGAATTTGGAAGATAATTTAGAAATTTTATTTAATTTATTGACAAAGGAAGGAAATAAATTTAAAAAAGTTTATTGTCAAAGTATTGGAGAATCAACGATTTTCAAAATGATTATTAAGGTAAGAAAATTATTATAGTTCATTGAGAAAATCAAATAATGTCGGATATCATTTCAACCGCAGCCAGAACTGGGTGGGCCCTACGAGACTCGCAAAATATCTATTTAGATAGCCAGGTCTTTAATTGTAAATACACGGTGCCCCTTAATTTAATAAACGACTTTTTAAATTTTTATCTCTATAAATTAATTTATTTAGTATATCCAGACATCAAAAGACTTGACAAATATAGTAAACTCAATTTCGTTTAATGACATGCGTTGGCCACTTAATTTAAATATTAATGCAGAAAATGTTGAAAGAAGGAAAGTTTGTAATAGTAATTTTAATTATTATGTTAACTACAAACTTTCTAATAATTTTAATCAAAACATCAAGTTTTATATAAGCTATACTGAATATAATGATGGAACTATGGGTTCTATAGAAATTAAAAGAAAATCATTGTGATTATTAGAAATGATACTTTTATTGGCTATAATTTTACAGCCTTAATCATACCTAAGTAAATCCTGAATCATTCGAAAGCCATAAGCCGTATTTTTTTCCATATTAATAGATTAACAATTAAAAGATGCACCAGGATATGAGCAATTACATGGTATTCTTAATTAGGGATCAGACATGATTCATTCAGTTGGAAAAATCGAGGACTTTCGAATGATATATGATTCGCTTAGTTTGGCTATGGCTCAAAAATTATAGTCAATCAAAATTGAATGGCGCTCAGATTGACTGGTGCCTAAGTTTATGTATTACAATTGAATGAAATTACAATTGAAAAAAAATAATATATACTAAGTGTAATTTAATTTATTAAATGTAGAAGAAATTTATTGTGATCAAGTTTTATATAAACTATATATTTATATAAACTATATATTTATATAAACTATATTTTTATAACAAAAATTTTTTAAATATTTATTAAAAATGATGAAAAATTTACCCATCGAAGCACAACTTGATATTTTCAAATTTCTCAATTTTGATCAATTATTCAACATTAAACAAATAAATAATTATTTAAATTTATTAATTGATCGAAACAAATGGATATTGGCAAATGAAGAATTTTATATAATTTCTTTGGTTATCTTAATGAATATTAGTTTTTTAAGATTAAATCTCTTAGATTAAAGTAGTCCAAAATTTGGAAGAAAATATTTTTGATATGACTGATTATATGCAATTAGATGATGAACTTTTAGGGAAGGTAAAATTTGATATATATGTATTTTTAGAATACTTAAAAATTATTAAATACAAAATTAAAAAAACTAGAGTCGGGCGGGATCTGGATCTCGGACGGGATCGGGCGGGATTATCCTGGTTTTTTTGAATCCCGATCCCGATTTAGGCCAATCCCGAGCCGGGATCAGGACCGGGATCATTATTCCTAATCCCGATCCCGCCCAACTCAAAAAAATTATGTATATAAATTTAAAAAAATTATAGTGGCAGACAGCAATAAATGAAAATATGCCTTTGTTCTTTCTTCCTGATACCATTCAATATTCAACTCAAGATTATGTTGTTATTCGTTTATATTTTAGTAAAAAAAATTTTTTTTTATAAAATTTAATTTTAATTTAAATCAAATTTAGACAAAAACATAAAATTAAAATTGCCAATTTATCCAAAAAATATTAAACAAATGAAAATTTGTCGTTTTTGGTTAGAACAACTTTTCAATTGTTCTTTTGAAGAAGCTGAATTTTTAATTATATTTAATTCAGAAATGATTAAATTACTTTTTGAAAACGACAAAACAATTCCTCTTTTATTTCGAATAAAAAATATTTCTCAATTTTATTTCTATGATTTTTTTGGCAAAAAACAATTAAAATTTATTAGTGATCTTCTTCTTATTTTTGAAAAATTTAAAATTAATTTTTATGAAAATTACAACAATTTAACAGAATATAAGGAAATTTTATTGGAATTATTATTAAATGAAGGATTAAAAATTCCTGAAATTTATGTTGATGAACTTAAAGATTCTTCTGTTTACCATCAACTTATGAAGGTAAGCTTAATTGTTTTTTTTCAAAATTAATTAACTACTTATAGAAAATTTCCAAGTAGGAAATACTGTAAGGGCCCATTAGAGAGCTGTACCTAAAGTTATATTAAATAGAGTAGGTCGAGGTTTTTGAAAAACCCGAGGCCGAGGATCCGAGGCCCGAGGTCAGCAAAATCGAGGTCAAGATTTGAAAATGGGCGAGGGCCTCGGCGAGGCCTCGACCTACTCTAATATTAACTCGAAATAGAATAAGTCGACAATGAGCGACTCGCAAGATTTTTATTTTCACCTCTTAAACTTTAACACAATCTCGGAATCTTTTGAAGTTATGCTATACATAGTTCAGGGATATAGCCATCATAAAAAAATAAATTCACGATTTCGGAAATCGGGTCGGTATACTATAGGGGAATTTGGAAAAAAAATAAAAGGCAGATCACAAACAAAACTTAAAACTTTATTTATTTAAAGAACATCGAAACATCAACAAATCCTTCAAAAATAGTGCCTTGTATAATATTTGAAGGGGCAACCAGTTTACGTTTAAATATTCACCCAACTAGATTTGAAAGGATTTCAGGCTACAAAGTAGCTGTTTGTGAACATAAAAATATTTATAACAAAGCTGTAAAATTCACAGCTCGATTGACTTATGAAAATAAAGACGACAATATATTTTTTGTAATAAGAATTAAGCGAGATGATGTAAAAAATAAATTATTTGAAAGATATACTAGTTACTAATTTATACTAGTTATCAAATCTTAAAATCTTTTTTAACGATAAAATGATTAATTTTAAAATTGTTTTTAAAAATTATTTTCAAATTCATTTTAGTCTTATTCTCAATATTTTTACTTTTATTTAATTCAATTTAAATATTTTACAAACTTCATATAAAGTTTAAATTTTAATAGCTGCTAAAATTGCAAAATTTATTTTTAGACTAACTTGTAGTAATCATTAAAAACTAAAATAATAAATTAAAAATTTAATCTTATCAAAACATATTAAAATATTTATTTTTTATTAGAATTGCTAGGCCATATTTTACCTTATCTTAGTATTACACAAAAATACTACCATAAATTTTAAAATGCTACTGGATATTTCTTATTTATTTTCACATACCGTATAACCTGTATTAATCGCCCTCCCTCAAATAATTACCCCACTTCAGTTAATTACCCCATACAGCGATAGATTGAAACAATATTTACCCACAACAATTGCCCTAAAACACGTTCAAATTTCAAACCTCGTATAATTATCCTCGTTCAATTAATTTCCCCCTCCAGCGGAAAGCCGAAATAATAATTACCCAGAGTAGTTATTAAAAGATATACGGTATGTATAAACTAAGTTACAATTTAAGCAAAGAATGACTAATTTATACACTAATTTATACATAACAGTTTGCTTTATAATCTATTTTTTCTCATTGTCTTTACTTCTTTATTTTGAAATTAAAACAAAAGAAATTAATTAATTCTCTTAATTTCAACATTGAATACTTGCTCGTAGATCTCTTTAATGTAAACAGAAAACTTTATTTCTGGATTGTATTTATTAGAAAGCTGGTATTTGGTTGATTTTGTTTTGATGGTTTTAACTTTAATTTTGATATTTTCTGCTCTTTTACTTAAAATAAGAGGCCCTTGAACTTCAAATAATTTAATTTCCTTCACCATTTTGGAAAAATCTTTTGATGTTTCTATATGCTAAAATACAATAAATAAAAATTATTATAAAATCTTTCATAATTTCCCATAATTTAAATAAGCCTTTGTGCTCTATCACCCTTTTTCTGCTCTATCACTATTAATTCTTGCTCGTAGATCTCTTTAATATGTTTTCTTTTGAACAGCTAATATATATGTTTTCTTTGAAAAAATTACCTTTATAATACGAATATAAATTTTTGACAAGTCAATGCACCAACAACAAACTGTAGAAAATCCATTTCCTCCCTCTGTCAAAATTTTGAACAAAAAATATATAGCGTAGTAGTAATTGCAGGAAGAAACGGAAAATTGATTGGAAATCAAATGATTCAATGCAAATTTTGATAAACTTTTAATTTTCTGATGAGAAATAACTAGATCGCTTTTTTGGGAATAAATCTGTAAAGGCATTTTTATTTTATTCTCATCAAATAATAGTTCAATCATTTGCGGATTGAATATAAAGTATTGAGTTAATTCAACATATTTAAAGGCGCACTTAAAAATTTGTTCAAGCCAATAATGATTAATTTTCATTTCTTCAATATTTTTTGGAAAATTTGGCAATTGAAAATAGACTGCTAAATAAATTTTAATGACAAAAAATAATTTAGAGTTATATGGATATCCACAATTTTATTTGAATTTCGTTACAGGGATTAGGGTTGGTGTTTTCGAGTAAGGCCGACGTTCGAGTCAATTTTTCGTTCGAGTCATTTTATCTAGCCGGCTCGACAAAGTCTTTTTTGGGCCAAAATTCGATGCAGACTCGATCTTTCGGACCGGGTCGGATCGGGCCCCAACCATAACAGGGATGGACGGGTTCGGGTTTTATTTAAAAAATTGTTTAGAATGATTACCTCTTTTCAATTTATACACAATGATATTTATTTTTACATGTTGAGTACTTAAAAACATAGGAATTTTCTTTTTTATTCCCCATCTCCACTAAAATTAATTTATTTTGAATCAAAGATAATAAATTTTTTTAACTTTCTCCTCAAGTTGTTCACTCAATTGAAAATCATAAAGTTCAGGTGTTGGTGTTAAAAATTTATATTTTATTATATTGTAGTTAAAACTAGAAATCTAAAATGAAAATTAGTAGGTAATTTAGAAAATACAACTTCGAGTTTATCGAATTCTTTCCTCGCTAATTCTTCCTCGTATTTATTAATAAAGTTTTCATAAAAACGATTTGTTTGTTGGATATTTAATAATTGTTTAAAATTGAGACATTTAAGTATATCTAGTTGAACTTCAGATGGAAGAAAATACATTTTTATATAAAACTATTTGGTCTTGAATGAAGAATAAATTAATAAAATGCTTAAATTATTAAAAAAATTATTTCATAGTTTATTAAATTTCAACAAATATTATTGAACTTTTAATATTTTAACTTTTAGACATTAAGCAATATTTTTGAATAAAAAGTCAGGAGAATTTTCAAATAATAATTAAATCAATTCTGGATTAAATAGAGGTTTATTAAAGCAATCCTCGGAAGAATAAATACAAAATATTTTGTCTAAGCGCTAATGAACAACTTTGATAATGTTTGGTAGTTTAGTAAAAATGATAGTTTTCATGGACGTAAAAATAATTTTTTCAATTATTTGGCAGTTATTTGGCAGCCTTTCTGACAGATTGCAAAAATTTTTGGATTTTTTAATTTACGGAAAATGTTAAAATTTTTTAATAAATTTTAACTTTTTTTGGAAATTTATCTAATAAAAATATTGTTGTTTAATTTTTGTTCAAGTGAAAATAGAGAAAATTGTTCACAATTATTTCACCTTCTTTCAAATTGTTTATGATTAAATAGGTTTCATTGTCAATGTTAATTAATTTAAACCCAACAAAATGATGAATATACATAGTGAAAAAATGTTAAATTAAACCCCTCGCTTCGCATGCCTCTACGCGACACGCGCCTCGCTGGAGTTAATGGCAACTTGGTTATTCTTTTTAAGATAAATTTATTCCCCGAAATGCATATGCGCAGTTCAACCCCAGATCAGTTTAGCCAACTTCCAACCCCTTTTGATCTATCTCAATTTATTGACTACCTCTCTTATCACCTTAAAAGAAATTTTGACATTTTATGTTAAGGAAATTAAATGTTTACGTTTTTAGTTATTTATTCTACATATTAAATTATTATTGTCGGAAATTGATATTCAAAGTTTCCAATTAGTTTAAAATATTAAATTGTTTTATTTGCCAAATTTACTTAAAAATAAATTCTCTTTGCGAGTCGTCTTAGTGACTTCGTAAAATATTATATTTGAGAAGACTACCTACATAACCCTATTAAATTAAAATTCATAAAGAAATTTAAACGAGTTTTATTCTTTTAATTCCACCATTAAAAAAATTTTCTTCCGCAAAAAATATTCAAATGCTACATCAACAATGCATTACAGAACAACTCCAATTAACGAGATATGCCGAATTTGCCGATAAACGAAACGAGAATAGAAATAATAGTGAATGTCCTTTGAATTGTTGTCGATGTCCAGCTTTTAATTGCCCCAGATGTTACGGTACGAATTTTTAAAATTAGAATGAAATAATATTAGAGAATGGGAATCTTGACTTGAGATTATAAAATACTCTCGATTAATATCTTAGGTCTCCAAAACCAGAATTTTTGAAATAGAATTTCATAAATTATTGTAAGAAATGCTGAGTGATTCTCATAAAAAATGCCTAATTTTCGAAGTTATCAAATAAATATAATTTCATGGAGGAGGTATTCAAGGGTGTTAACAAAATTATGTAATAGAAAATTTTCATTAATTTAGGTTCCGCCTTTCAGTTTTCAGTCTCGCGCCAAAATATCAAAATCCATTATTCTATATATTTTATTTTTTTTCTAAAAATAGAATTCTTATTTAAATTAATGAAAAAAAATTTTATTTTTAGCTAATTGTTGCAATGATTGTCACCGAACAGATTGTCTGAGATATTTGGGGCTTATCTGTTGTTGTTGCTCATTAGTTATTGATCTGATTTCTGGCTCTGACTAGCTGGTCGTGATTGTAGTGGATTAAATTGTGGGGATGGTTGTGATATTTGTTGTCAATAATGAATATATAAACCAGGGATATCACGGGTTGAGGAAAGTTTCAAAATTTCCTTTGGATCATGTTTCGATCGAATAAAAAAAATAGGTAATTCTGGAAATTTATATTCATTATTTTGTTATAATAAGTTCTTTTTTACTTTTCTTATTTTCATCCAATTCATAAAGAGAAAATTTCTTTAATTCCAAAATGTTCGGTAAGGTTAAAATCAAGTTTAATAAAAATAAAACTTTTCCGTAAACTTCATTTAACTTTAAACTGAAATTTAATAACAATTGCCAAAAATAGAGGTGGTACGAATAGATTAAAAAATAAAGTAAAGGCAAATCAGGATCAATCCCTGTCAGGATGATTACCTAGCAGCATTTAAAACGTTTATGCATGGGTGAATGTTCTATGGGATAAGAATGCAAAACTCGACCCAGTAAATCAGATTATACCTTCAAATGTGCTTTTAATGTAAAGTTTCATAAATTTTACATTAAAGCTAAAACATTATCAAAAAGATGGAAAAACGGAAGAAAGTGATCAAAATTTATACTGCTCAGAAAAGAGGGTTGAAATGTAAGAACTCACATTTAAATTTAGGAAAAAATTACAATAAAAAGGGCAAAAATAAAATTATTTTTTCAGAATTGGTTATAAAAAATGATGGGCAACTTTTAGGTATATTTAAAAAAATTGGTCAACATCAAATGTTAAAAACATTTTTGAAATATTCAAATCCCTAGGGATTTGAATACTCCTATTCTGAATTTTTGTTGAAAAATATTATAAGAAAATAGAATAGATAGTTATGATTTAAATTTCAGTATTTCCGGTTATTTCACATTTTTGCATTGAAGACAAAGATCAATAAATGGCGCAGGCATTACTTTCTCGAAACGTCCTTGATCTGCTACATTAACCAGATAATTAAAAAAAATGCTTGAGTTATATCCACATTTGAAACAAAATTCGACTATATGAAGCAATTCTGCATATCTTGTTGCCCCTCGTAGTTGACCATAACGTTTCTACATATTTAATATTATTCTTATAATTATATTTGAGACAGAGTAGCACAAGGTCGAGGTTAACGGTACCGAGGATTACAGAGGTCAAAGGGCAAATATGGACCTGTAACCAGTATAAAAGACGAAGATAACCGAGGTTATCAAAATTTTCATAATTTTCAGAATTTAATAAAATTTACGGAATTTCAGATATACATACACTAGATCGTTATCAAATTCATCTGTTTCAATCCTTTTATTAAAAGAAAATTGAAAAATATAATTCCACATCTGATTAACAAATTTGCCAGACTCGGATCCAAATTTGTAACTAAATCCGAATAGGATCAGGCCAGATTTTTGAATTACTCTGGCCGGAATAAAAAATGACTTCCTTCTTGGACACCTTCTTAATAGAGTAATAATTCCTCATTTTCAGTGCCTCAGACAGAAAAAATTTTATAAGGCCGTAAGGCAAAATTTATCGTTTTTTTATATTTTGAGATTTTTGGAAGGACAATAAGCCAGATTTCTTCTAAAAAACTCAATACCAATGGATGGTTTGAAAAATGGGTGATTCCTCGACCTCGACGAGGCCTAGACCTCTTGCTACTCTAATTTGAGGGGTGGGGGCTAACTCAAGGAATACCAACTCAAGGAACAGACAAATCAAGGAACGACAAGTCAAGGAAAAGACAAGTCAAGGAACGACCAATTCATGGAACATACCAACTCAAGGAACAGACATGTCAAGGAAAAGACTGGTCAAGGAACGACCAACTCAAGGAATGACCAACTCAAGGAATATTTTAAAAATCAGAATATTCTGAGAAATCAGAATTTTTCAGAATTTTTTTTTAAACCACCGTTAAAAATACCTGTAACATTCTCATTAATATTCCACAATATTTTTCTGACTCGGAAAGTAAAAATTTCTGTCCTTCTTTGCTAAGACCACTTGTAACAAAATGTGAAAAAATTATGGCACGGATAAGTACATATTCTTCATCATCTATTTTAACACGATTGTAAGGTTCCATAACTGTTATAAATATTTTTTGGAGTAATTTATTTAATCTTTAAAATTTAAAAATTTGAGAATATTTTTTTTTAATTTTACGTTAAATCTCCTTTATAATATTCTCCACCATAGACTTCAATTAAAGGTACTCCATCTGGTAATATAACCGTTTTTGACTGTCTATTACAAGAATAACATATGTTTGTCAACGATAAAAGAGGCAAAGATAAATATGTAAGTTGATAGATCTGTGTAAAAATATTATTTGAGCTCTAGTTTAGGATATGAAGGTGTTTATTCTACCAAGAAAGTTTTTGTGGATTTCACGGATTTAAAGTTTATTAGGGGTATCCGTAACATCTCACTGATTTCAGGACATATTTTATCCGTAACATTTCTCGATCTAAGATAGCTTATTAATTTTAAGAGATACAGAAAACTCAACTGCTATAACATGTGGCCGATGGTCCAGAAAACAAAGAAATGTTAAAGATGCTAAAGCAGATTTTAAAATCCGTGAAAGTCTACAAAACGTTTAACATTGGATCCATAACTAGTAGGGGTGTTCACCGACTAGGAGGGGGGAGAGTGCCACGGGGGGGGCACATTGGTGGAGTGGAGGGGACAGGGAATTTTCAAGTCTCAAATTTCCCGACTTTCGGGGACGGGTTCAGGGCACAACTCGAATATTTGAATAAATTAATCTAAAAATATTTACAATATCAGTTAAATCCAATTTATAGAAGAAAGGCATTGTTTTTGCTATATCAATCATTAAAATAAAGTCCTCGATTAATGTAACAGGGCGTAAAGAGAAAAAGCCATTTTTATGAACAAATTCGATATATTCTTCTTTTAAAAAGTTTTGTTCTTCAATCTTTGAAAAGAATAATTTTAATTAAATTTTAATTTACAAAATATACTTATTTTGGTTATCTAATTTTTAAAAATTTTGCTTGTAATATTTTTAGTGACAGAAAAAGGCAACTAGTTAAAACTATATACCGTATAACCTGTATTAATCGCCTTCCCCCGAATAATTACCCCACTTCCATTAATTAGCCCATCCAGCGATAAATTGAAATAATAATTACCCCCAAACAACAAACCAAACAACAAATTTCAAACCTCGTATAATACCCTCCTTCGATTAATTACTCCTTCCAGCGGAAGGTCGAAATAATAATTACCCAGGGTAGTTATTAAAGGATATACGGTACTTAAACATCTTATTGTATCAGAAAATTGTGCTTGTATCCGAACAATCGGTTGCCACATAGAAAAAAATACAATAGAGTTTAAGATTAAAAATACGACTGTCAACTTGATTTACTAAACCCTTATATTGCTTATATTTAATTAAACATTTTCCGTTATTAACCCACAATATGTAAAAACAAACCAAATATTCGTTACATAAAAAAATTGAATTTTGTTTTCGATTAATTACTACTTCCTCTAATGTTTTATAAGAAAAATCAAAATGTTTATCAGTTATTTGTGTGGGAGAATTTCTAATTCTTTGAACATTTTTCTCTAATGTTAATAAATTTCCAATTATTTTGGTTTCGTCATTTTCAAGAAGTATTGTTTGCTCAAAGAATAATTTTTAATTAAAACTATCAAATTTAAAATAATATAGGCATCTGACCGTTATTTAAAGACAAAAAGGCTATAGGGTCCCCATTTTACAAATAATCAAAAAAAATTTTTTAGATAAAAAAAATTTTCATCCCTTAGATGTGTAAGTAAAGGCTTAATTAGCTCCAGACATGGTCATGGATATGGATACAGATATTGTAAAAATGCCTAAAAATATCCGTCTGTATCCGCCGTAAATATCCGGATACGGATACCAAAATCAGTATCCATGTGCTTGTCTGGTATTTATTTAAAAGTATTTTTTTACCATAAACGGTGAATTAACTTCCTCATTACTAAAAAAACTTTTGTTTTTTACTTCAACATATTTTCCAATTAAACAAAGTTCACCCAATCGTTGTTCAATTTTTGAACGTATTTTCCAAAAAGAAATAGTAGATTGTTGTGGATTTCGTATTTTTTGTATATTCATTCCCATTAAAATACATTTATCAAATCGGCAGCTTTTGCATTTATTAGATGCTTTAAAAAGTAGAAAAATTGGTTCGGGATTTCTAGGTTCGGTGTCGTTAAAATTAAAAATCTCGAAAAAATTCTGGTTGAGGGTTTGGATGAGATAAATTCATGTTTTTAAGAAAGGTCAAAAAAGGGGTAAAAAAGTGATAGGAATCGAACTTTATTAAAGAACTCATAAATCTTGATAACTTTCATACCCTTCATAACATCACAATTTCCATCATATTTACATTTAAACAATTCCTGTACATTAAGAGAACGTCGAAAGAAATGTTTGCAACCTTTAGAAAAACCAAAATTTGTTTTTAAAAAATTTTTTAGAAAAATTTTCTAACCATCACAACACATAACATTATAATAAATAAATCCGCTAGCAATATTTCCACAAATACAACATCTTGTTGGAAATGGAATATTTTTCTTTACCAATTGAAATTTAGTATTTTTATTTATTTCCATTGATAATCTATCTAAAAATATTTTTCTTCCCTTCTCTAAAAATTACTTTAAAGAACATTTTTTTATTTTATTGATAATTAAATGATAAAAAATGTTTAAAAATAAAATATCTATTAATTTAGAGGAGGAAAAAATTGAAATTATATGTATATAAATTGATTTTTAATTTAATCGAAATAAAATATTTAATTTAATATTTAAGCTTACAAATAATCGAAAATGAAGAATAATTTTTAATTATTTACACAGATGGAGAAAGGATTATTTTAAAATTTTGGCAAAAATTGCTGACATTTTTTGTGGCCAGGAATCCCGTTTTCGAGATCGGGAAATAAACTTTTCGCTTTATATTTTTTATGTTAGCATGATCCCTGGTCAGCATATAGAGATTAATTTTAGCTCGAAATTTCTCTCTAATTATTTGAGAAAATAATCTTTTGTGTTGCTTTGACAACATATTTAAAGTTTATATTAATACTTGTTAGGACAGAAAATACCTAAATTATTATGAAATTTATTATGGAAAATTATTTTTACAGAAATATTCCATTTATGTTAAAGTGTATGTACAAAATATATAAAATTTTTAATTTATTATTGTGTAAATGAGGATTAGTTGGGTGTGCTATTGAAAAAGGATTTGAATATTAAAAAGAAATTGAATATAATTGTGGGAGAGAATAATTGGAATAATTTATCAAAATTTTTAAATGATGGAAAAACATGAAATTTGTGAATACCGTATTTTCTCTATTAGAATGCCATGGCATTCTATTTCTCAATCACCTTCGGAAGTGGCATTATATTAGAGACTGGCATTCAACTGGAGAGTGGCATTCTATTTTTCGATGTCTAAATTTTGAAACTATAAAAAATTTTCTTCTAGTAAATTCAATTTGTCTAAAAATTTAGTTTCATCCTGACATAGGAAAAATGCTAAAATCGAATTTAATTTGAATACGAAAATTACATACATATTTGCTTTAGATAGTTTTTAAGGTTCAACAAATTCGAGGGATAAGGAGGATTTTGAGAAATTCTCGGGTCCAGTTTTATATCTTTTTCAAAGAAACACCAAAACACCATAAAAACGAATTAATTTATAAAAAATAATATGTATAGAAATTAAAACGCTGTTCTAGTTTATGCGTCCAATGAACTTTTATGCGTCCAATCAACAAATAATTTGAATTTTCTTGGTGTTGCAAAGTTGGGGTATGGTTCCAAAACATTTCTTCAAGTTCGAGATCTAGCACATTGGGTCTGGTACCATTCCTTAACCTATTTTTTAAATTTCTGAAAGTTATAGCCAATTAAAAAATTTCAGAAAAACGATTTTAACTTTCAGAAATTTCGAGGGATAGGGTAAGGAACGATCCCAGACCCAGTTGGCGTAGGTCTCAAACATGAAGAAATGTTTTGGAACCATACCACAACTTTGCAACACCGAGAAAATGTTCACTTCAAATTTTTATGTCTTCGATTTCGATCGTAACAAGCTCGACATATATGTTGCCCATGCTTTGAGTGACGGTAGCTAGCTAACTTTTTTGTTTCTCCGCAAGTATAACAAATACGATTCTGTGTAACTCGCTAGAAAATTATTGTAAACAATGTTTATAAGTAGGGGGCAGATTTTTATTAAAATATATTTTTTGCAAATACAAAAAGTCCAAATATGCTATTAGTTTATATTATGATCTGTCACGGTAACTAGCTAACTAAGCGGTCTAAGCGTCAATATTTTTGCATATTTTCACTAAAATTTTTTGATTTTTCAAAATTTATCTAAAATCGGCCAAAAATTGCAAAACGTCTTGTCGTTAGCCCATATTAAAACGGTGCGCTAACAAAATGTGGCACTTATCGGAAACGCCCAAAACATTATTGATGAACTTAAATCCAATTTTATATTTATTTTCTAAAATAAAAAGCAAATAAAATGATTATTTACACACAAAATTTAGTCATAGCCGGCAATTTTTAAATGTCTTCCTCACAGAAAAATATGTAAATATTTATATTTTTATTTAGTTTTCAGGTGCGAATGAAACCGTTTCAATATTAAATATAAAAGTAAACCTTATTAGTGTTATTCCAAAATTTTTTTGGTCTAAACGTTCCATTATTACTTTGTTTATACACGCCACAAGTGTGGCACAAATAATGTTCTTTTAGGAAAGGCCAGTTTTTATTTATAGATCCACAATTGAAACAATGACGTTTGCTTCCTTCATTTATTTCACCTATAATATTTAAAAATAATATACAATATATATTTAAAAATAATATACCGTACTGTCTCTAATAGAAGCCCTGGGCGTCTATTTTTCAATACCCCTCATTGAGTTGGCTAAATGGAGTCGGACTTCTGTTAGAGACAATACGGTATATCTAGACTGTCAAATGAATGGATAAACTTTATTTATTTACATATTTCAGTGCCAATGTTAATAATTTTGCCTTCTAATTCTTCCTTTGGATATTTAAATTTTTGTTTTTCTAACAATTCAATTTTATATCCAATTAAATTAATTTCCGTCCAATAACTTGATAAAAGTTTGTTTTTGTAATTTTTTATATTTTCTTTTAATAATTCATTTTTATTTATTTTTGTATTTTCTAAACTTTCATTTAGTATAGAAGTTTCATAGTATTTTTCCTCTTTAATAAAATTGCCATTTATGAGTAACTTAAATTTAAAATCAGATTAAAAAAGGTTGTTAAGCAGATATTTAAAACGCTTAAGATGTGTTTAACTTTTTTGATCAGGATATTTGGATCTGCTAACCCTATTCCGGCATGATTTTCTGCCCATGTGAGTATTGGGGACAACTCTATAGTGTAGGGTTGTCGGATCCGGGTTCGAAAAAAACCACTATCCGGAAATTTAAGTTTGATGTCGGATCCGGATATCCAACTATCCGACAACCCTACTATAATAAGGTCCGGCTGTAGTTACCTATTTACTCGACTAATTCCCCACCCTCGAATAATTCCCCACCCCCTATTAAAGCCCCATACCAGGGATGAGTTGAAAAAATAATTCCCCATCCCCAAATACCCTAATACACGTTCAAATTTCAAAACTCGAATAATTCCTCACCCCCTATTAATTCCCCATGCCAGGGATGGGTTGAAAAAATAATTCCTCGGGGGAATTAATCGAGTAAATACGGTATATGTATCTTATATTTTTAATGATAGTGGCGGAGCAAAAGTCACGGAACTGTTTAGAAATAAATTAAATTGTAATTGTAAGGATGATTTTTTGAACCAAATATAATTTAAATGATAAATATACCCGTTTCTCAAATTTAGGTAAATTATTAGCAATTATTAGCATTATTAGCAATTTCAATCACAACTTTCTTTGCTAATTGATAAGATGCAGTATTTTCTGATTTATCATGATTTTTTGAACCAAATATAATTTATTATATTATATATATATATATTATTATATTATATACCAAATATAATTTATTAACCAAATATAATTTATTTTCTGATTTATCATGATTTTTTGAACCAAATATAATTTAAATGATAAATATACCCGTTTCTCAAATTTAGGTAAATTATTAGCAATTATTAGCATTATTAGCAATTTCAATCACAACTTTCTTTGCTAATTGATAAGATGCAGTATTTTCTGATTTATCACTTATTTTACAGTAAAAAATATTTTTATTTTTGTCAGATTTAACTAAACTGTTATTACCAAATTTATTTTTTAGATTTTCGGTTGCTTTCAATACAAAACGTGTTTTTTTCTCGACAGAATTTAAATAAATAAATTCTCTTTTCTGCTTCCAATCATCTTTTATTTTAACCTCAACAACAACTTGTTTTCCTTCACAATGAATATTTAACAGAATAATTAAATATAAGAGAGTAATAATAATAAAGTTAATCATTCAAATTTTGTTATATAAAAATGCCGGTTTTTAAATAACTGTAAAGTTTTTATATAATGCCTAACATATATGGCAAGTGAATAAACGAAAAATTTTCCCCATATATGTACGTTATATGACGAAAATAATCACTGTGAAATTTTTAATAATTAAGAAATATAAAAAGAGTATTGCGTTTTTAATAAAATTTGTATTCAAAAAAATAGCCGAAAAAATTAATCACAAGAGGCGCTTGAGTGGAGATAAAACACACGATTACACATGATAATTTAATGCTAATTAAAGGGCATTAAATTGCGAGGCAATGAAGAAATCTAATAAAGTCCTGGATTTCATAATACTATCTTATTTTCAAATTAGAAACTTAAGAATCGTAGAGTATGACAGATTATAAAACTAATCCTCAACACAGTTTAACTTCTAATTCTATTTATTTTAAAATTTAAAACTTAAAATAATTGTTTAAAAATAATTTGGAAATAAAAAATAATATTAAAATTAAAATCAAAGATGATTGGAAGAAAAAAAAAGGATTTATAGTTAAAATTAGGGTAGCACAAAACCGTACACTAAAATCAAAAAATTTTCGCCTGCAGCGCAAAAAAAAGAAAGTTTTTTTATTTGTTAAATAAATTTTCGTTGACAAACATTTATTTTGTGAATTTATGACTGAATCTTATGATATTGATGAAGATATATTTCTTAATAATGACGCAATGACGCAATTTTATGAGTTGCGCGATTTTTATGTAAGCGTAGCCTTGCTTGTGAAGAGATATGTATTTCTCAATAAAAATTAAGCAATATATATCCAACAAATATTTGTCGGATATATTGCTTCATTTTTATTAAGAAATATCTCTTCACGGGCTACATAAAAATCGCTCACATCTTGCATCAGAAAATAAAATAAGAAAAAAGATAAAGGTCTCGCGCGAGCTTCTTTTCAATGTTATTATCTGTTGCGAACGCAACACGACTTTTTTGTAATCAAATTTTTATTAAGAAATATTTTTTATGGATATCATAAGATTCAGTCATAGATACGCAAAATATTTGTCAACGAAAATTTTTCGTTGACAAATAAAATCTTATCATTTTACATTTCTTTCTTCATTTAATTTTTTATTTAAATATTTTTAAAGAATTATTTTAATTTAATTTAACAATTTAAAAATGAATTTAAAATTTTGTTTGTTTTCATTTTATTTTCTTTTTCAATTTTGTTTGAATGAAGGAATTACATTTGATGAGGTGATAAACTCTGATGAAATAGACTCAATTCAGGATGAGGGAGTAAAGAAACATTTAAAAGATAATATTGAGAATTTGAAGAGCAAATTCAACATTTTTAAACAAAAAATTGTCAGAAATTTTTAAAAAATTTTAATTTTTAAATTTAGAGCAAGAATAAATCTTTGGGAAAGAAACTCAATTCAGACGCTGTGAATTTGTGCAAAGAATTGAGCGTAATGGTTAATGAGCCTAATTGGAATAATTTATCTAAATTCTTAAACAATGGAAAAACTATTTTAAAGAAAATTTATAAAATAATTCCCGAGGTGCATAATAATTACAACGATATTGTGGGTGTTGAAGCTTTAAAAGTAATTTTCAAAAATTGGGGCACATTCTCAATTATTTTTGGTTTGTGGCATAAAAAAATTCTTTCTGTTTCTCAACCTTCTGTATCTAAAAATTATACTCATCGCCGTCGTACAAAACGTAATAATAAGTACTACAAGAAAAATGATGACCAGGAGGAGGAAGATATAGACCAAATCCGTCAAGGGGTTGATGATGCTTACAATTCTATTTTTTTATGTTTTATCTTTATGTACCTTATTATGTTAATTATTATATATTTAGTTGCAACACGAATATATCCATCTTAATATTAGGAAGAAATTTTGTGTAAAAAAGATTAGCCAAATACGTATAAAATATTTTTAAATTAAAAGTATGAAGATTCTCACGCTTCCTTCCGCTTTTTTCGATTTATTTGGAATATATCCATCACTCCATTAGGAGCGCAGTTAAGATTGTGGAGGGCATAGAGCGTTCAAGTCTGGTGCCGAACACCGACGAGAGTCGGAAAATTACCTTACTACCCGTTGGGTCTACAAACAAAAAAAATAAAAAAATTTGGAGCCCCAAGTAGATCTTTTAAAGTTACTTTTAAGTTTAATTAAGAAGATCTTTTAAAGTTACAATTAATTTTCAAATATACAAAAAAGTAGGCATATTTGAAAAAGTTTTGTGGCTTCCGCAAGAATACATCCCTAATGTAGGCTCTATTATCTCATTTGTCAGTGTATTTTCTCCATTTAACATATAAAAGTATATTTGGCTATTCTTTTTATTAGATTATTATTTCTTATTTGTAGGGGTTTTTAAAAATTATTTTTAGTTTTCTAACATAACTATTTTTTTAGTTTTTGGTCATTTTGATTGAATTAGTTAGAAATCCCACTATTTTTCTCTTAAAGTTTTCTAGTAAAAATAAAAAATATCGTTGTTTTAATGATTTAAAATGAAAATTGCTGGTCTATTACCAAAACTCGAAGTACACAAAATTCCTTAATATCCGCCCTAATCGAGGGATATCAAGGGGATATCTATTGATATCCCTTTGATACCCACAAAATAAGGATTGCCCTTCGGTTGAAATTAACGTCTTCGCTAGTAAAACTAAAGTAATCCAAAAATTATTATTTAATCGGCTAAATTTTAGCTTTTCTCTTTTACCAAAATAATTTTATTCCCAATATTCTTAAATTTAAATTAAATATGTAATTAATTAATTTTTAATTCAAAATTCTTCACATTTTTAACATTTCTTTGATTTAAACTTCTATTTTATGACAACATGTATGACATTTATCAGCAATACAGTCGTAGATATATTTTTCATAACGACACGTGATAAAAAGATTAGGATCTGTTATATTTCCACAATCTTTCTGTTGTAAATGTCCTTGAGCCTTTTAATTATTTATAAAATATTATTTATTTTAAAATTATATTTACCTGCTCAAGAGTAAAGAATGCTAATAGAAAGAATACAAAAATAACCTTTGACATTTTTAAAATTTATTTTATATTTAATTATCTAAATTATTTAAATTAAAAATATTTGAAATACTAAATTTTATTTTAGCTTTTTTGTTTTTGATCCTTTTAATGGGTTTGTTGGAGAGTAGACCGAGCCGAGTCTTCGAACAAAAATCTCCATCGTAAACTGAGAACTTTGAGATATGATCTCGATTCATGTACGAACCCCAGTCCGATCTCTATTTTTGATGATTATTTTCAGAAGTATTCAGAAGAAAATCCAAACAGATATACTAATTATTGTTGAATTTCGGGTTTTTGCCCTCAGTCTCAGAAATGCCCAGTTAAAAATATTTAGACTTAAAAATATACACTTTCGAAAAATAAATTAAGGTTTGAAAAATGATTACAGACCGGAAACGAAAACTTGAATGGTGATAATGCTGATACCTTATACAGGGGTACTGATTATTAATTGCTTGTGTCCAAACTTAATTTACAACTTTAAAATACCTTATGCTTAATATAAAATAAAATTAAAAGGTTTACTTACCGTATATGCTCTATTAATTACCCTCTCTTAAATAATTACCCCCGCTCTATTAATTACTCCCTCCAGCGAGAGGTTGAAACAATAATTACCCAGGGTAATTATTAGAGCATATACGGTAATTTAAAAGGATTTTTAATTTCTAAATAACAATTAAGCCTTGTGAAATCTTGAATTTATATTACTCGGTTCTTTATTAAATTTAAATTATATTTTTTTAAATATTTGTTTAGAAAGAGATTTACGTCAATTAAATTTTTACCAAAATCTTTGACGTTTATTTTCTAAAAATAAAATTTAAATTCCTCGATACTAAATTTTTATTTAATTTTTATTTTTTTTATCCAAAAATAAATTTATTTTTCAAACCTTATGATTAAAAAATGTGGCAAAAATTAAAATATTTTTTTAAAAATTAAATTCGAAAACTAAATTCTTGAAATTTTAATTTATTTTAAAATAAATTTTTAATTAATAATTTTATTAATAAATTAAAAACACTCAAATTGAGTTTTTTGACATCTTGCGAAAAATGATAAGGCACCGAATTTAAGTCAAATAAATTTTAGAATTTTCTTTTAAACAATCTTTGATCGGAATAGGCTGTCGGGATTTAGTCGGGAAATTTTGTTCGGAGTAGAACAAAATAAATAAACGAAGGAGAAGAGGGATCAGGTACGATTTAGCTTAATTGTTCTGCAAAGCTCAAAAACGCTCTTTTTTATAAGCTAATTTTGTTAAAGGTTAGATGTCTGCAAAATCAGAGTTTAATGTGTTGGCTATTTTTATTATATTTTGTTTAAAAGATTTTTATGATTGCAATAAAAGTTGGGTTTTCTGAACAAAACACACCTCCACACCTTAAATATATTAAACAACTTTTATTTTTGAGTTATTCAAACAGAAATTGAAATGTGGCTTTTGTTGTTCGTCGTGTACTAAATGGATATGGAAAAAACCATTAAACACAAAATAAAAATATAATTTTTAAATTTCTGTCAGAAAACTTTATATGTATTTTAACAAAGAACATTTTTATAATTCTTTTTAAAAAAAGTACTTCAAACAATTCTTAGTTCGATTTTAGTGAAACCAAATTGAATTTTGGAGATAATGTATATTCAAGATTTTTAAAAATAAATTAACACACTTAAAGCCATTAAAAATTTTATGAAACCAAAAAATAATTTAAACAAAAATTTAAAAAAAACAATTTTTAAAATGAGCTGCCTTTGTCCGATTAATTATCAAAATTCTTCTTTCATAATTCTGACATGAATACGAATAATGCCATTATCAATCCAATCTTCATTACAAAATGAAAATTTCACTTTTGGATTGTAAATATTGGCAATTTGGTATTTTAAATAAAATCCACAATTAAAATTTCCCATTTTAACATTTTTAGCATGCTTGTTCAATTTAAATGTTGAGGGATAAATATAATTTGACATGATAACAGGCACCATTTTTGAACAGTCTTTGGATGCCTCTATATGCTAAAATTAAAATTTATTTTTAGACTTAATCTTATATAACCTGTATTATTAGGTCATAAAGCTTTCCCAAATCAACACTATTGAAACTATTGACACAAACTTTAGGTAATCTTTGTCGTCCATTTGTTAAAATTTTAAATAAAATATTAATGTTTTCCTCTGTGATTTCAGCCTGTTTATAATTGAAAGTAAGAGATTCGGAAATTATCAAGTGATTCAAAACAAATTTAGAAATATCTTCTAATGTATTATTTTCTGCTAATAAACAGCATTTTTGAATATTAAATTGGAGAGGAATTGTTTTGTCGTTATCAAATAATAAATTAATTAATTCTGGATTAAATACAGTTTCATTAAAATAGACATATTCAAACACACAATTAAATATTTGATCTAGCCAACAACGAAGAATAATCATTTCTTCTATATTTTTTGGAATATTTGGCAATGCTGAATGGCAACAAAGACGTTTATTTCCATCCGATAATTTTTCCGTTTGAATACCAAATTTACGGCGCGATTCAAAACTATCAATTTCGTTATTTTCTAATCAAATTCGTTACCTCCTGGCATTTATTTCTAGCCCATCGGTCATCAAGTCAAAGGCTCGACCGGCTCACAGGTGCGCTACTTTCACCTAGATCTTGAACCCCCGCCTAGGTACAGTTTTAAGTGCCACCCAGATGGATCTCCGTTCTCCGCTACAATAATAAATTAAATTTATAAATTTACAATTTCGAGAGCATTAAATTTCATTCTTGCCAATTCACTCTTATATTTATTAATTAAATTAAGAAAGTGAAGATTTGTTTGTTTAAAATAAAATAATTGATCGAAATTAAGACATTTTAATACATCAAGTTGAACTTCGGTTGGTAGAGAATACATCTTAATTGTCTAATTATCTAAAAATAAAATCAGAAAGAGACGGCAAAGCTACAAAATAGAGACCGGACTTTCTCGAAATCCTTTTTTATCAAAAAATCCTTCTCAATCAAATGACTCCTTAATATTTTCACGAAATTCATCTTACTCACTAAATCCACCCGATTTCCCTCTTAATCCCCCGCCGATCCGGAATAAATCCGGATCACTGATTATTATCACTAATTATTATTTACTAAAATTATCAAAGTTTTTTTTGTTAATTTTTTAAAACTTTTATAAAAATAAAAACAAAAATTTAAAATACACAAAAATTGTTATTTGACTAATAGAAAATAAAGATTAAGTACATAAATTAATTTGAATTTATTGAAAAAATAATTCCTTTTTTACTCTCTATCGAAAATATTTATATTTAAATATGTAGAAAATTTTTAAAATTTATTTCCCACATATAAGAAAGTATTATTTTAGGCAAGTTAAATACAAAAAATACACAAACTTAATTGAATTGAGGTAAAAGAAGGGCAATTTTGCCTTTCAATCATCCCTTCTCTCATCATTTTTACCAAAATTTGTGAAAGTTTCATTTTAAAAAATCAAAAAAAGATTAAATTTGTTAATTGCCATTAGCAAAAGGAGGTAAAATTGTAAATAAGGAAACACAAAAATGAAGCATATAAACGACAGAAATACTAGTACAATTTGGCATTTATTTTATTTACTTTTAATTTTCTTTTTTGATAAATACTATTTTTTTTTAATTTGTTGAAATTTATTTTTGAAAAAAATTTTTAACTTCTTTTTTTGCAATAAAATTTTTTTTCTCAATTTCCATCAATTATTAAATATTCAACAAACTAATTTTTATTTCAAAAATTTTATTAATGAATATGAGGATGAATTGGCTCGAATGAAATTAGATAAACTCGTTATTGTAATTTGTTTGAAAATTGATTTCATAAAAAATTATATTTTTTAGCCTGGTATTTATAAGGAAAATAGATATGAATCTTTTAATCCAAAACTTTATGACGTTGAAATGAGTGAGGAACTCGAGAAGAAGGTTAAGAATTAATTTTTTAATTTTAAAATAAACGAATTTTAGTGGAAAATTGGAATAGAAGAACACATTCCTATGCTTCTAAGTATCAATAATTCATACTCAGACTGTTTTTTTGTATTGGGACAAGGTAATCTTGTAGATACTTGAATATATTGTAAATAATGTGAGGTATTGTTTGGGGATAAATTGTCAAGATAAAATTTTAGGATCTTTTTGCTTGAGGAGATCATATTTAAATCATTAAATTTTATATAGGCTCCAAATGTTTGCATTTACCAAATCTTCCAAAAAATATTGAAGAAATGAAAATTGCTCGTTATTTATTTCAACAACTCTTTAAATATTTCTTTGAATATGTTCAATTTGATCAATTTGTATTTAATCCAAAAATGATTGAATTATTATTTGATGGAAACAAAACAAAAATACCTCTACAAATTCATTCCCGAGAAGCTAATATAATTATTTCCTACAATTATGATAATTATCTTTTAAGCTTTGCATTGAATCATCTGATTTCTAATAAATTTTACGTTGATTTTAAGGAGATCGTTAATATAGAACACTATACAAATGTTTTATTCGAAATTTTGACAAATTGTGGAAATAAATTTTCTGAAGTTAGCTTTCTGGCTGAACTCAAACTTTTTAATCTTATTAAACAGGTAATTAAATTCTAAATACCGTATTTTCTCTAAAATAGCCCATGGGGTTATTTTTTTCGATCGTCCTCTAGAGGGGGGCTATTTTAGAGGAGGGGCTATTTTTTCGATGCCTAGATTTTTTGAACACCAAAATATTTTACCAAGTTTTGAATAATATTTTTCCAAATCTTAATAGAATTCATCACAAACTAAAAGTCTCTTAACGAAAATCCTCGCACAAAAACTTCCATCAAGTACTCCTTGTCGTTAAATTCATCCAAAACTTGGTTTAAGGTTTGGGATACCGGTAATTCTTGCGTTCGTACCCCCCACTCATTTTTCCTTCCTCAAAGTATTAAAAAATGGTCAGTCAATCTTAGGTAATAGAACTCGTTGAGCTGTGTCGGATGACACCAAAATCAACCCCCGGTCTTAACTTTGTGACAGATACAGACCCCCGAAAATTGAAAAATAAAAGGGTGGACCAGGCTCATTTTTTGGGATAAAAGTTCGATTAAACAAATAATAGCTTATTCGAAAGAGCTTGTCGGGGTGATTCGAATGACATCAAAATCAACATAATTGAACAATATTTGAAAAAGTTATGACATAAAGTAATCCTATTGTAGTCTAAAGTTTAATAGTATTAAAAGTGATTGGATTAAGATGCCTATCTAGGGGGGGGGGCTATTTTAGAGAAAATACGGTATTTGAGTATAACAGCGATTTTTATCTGCTTAATTAAAAACTTGATTAATTTTAGCATATACAAACTTCAAAAAATATTTCTGAAATGGTGAAAGAAATTAAATTTTATGGAATCAAAATTAGAGACGACGAGTTAGAATCTACAAACTATCAACTTTCCAATAAATACAATCCAGAAATTAAGTTTTCTGTTTACATTGAATATTTGATTGTTGAAATTAAGAGAATTAATTGATTAACACATTTTTTAATTTATCATTTTTTCTTAAAATTTGTTGTAAACTTAAAATAATAATTAAACTTTGGATAGCTAAAATAAATTTTGGTAAATATTTGGGAATAAAATTTTTTATAATACATACATAGATTATAAATTCATTTTATCTTTCTAAAATTTAATTTAATTTTTTATTTAAAAAAATTTAAATTAAAAATATTTTTCTTCAATTTTTATCAAGTTATCGATTTCCAAAGTAAATCAAGTTTTAGATATGGCAAGTGAAAAGATTTTTTCCTTTAATAAAAATAAATGGCATTTTATTTAAAAATTTTTCTCAATTAGTTTTTATTGGGAGCAGGCCACTATACCGCCGCCCAATATACCGCCGCCCAGTATACCGCGCCCAGTATACCGCCGCCCATTATACCGCGGGCCCAGTATACCGCGGGCCCATTATACCGCCGCCCAGTATACCGCCGCCCATTATACCGCCGCAAAAATTTTTTATTATTTTGGCGGGGGATGTTAAATAGTGACGGGGGATGTTGTTCCAATGACCCCCGTTGACGGACTAAGATCCCCCGTCACTTGTTAACATCCCCCGTCATTGGGTCAACATCCTCTGCTTTTGGAACAACATCCCCCGTCACTATTTAACATCCCCCGTCATCGGGTCAACATCCCCCGTTGGCGGACCAACATCCCCCGTCACTATTCAACATCCCCCGCCAAAATAATAAAAAATTTTTGCGGCGGTATAATGGGCGGCGGTATACTGGGCGGCGGTATAATGGGTCCGCGGTATACTGGGCCCGCGGTATACTGGGCGGCGGTATAATGGGCGCGGTATACTGGGCGGCGGTATAATGGGGTGTACCCGTTTTTATTTTTTTAATACCTATTTCAATAATTAATTTGTTAATTTAAAAATGAATTTGAAATTTTATTTACTTTCATTTTATTTCTTTTTTTAATTTTGTTTGAACGAGGGAATTGAATTTAAGCAATTGATAACCTCAATTAGTGATGCGGGAGTAAAGAATAATTTAGAGGACGAACAAATTTGAATGTTAAAAAAATCTGGCCTCTTATATGTTGACCTGGAGACATTAATTGAAAAGAAATAAAAAAAAGATTAAGGTCAATATGCAAAATGACTAAATGATTAAAGAGAAAAGAGGGCGTGGTCTGCTTGATGAATATTATTTAACATAACTATTTATTCCCCAACAATTATTTATTTTAAAAAGAAGAATTTTTATAGATTGTATCCATTCTTTCAATTTCATTTAAAAATAAAAAAAAGTTATGTTGCTTGCCAAAGGAAAGTAAATAAACAAATTTATGAGGGTTAAAGTGCCTTATATTTGTTAACCTTCATTTTAACTTCTTTCCTATAATTTTGCCTTAAAAATAAGGTTGTCGGATCTGGATATCCGAAGATTTCCAACCTTATTACAAAATTGGTTGATTCTTTTAATAATATAGAAATATCAATCTCCAAAATAATTTTGTTTTGTTTGATATCACAACTTTAATCAAATTAAATTTCAGAGATTTTTATTTTTAAAAATGAGTTTATTAAATAATCAGTCCTCTTGTTCTACTTGTAGTCTCCAAGTTCGTATCCAACAATTGGAGGTTTGGGAAATATTTTTAGAAAAGATTAATTTTATTTAATTTTAGAATGATAATAATGAAATGCAGACAAATTTACAACAATCGAATGAGAAAATCGCGGAACATGTAAATTTTGTATAAAAATATATAAAAATCTATGCCCCCCCCCCCCCCCCCAATATCAACTTCTTTAAAATAATTATTAATTAAATACAAACGCCCATTTATAAAAGCTATCCACTTAATATCGTTACTGATAACGGCTCGGTACCATATCGGCATCTGCCTTTCGGTATCGGGATTCAAAAAAACCGGTGTAATACCGCCCGATACAAGTGGGGATCCCGATACCGCCCAACCCTAGTTTTAGAAAAAAAATCGAAAGCTTTATTATAGAAAATTTATTCATTTTATTTAAGGATTTGTTGCTCCAACAAACCAACGAATTTCAACAAATGCATTTAGCATTAGTTTTTGAGAGAAATAAACGTTTAAATTTAAAAGAAGAAAATAAAAATTTGAATAAAGAAATTAAAAATAAAATTGAAGAAAATGAGAATTTGTTAAATAAATTTGAAAAAGAGAAGGAAAATAATGAAGAATTAAATAAAAAATTGGAAGAAAATAAAATAAAAATTGATAAATTAAATTCTGAAAAGGAGAATCTTCAAGCAAATTTTGATGAAGTAGCTATTTATATTGATGAATTGAAAAATGAAAATAAATATAAACAAGAATTATTTGAAGTAAGTTTTAAAAAAATAAAAATATTGGTTAAATATTGGAGCTTGAAAGAAAAAAAAATTTCGTTGCCCCCTTCCACATATTCTTTTTTCCCTTCCTGAATTTACATGAGGATAAACGTCTTCCTCAAATCCACTCAAATTCCTTATAAAAATCATTTTATTTAACGTTTCTTATTTGAATGTAAAATTGAGGGAGTTCAGCTAAAGTTATAATACTTATAAGTATTAAAGAAATCCCACTGGATCGGATCGAAATATTTTCGGTTTCCGAATTTTTTAGTTTTCATAATTTTATTAGAAAATCTTAAAATGTTCTTATTCACTTGGGAATAATTATTAAGAATATTTTGATATTTTTTGAAATTTTTAATTTGAGAGCGTAAGGATTAAAAAGGAAAATTTGAGGATATTATCCGATTAAATAATTTAATTATAAAAAAATTATTTTTTAATTTTAGAAAGAAATTGAAGAAAAATCTGCAAAGCTTAAATTCGAGATAAAAAAGTGTAAAGCTGCTTATCTTAAAAATGCTAAATTGGTTAGTAAAAATAAAAAATTATTTGAACGAATTGTTTGTATGAAAAAAATAATTAAAGCTAAAAATAATAAAAATATAAAAATTGTTGATTATATTAATCAATTAAAATTGGAAAATGAAAATATTATTGAGGAAAAGGATGAAGAGGTAATTTATATTTTATTTAAATTTTGTTCGAAAAATTAAAATGTCCTCAGTTAATTTAACCTTTGATTGACTTTGGAGGAAGGATAATTAAGTATAAATTTTCGTAAAATGCTAGGATCTCTCCTCAATTCCTCAAAAGTCATTTAATGTCTAGATAATTATTTTAAAATTAGAAAATATTAAAATTTTCAATTCTATATTATTTTATAGATTAATAAACAAAAAAATAATTATTTGGATCAAATTGATCAATTAAAATTAGAAAATGAAAATCTTTGTAAAAATCTTGGGGAAAAAGATGAAAAAATTAAACTGTGTGAGGAACAAATTAAAAAGGTAAATTAAAAATATATTTAAATTCTGTTTAATTCAATTCTGTAGTTTGGTGAAGAAAATAAAAATTTTTTGGAAGAAATTAGTCAATTAAATTCGAAAAATAAAAATATTGCTAAAGAAGCTAAAGAAAAAGAACAGAAAATTCGTTTAATTAATGATCATTTACAAGAGGTTAATTAAAAAAAAATTTTTCAATTCCTAGATTTAACTTTATCACTAACACAATCACAGGTTAAAAACGATTTTTTCGTTTTATTCCGACGTATACCTAAATTAAAATTAAAATTAATTCTTTAGTTTAATTTAAAATAAAAAATTTTTTAAAGGCTAATCAAAAAAATCAAAGTCTCTTGGAAGATATTGATCAATTAAATTCTGAAAAAAGAAATCTTATTACAGAATTTAAAGAAAAAATTAAAGTAATTAATGATCAACTAAAAGAGGTAAAAAATTATTTATAAATTAAAAATATTTTTAATAGGCGAATACCTCAAGTAACGAGAAAATTAATTTAATTGAAGCCAAACTTGGGGAATTATACACTAATTTGGACAAATTACAAAATGAAACCGACAAACCTGTGGTTTGTTTTATTTTGTTTTTAGGGCTGGCTAAAATTTGGACACAAAAAGATCAAAAATTCTCATAAAAATACACACAAAAATGCAAATAAAAAGCTCATAATTTGCATAAAATTTTGCAAAATATGCCCAAATATCCACCTATGGGTCTCAGAGCAACGTAAAAACACCATTTTTGAGCTTTCTTTTCAAGACATTTCCTCAAACTAAAATGGGCAGCCCTACTAAATATTTTAATAAATCAGAATTTCTTTGTTTCCAGCATTTTGTAAAACTTGATAACAAATTAACTTCAATTTCTACTAGTAAAACTTGCTGTAAAAATGCTTGTATTAATTCTAATGTAAACTATGGGTCATGCATTATTAATAAAGGATTTGTTCGTATTGTTGATTATTTAAAAGTAGAGTATCATTCTGTTGAAGGAAAAGGTTGGGAAATCAGAAAATTTAATTGGAACTTATAGTTAAATAGTAATTTAGAAAACAACAAAAAGATTCTTGTATTTGCACAACGTTCATTTAACAAACCAACAAATAATAATAATCAACATTTATTTTATTTTGAAATTAAAATTATTGAGAAAGCAGAGAATCAAAAGTAAGTAAAGATACACATGATTAGTTTTGCCGGGCCCGTTTATCCAGAAACGAAAAAAGACCGGATAACCGAAATTTCTTTCCTAAAATGGGAGAAATATGTCTTCTTGGCCTTCCAAAAAAGGTGAAAATTTGTATTTACAACCTAAAGAGAATTTTGACTGATTTGGGTGTTATATCGAGGGATCAATAGGGGTGGACATTTATAGTGGAAAACCGAAGTATTTGCAGTATAGAAGGATATCAGTGGATTTACATGGATTAAGGCCACTCAACCTCATAAATCGCTAGATACATAACAGTTAATCCTAAAATCTGTCAATTCCTCTGCTAGTTGCGCGCGGTCAACGGTAACATAAACCTATTCATTTTCCCGCTCTTCAAACCATTTTACTTGAAAAAAAACTTACTGGGGAGGTGTAACGACACAGGTGCTTTAAGAAACTTTGATTTTTATTTAAATTACGATATTTTAATTTTATTTAAAACAATTTAAAGTTGTGATGTTGGAATTGGACTTGATTATAACGGCAGTTACACTCGTGGAGTTGGTTCTAATGTTGGAGATGTCTATGGGTGTGCACTTGTTTTTCCTCCAATGAATGAATTGAAGAAGCTTCCTTTTTATTTTTGTACAAAAAATGGAAGTCGAATTGATGGTAAGAAAGATTTTCTAAGGGTTATGTAATTAAACGTACCCTAAAAATTTGTTTAATTAAAGTTTCATTAAAGTTCAGATTTAAAGTTTTTCAGTTTCGACAATCAGTTCTCGACAATTAAATTAATCTTTTAAATTTAGGCAATCATTATTTACTTAAAGAGGAAGGAGACACTTTTCGGCCATTTATTAAAACTCGTTCCTGTTCTGTAGAAATTAACTTTGGAAATGATCTTGAGAATAAGCCTTTCTGTTATGATATTACTAAAAATATTTGAATGAATTTTTTTATTCCAAGCAGAGTGGTTCACGACAGAATTATAACCGAAAATTTTATCGAAAATTTAAATTCTAATTGAAAAATAAGTAAAATTTCCCCCAAAACAACCCATTATTCGTTAAAAAACATGACCGAAAACGAGATTTTAAAAATAAAATTTTAAAGGTGTTAAATATGTACTTGTCGTGAACTATTCTGCCAAGTTTCAATTTTATATTCTTTTTTAATTTCCTTAATTTTTTCTTTATTCAATTTTTTGAATTCCCAAATTTATTCTTTATTTTCTTTGATTCACTTTTAAAATTTTTTAAATTATTGTATTACTCTCATTTTATTCTCCTTTTTGTTTGTTTTTTTGCCTTTTTTTGATTATTATTTTTTAAAGTTTATTATTCCAGTTTCGCATTTTTAATTTTCTTTACTATGTAAAATTTAAATAAAGTGAAAGTTTATCAGATGAATGTTTATGAGTTTGTGAATTCATCCTTCGACATGTCTTGCTTTTCATTTTTACTCTCATTTTCCTCTCTTCCTTCCTCTTCCTTAATTTCCTTCTTCCACTCCTCCTTTTCCCCCGGTTTCCCATTAACTTCTTCCCTTTCTTCATTCTTCTCCTCTTCATTAATTTTTTCAATTATAGCACTTACTTCTTACGGTCTACTTGTAGTCATTTCATCATTTTTAGTATTTTCTTCCTCTTCTTTCCCTTCATGATCCGAATGAGTAGTCTCCTCCAAATAGATTCCTTCCAAAACATTTTCCTCTCCCTGCGTAATTTCTTCCTTCTTGTTTAGGTCGTTCTCTTCATTCTCCTCCTCTCCCGGTTGTTCTCCATCTAATTCAACAAAATCAGACCAATCTGGAATCTTTGGCTGTGTAGGATGTCCTGTTTTCTTCTCTTTAGGCGTGTTGGATGTTTTTGTTGTTTTGTTAATTGTTTCTATTGTAGGCACTAATTCTGTACTAGTTTTCAATTCAGCAACTTTTTTTGGAATGAGATTTTCAGCCCAAGTTTCCTCCCAATCGTATGTCTCTTCTGTTAAATTTCCAGCTAAATTGATGCTTAATCCTTGCATCTACAAAATTTAAAATTCCAAATAAATTAAATCATTAAAAAAGAAATACTTCAAAGACATGGTCCTTAAAATCCTTCAAGTCTAGTTCTCTTGCAAAATTGATGACATGCTAAAATTGAAAAGGTTAATTATCAGTGCGGGGTATGGCTCCGTTGGAGCCTTAGCTAAGATTTTAAAAGGTCGGAGCCGGAGAAAACAAATGCCCAATACCCAGCACTGTTAATCATATGAATATTGCTAAATTTCAAATGTCCCCTTTTGCCCAAAACTAAGATGAAGCAAGTTTAAATTATTTTCCTATAAGATTTTCTTAAAATTTTCTTCTTTAATTTGGAAAAATTTTTAGATTTTAAATTTAAAAAAATTCTTTTAAATTTTACTTTAACTTTTTCTCCCTCACAACTGTGTTCAATCTCAATTTTGAATTTATGTTTATATCTAAAATTGAAATAATCAAAAAAAATGTTTTAATTTTAATTTACGAAAGGGGCGCAATTTCAATTTCCTCATTGAGGGATTTACGAGAAGGACAGAGACTTTAAAGGATTGATCAATTAAATTGTAATTAATTAATATTTTCTTACCGTTCACTCAATATACCCCCAACAATAAAGCCATTATGTTCTGACAAGTTAAGTTCAAAGGTGCTGATATTTTCATTCTTTTCAGGGCAAACATCACCAATCGGTCCCTTAAAAGTAAACAAAAATATTTCTTATAAAAATTATTTGAAAGAAAATTTAAAATTACCTTTGGGTGTAACTGAATAAATTTTATAGTGATTGTCTGATTACTTGAATTTCCACAAATCACACAACCTCCAATCATTACAAGGGCCATGTCTAAACATTTTTAACAAAATTTATCTTAATTATTTCATCATTTTCAACCTTGCATATAATTCTTTTTATATTCAGAAATGTTTTTTGGATTATTCCTTTCAAACAATGTACTGTTTTTAACGATATTAATTCCTTTAGATCCAAAAAATTTTAATCGAGCGCAGTAAGAGAATCGTCTTTAAATGAGGAATTTCTGTAGAAGAGGAATTTCTTTATTTAGATAGACTTACTTATAATTTGTAGTTCGGCAATTAGCCAATTTCTTAAAATAATTCTTTGGAGTACCGACAATGTTGACATTTTCAATAGTTTTTTTCTCTCTAACTTGTACCTTTAATGAGTTAAATATTTAAATTATTTTATTAGAAATTTTCTTCAAATAGATATCTCTATATTGTGTAATATCTTCAAAACTTATTTAATATTGCCCAATATAGATAAATAAATCTTAAATTTTGAGGGAGAAGGGATCTTAAATTTTCTTTTGATAAAACTAGGGGTTTTTTCTTTTGATAAAACTAGGCCCGATTCTGGATCGGGGGTCATTATTCCAAATCCCGATCCCGATTTTGGCAAATCCCGATCCCATAGTCGGGCCCTGGTTCGCTATTGGTCGCTATTCCAAAATCCCGATTTTAGGTCGGGATCCCCATCCCGTTCAATCCTAGATAAAGCACAAATAGAGGTCTGAAAATAGTTTACCGAATAATTAGTATATTCATTAGTAGATTCACCAGCTTTAGTTTTGTAAGCTATTCCTTTCCCCTCTCTTAAGATACAACTGTTTCCATCAAAATCGACAGTTTCATTAGTTATATTTTCACCATCACTGATTTTAGTTATATTTTTATTATCAGTTTCGTTTTGATTCGGGATCTCTTCAGCATGTATATTTTCACCATAATTGTCATCTAATGAAGTAATTGTTGGGGCCGTTGAAAGCTAAAAATGTGGTAAATCTTCTTATCTTGGATAATTCTTTCTCTCAAATTATTAGGAATTTAATCAAAATTTAAAAAAAATTTCTGAAATCATTAAAACCCCAGCCTTTTCCTCTTCAATTTCTTCGCCATTTCCTTCAATATTTCCTTCAGTAGTTGTTAAGTTGTTGTCAAATTTTCCCTCCTCAGTCATTGACGTTGGAAGAGTTTCGATGTTTGTCAGTTCAAGTTCTTCTCCCCTTTTAGCCCGCAAAGGAACCTGCGCGGAACTTTTGTCAAACAAAAAGACATGAATACTAAAATAATAAAAATTTCTAAATTTTTAAAAATTAATTTAAGAAAACCTTAAACTTGTTAGGAAAACCAACTTTTTGTTCATCGTTGATTAAATAAAATATTCTGATGCAAAAAAATGAAAATTTTAATGAAGATTGGACTGTTTTATATTAAATAATTACTAGTTTAAATTATTAGTATTTTTTCTGTTATTTTTTATGATTCATTTCATTAAGCTTATAGAAATTTAATCGTGCAAGAATTTCCTTTTTTTGTTACTTTTCCATCATTTAATCCTCTCTCTCATTTCATTTTATTTCTGTTAAAAAATTAATTTAAATATATTTTTTTTGAAAGAATCTAACTAATTCGATTTAACTATCAGATAAAGCTGATTTTTTAAATTATTTATTAATTTGTTAAATGGAACATTGATTCAAATGAGAAATAAAAATTCAAAAAAATTTTTTTATTTATTTAGGTAATGGCTAGGGTTGTTCACTAACAGTTATTAAACCCACGGTTTTTGGTTAATCCGTTTTGAGTTTTAGACAAATACCAATTTTATTTTGGGCATCGGTTAAGAAAAAAATCTCGCTCGGGATCCCGGAAGTTCGATTTTGACGGTCTTTAATATAAAGTGCAAATAATATTAATTAAACTTTTCTCATTGCTCGTGCCAGACAATGCTAACACGGAACTAATTTATTATAAAAAATAAATTTCGCTTTGTATAAAGTGCAAGTCTATAAAGTGCAAGTCTAAAGTCAATTATATTAAGTCTGGCATAATGAAATCCAGACAGAATAACAAGGTCAAGCTGTATATAAAAGAATATCATCCTCTCCTCAAATATCAGCCTTTTATAAAACTTCATCTTCAAAAAATGATTTATTTCTGCTTTGCTTTATTTTCACCGTCTTTATTACAAAAACTGGCGCAACAAATAAAACATTAACTTTGAAAATAAGTCCGGTCATAAATACCACAATTCGTGGATTAATCCCTTTTAATGAACAAAACCATGCCAAATTTGGTGTTCATATGTTTTGTAATGGAGGGAACAAAACTGGCCATTTTGGAGGTATAAGCAAAATTCATGAAATTGATGCTAATACGGAGAAGGAATTTAAAATGCCTGGAAGTTGCAAAGTTGAGGATGGTCATCTTATAATTTATATTTCTCATATTCTTTTACCCAAAACATATGCTGAAGGAAATGATTATAATAATTGGGTAAGAGATATTTTTATTTAAAGCTAAAGGATACATTCTTATATGTTATGTTAGTGGTTTATCCAAGACTTTTCTAATTTGATGAGAATAAGAATCCAAACCAGAAGTATCCGACTAAACGAAGGAGGGATTGTAGTTGGATTAGACGAATGAAATCAGGGAATATCCGAATCCAACTAGTTTGATCCAACTCGTTTGTCTATGCTTACATTAGGCATTTTATGGCACATACCATCAGCTTCTGATTTGAATATCTACGAGTATAGCGTTAGTATGAGTAGTGATAGACATTAGCCTAGAGTTAGCGATAAATTAATCATAGCTAGAATCTAACAATATTGAATGTCTTAAGGAAAGACTCGATACTAAGAATATCAGGTATATAAATTTCACAAAGTCATTTATGCCATAGGACAATGAACGAAATTTTTAAAACTATTTATTAATTCAGCCCAGCATTGTATTGGCTATCAAAGATATTAAATACCGTATATACTCTATTAATTACCCTCCCTCAAATAATTACCCCGCCTCTATTAGTTACCCCCTCCAGCGAAAGGTTGAAACAATAATTACCCTCTTAAAATTAGTTATAATTAGCCGTCCTAAAATAACCTTTATTAATTACCCCACCTCTATCAATTACCCTCTCCAGGGAGAGGTCGAAACAATAGTTACCCAGGGTAATTAATAGAGTATATACGGTATATCCGTACAAACGAGCCCAAATTAACATTGCTGTACGAATTTGCTGAACAACCTTTTATTCATGAAGAAACCTATTGAGTAAAAGTAAGAAGAACAGTTGCGATTATCTTTAACATGGGTTTTTTTCAATTTGTAATAAAGTTGTGTCCAAAAAAGAAATATTGTAATTTCATTATAATCTATAAATGTCCCATAAATACCCGGTTATTATCACAAAATTTATAAAATAAAGTTCATAAATACAAAGCATTAGATAATTGACTAAATCTCAGAAATCCATTTACGAAAATCATTTCATTCCTGATAATTTTAGATAAATTTTAAATTAAATATTTAATTAAATATAATAAATTTAATTTAAAAACTAAATGTATCATATGGTTGATATTTTGGGTGCGATATTTAGGGTCAGCGATATTTAGGGTTGATACCATGTGAACAACAAAAAGGTAATTTCAAAACATTTAGACATTCTAAAAGCTTAAACATTAAAAGAAATAATAAAAAAATTTTTATACGTACCAATCTAAAATTTAATGAACTAAAGTTGGATAATGTAAAATCATACAAAGTATGTAATAAAAATACAATTTAAAATGACTAATTCAATAAACATTACCAAAAACCAAAAAAATATGTTAGATAGCTGAAATAAATTTTAAAATCCCCCTACAAAATTTAAAAGAATAATAAATAATCTCATAAAAATAATAACCAAATATGTATGTATTCATTTAAAAATTATTTTTAAATTTCTCTTTTTCTAAAAATTTTAATTTTAGATTAACGAGTTTAGTAATTCTTTCAAATACATCTTTAATTTTTATGTTTACCGAAAAATATTGTTTTTCAGCAAAATTAATTTAAACACAGAAATGAAAACGACAATTATCCCCATACTTTTAATTTAAATATTTTATTCATATTTGGCTAATTTTTTTTCAATAAAACCTCCTTCCTAATGAAGTGATGGATATATTTGGGTTGCATATAAATAGACAACGATTAACATAATAATATTCAAAAATACATAGCTTAAACAAACAAAATTGTAGGCATCCTCAACATCTCGATTGAATTTGTTTACCTTTTCATTATGTTTCTTCTCACGTTCCTCTTTTTCTTTCTCGTAGTAATTATAACCACGTTTTGAACGGCGGTTATGGGGATGATTTTGAGAGGTAGAAGTTTGAGAAACAAAAGGTTGAGAAAATAAAAGAATTTTTTGATGCCATAAATTAAAAATAATTGAGAATATGCCCCAATTGTTAAAAATTATGTTTGAAGCTTTAACATAATACTTTTTTTCGTAGTCTTTATACTTCTTAGGCATTATAGTATTATAAATTATCTTTAAAATAGTTATTCCTTTGTTTAAAAATACAGAAAAATTATTCCAGTTACTCTGTTCCACCATGACATTCAATTTATTGCATAAATTCTCAACGGCTGACTCTAACTTTTCTCCCAAAGATTTATCATTGTTCTAAAATTCAAAAAAAAATTTAAAAAATAAAACAATATTCTTTTTACAATTTTGTTTTTAAAAATCTCAAGTTTTCGCTCCAAATTCTCAAGATTATTTTTCAAATCTTGCTTCAATCCCTCATTCTCAATTGTATCTATTTCATCCGAGTTTATTACTCCCTCAAATGTAACTCCTTCGCTCAAATAAAATTTAAAAAGAAAATAGTAAAATGAAAACAACCAAAAGTTTAAATTCATTTTTAAATTCTTAAATTAAATTAATTTAAATATTTTTTAAAAATTATTTAAATAAAAAATTAATGAATGACTGAAAAAAATAAATTTTGAGATGGGAGGGGGGGGGGGAGAGAGAGAGAGAATTTTTCCTTGCCATATAATTTTGGGAATCAATTAAAAAATGTAAATATATATACCTCTCAAAAGATCAACAAATGATCAAAATGGCTTTAAAATTTAAAATTTTGTTTAGATGTTTAGAATTTGTGTTTTTAATAGGGTTGGTCCCCGTCCCCGAAAGTCGGGGAATTTGGGCGAAATTTCCCCGTAAAAATTTTTCCCCCGCCCCCCCCCCCCCCCCCCCCCGTAAAAAAATAAAAAATTTTCCCCGTCCCCGTCCCCCCCCCCCGTGGCGCTGCCTCCCCGAAAATTTTCCCCGTGGCCCTCCCCCCCCCCCGTCGGGGACCAACCCTAGTTTTTAATCTCTAATCAGAAGCCTTTTTCGTCATTCAAATAATGACGAAAAAGTTGCCCATTGACTTAAACTTGAAAATGTCAGTTGGCGTTAAAAGTGGCAAGGAATCAACACCATGATTGAAAACTAAAATGTGGCAATAAAGAATTAGCGGGATTTAATTTGTTGAAGTGCATAAATATATGGATTTGATATTTAGGGGTGACTTATAAATAAAATATTAATATGCACGTGAAAACTCTTAAAAGGGCAAGATTTATTAGAGAAATATTTTTATTAGTGCAAACACATGATATGTTTAATCATGGCATGTAAAAAATTTTTTTATAAAAATTAAAGAGATTCCCAAAAGAACAACAAAGTCTATTCAATAAAGTGTTTACTATTGTTTTTGTGGGGTTTTATGTCTATGAGTCATTTGATCTAGTTGTTTAAAGCCAATTTATTTAATTTATTTAGCTTTAATTTATTTGTTTCAGTCTTTGTTATATACTTTTGATACATACATACAATACTTCCTAAAAGGGGATTTCAATTCCGAATAGATTAATCAATTAATGTACCGCATTTCCTCAAATAATAGTGATGTTCGAGAGTCAAAAAAAGCCGAGAGTCGAGACCGAGACCCGAGACCGAGAATCAACCCCGAGACCGAGAGCAAAACGAGAGTCGAGAGTCGAGACCGAGAGTCGAGACCGAGAGATTAAGAGGGATATCACTTGATGTCCCTCCTAATCCCCAAAAATCCGTTTATATCCCTCATAATATATACCCACAATATTTATCCACTGATATTCACATTAATCTCTTAAAATTCCCTCATATCCATCAATATCCCTCCCAAATCCGACGATATCTCCTTGATCCCTCGATGCCACGCACAAGTCCATTGATATTAATTTAATCCTTCAGAATCCCCAGTATCCCTCTTAATCTTTTTAATCTTATTAAATTAAAAATTAATAAGATTCCCAGTATTTTTCACCCGAACCCCCGACCTGTGAATTTTTCAAAACCCGGCCCAAAACCTTCTTCTTCCATAAAACCTCTTTTTGCGCCGCAGGCAAAAATTTTGAGAATTTTGGGGGTCCTTAAGTCAGATTTCTTCCATTTTTTGCGCCGCAGGCGAAAATTTTGAAAAATTTGGAAGGCCTTAGTAGAAAAAATTCAATTGTAAGAACTACAGGCAAAAATTTTTTTGAAGTTTAGATGATCATGAAGCCAGAACTCTTAGATTTCTGCTCCGCCGGCGAAAATTTTGTAAAATTCATGATTAAATTAAAATTTTTAATATTTTTTCACGTGTATAATATATTATAAAAAATAAATTCGCAAATTTATAAGCAAAATCAAAGTTGAAAAACATTTATTTTTGAAAAGGCAAATTTTTTCACCCTCTATGGGTTCGAACCCATATCAATCAAAATATTAAGTGAGTAAAGTCAGTCAACCTAACCACTGAACCATCGACCAACAAAAAAAATAAGAGAAAATATAAATATTTCTTTCCCTTTTCCTTAAAAATTTAAATGTTAGAGTACGCGAGGGACGAGTAAAATTCAAAAAATTTCCGTCATTAGGGGTGTAAATTTAGTCTCGTTTTCCGAGACCAAAACCCCGAGACCGAGACCGAGAGCCCAAAAAAACCGAGAAATTTCTCGACTCGAGACCGAGACTCTCGAACATCACTATCAAATAGTAAGGCCTGTATTGTTTGTTACGGCCCTTTAGAAGGTTGAAAATAGTCCGGCAGGCCGACTATTTCAGGAAATACGGTATTTAATTTGAATTCCAGAGATTGTATGTATTCTCTAATAAATATAAAAAAACTTCATTTTTATATTGTATGTACTTATATCTTTATCGGAAAGCTGGTTTTAAAAAATAGTTTTATTTGATTAAATATTTTCTGCTCGTCTCAAAATTCATTCGCTAACTATGCGCTTCTGACTTCCATACAGATTTTTAAATATAATTTCTTTCACCATGTTTGAAGTATCAGTTAATGTTTCTTTGTGCTAAAATTGGATTAGTTTATTTTTTAGAAAGTCAAAATCAAGATATAGTAATTACCTGTAAAATAGCCGAATGAAGTTCTGATAATTGGGGATGTTTACAACAGACTTTAGGCTTTTTTGTCTTAATAAAGCCCTCAATATAGAGAAATATCTTAATATTTTACTTGCGATTTTAACAAATGAAGGGAATAAATTCTCTAAAGTCCAAAGAATCATCCCCGACCCCGTAACCCCGATCCATTTTCCCGAAGGATTTTCTGGCTGTAGCATAGTATACCGGAGTCAAAATATACCAGAGTCAAAAACTAGAGTAGGTCGAGGTCGAGGTTTTTTGAAAAAACCGAGACCGAGGATCACCGAGGCTGGAAAAGCCGAGATCGAGGTCGAGGGGCAAATTTTGGCCGAGGTCCGAGGTCGAGGTTCGAGGATTACCGAGGTTTTTAAAAACCTCCGTAACTTTTCAAAATCCAATTAAATTTACTAAATTTTTTCGAAAATTCACTAAATAGTTATCAAATTCACCTTTTCAATCCTATCAGATTCAGTAGGTGGCCCAAGTTTCAGTTTAGATGGCTAATATTATTTCGGGAGATTGGGAAGACGGTAATATCGAGTGATATCAGGGGATTAAGAAGTATATTAAGGAATTAAGCGGGATTTGGTGGATTGGGGGTTATCGTGGAGTTGGGCGATCTCTAAATTTTGCCTGCAGCGCTAGAAAAAGAAGAATTTAAGCTTAGTGGCCTTCTAAATTAGCAAAATTTTCGCCTGCGGCACTGAAATGAGAAAGTACGCAGGTATTTCCGGACCGGATTAATCCAGAAAAATATGGCCAGCTCCAGTGCCGCTAAAAAGGAAGAAAACTGATTTGTTGGCCTGTAGACATTGGTGACGAAAACTGAATTTTTTCGGCTCCAGTCCTCCAAAATCCTCAAAATTTTCGCCTGCGGCGCTAAAAAAATCTGGCTCACAAAGTAGTGATGGTTATGGTCAGTGCCGGAGACCGGCTCCGGAAAAACTATTTCTATTAAAAAAAGTAATTAATATTTTTAAATATATGAATTCAAGACTAATGACTTCTCAAGATTAAAAAAATTTTTGCCTGCGGCGCAAAAACAGGAAGATTTTTAGCTTAATTTTTAGCTTAATATCGATCTTAAAATCCAGCATCATTCTGAATCGCCCAACTCCACGATAACCCCCAATCCACCAAATCCCGCTTAATTCCTTAATATACTTCTTAATCCCCTGATATCACTCGATATTACCGTCTTCCCAATCTCCCGAAATAATATTAGCCATCTAAACTGAAACTTGGGCCACCTACTGAATCTGATAGGATTGAAAAGGTGAATTTGATAACTATTTAGTGAATTTTCGAAAAAATTTAGTAAATTTAATTGGATTTTGAAAAGTTACGGAGGTTTTTAAAAACCTCGGTAATCCTCGAACCTCGACCTCGGACCTCGGCCAAAATTTGCCCCTCGACCTCGATCTCGGCTTTTCCAGCCTCGGTGATCCTCGGTCTCGGTTTTTTCAAAAAACCTCGACCTCGACCTACTCTAGTTTTTGACTCTGGTATATTTTGACTCCGGTATACTATGCTACAGCCAGAAAATCCTTCGGGAAAATGGATCGGGGTTACGGGGTCGGGGATGATTCTTTGGACTTTAGAGAATTTATTCCCTTCATTTGTTAAAATCGCAAGTAAAATATTAAGATATTTCTCTATATTGAGGGCTTTATTAAGACAAAAAAGCCTAAAGTCTGTTGTAAACATCCCCAATTATCAGAACTTCATTCGGCTATTTTACAGGTAATTACTATATCTTGATTTTGACTTTCTAAAAAATAAACTAATCCAATTTTAGCACAAAGAAACATTAACTGATACTTCAAACATGGTGAAAGAAATTATATTTAAAAATCTGTATGGAAGTCAGAAGCGCATAGTTAGCGAATGAATTTTGAGACGAGCAGAAAATATTTAATCAAATAAAACTATTTTTTAAAACCAGCTTTCCGATAAAGATATAAGTACATACAATATAAAAATGAAGTTTTTTTATATTTATTAGAGAATACATACAATCTCTGGAATTCAAATTAAATACCGTATTTCCTGAAATAGTCGGCCTGCCGGACTATTTTCAACCTTCTAAAGGGCCGTAACAAACAATACAGGCCTTACTATTTGATAGTGATGTTCGAGAGTCTCGGTCTCGAGTCGAGAAATTTCTCGGTTTTTTTGGGCTCTCGGTCTCGGTCTCGGGGTTTTGGTCTCGGAAAACGAGACTAAATTTACACCCCTAATGACGGAAATTTTTTGAATTTTACTCGTCCCTCGCGTACTCTAACATTTAAATTTTTAAGGAAAAGGGAAAGAAATATTTATATTTTCTCTTATTTTTTTTTGTTGGTCGATGGTTCAGTGGTTAGGTTGACTGACTTTACTCACTTAATATTTTGATTGATATGGGTTCGAACCCATAGAGGGTGAAAAAATTTGCCTTTTCAAAAATAAATGTTTTTCAACTTTGATTTTGCTTATAAATTTGCGAATTTATTTTTTATAATATATTATACACGTGAAAAAATATTAAAAATTTTAATTTAATCATGAATTTTACAAAATTTTCGCCGGCGGAGCAGAAATCTAAGAGTTCTGGCTTCATGATCATCTAAACTTCAAAAAAATTTTTGCCTGTAGTTCTTACAATTGAATTTTTTCTACTAAGGCCTTCCAAATTTTTCAAAATTTTCGCCTGCGGCGCAAAAAATGGAAGAAATCTGACTTAAGGACCCCCAAAATTCTCAAAATTTTTGCCTGCGGCGCAAAAAGAGGTTTTATGGAAGAAGGTTTTGGGCCGGGTTTTGAAAAATTCACAGGTCGGGGGTTCGGGTGAAAAATACTGGGAATCTTATTAATTTTTAATTTAATAAGATTAAAAAGATTAAGAGGGATACTGGGGATTCTGAAGGATTAAATTAATATCAATGGACTTGTGCGTGGCATCGAGGGATCAAGGAGATATCGTCGGATTTGGGAGGGATATTGATGGATATGAGGGAATTTTAAGAGATTAATGTGAATATCAGTGGATAAATATTGTGGGTATATATTATGAGGGATATAAACGGATTTTTGGGGATTAGGAGGGACATCAAGTGATATCCCTCTTAATCTCTCGGTCTCGACTCTCGGTCTCGACTCTCGACTCTCGTTTTGCTCTCGGTCTCGGGGTTGATTCTCGGTCTCGGGTCTCGGTCTCGACTCTCGGCTTTTTTTGACTCTCGAACATCACTACTATTTGAGGAAATGCGGTACATTAATTGATTAATCTATTCGGAATTGAAATCCCCTTTTAGGAAGTATTGTATGTATGTATCAAAAGTATATAACAAAGACTGAAACAAATAAATTAAAGCTAAATAAATTAAATAAATTGGCTTTAGACAACTAGATCAAATGACTCATAGACATAAAACCCCACAAAAACAATAGTAAACACCTTATTGAATAGACTTTGTTGTTCTTTTGGGAATCTCTTTAATTTTTATAAAAAAATTTTTTACATGCCATGATTAAACATATCATGTGTTTGCACTAATAAAAATATTTCTCTAATAAATCTTGCCCTTTTAAGAGTTTTCACGTGCATATTAATATTTTATTTATAAGTCACCCCTAAATATCAAATCCATATATTTATGCACTTCAACAAATTAAATCCCGCTAATTCTTTATTGCCACATTTTAGTTTTCAATCATGGTGTTGATTCCTTGCCACTTTTAACGCCAACTGACATTTTCAAGTTTAAGTCAATGGGCAACTTTTTCGTCATTATTTGAATGACGAAAAAGGCTTCTGATTAGAGATTAAAAACTAGGGTTGGTCCCCGACGGGGGGGGGGAGGGCCACGGGGAAAATTTTCGGGGAGGCAGCGCCACGGGGGGGGGGACGGGGACGGGGAAAATTTTTTATTTTTTTACGGGGGGGGGGGGGGGGGGGGCCGGGGGAAAAATTTTTACGGGGAAATTTCGCCCAAATTCCCCGACTTTCGGGGACGGGGACCAACCCTATTAAAAACACAAATTCTAAACATCTAAACAAAATTTTAAATTTTAAAGCCATTTTGATCATTTGTTGATCTTTTGAGAGGTATATATATTTACATTTTTTAATTGATTCCCAAAATTATATGGCAAGGAAAAATTCTCTCTCTCTCCCCCCCCCCCCTCCCATCTCAAAATTTATTTTTTTCAGTCATTCATTAATTTTTTATTTAAATAATTTTTAAAAAATATTTAAATTAATTTAATTTAAGAATTTAAAAATGAATTTAAACTTTTGGTTGTTTTCATTTTACTATTTTCTTTTTAAATTTTATTTGAGCTTTTTAAATTTTATTCTGAATTTTGCAATCATATTATAAAGGTAACGTAATTATAAATATAAATTATTATAAATATTATAAATTAAAATATAAATTAATATAATTATTATAAATAATTAAAATATAATAATTATACTTAACCTAATTTATGTTTCTAGATATTATATAACTTATTTGTTAATGTTGAAGGTGCATATACTTTATGCGAATATTTGAAATATTTTTCCGAATAACTTAATTTCAAAATAAATTATTTAATTTTAGCACATTGAAACATCAAATGAAATCTCTAAAATGGTAAAGGAAATTAAATTTGGTGATATTTGTGGATCTCTTAAATTAAGTGAACGAGCTGAAAATATTGAAAAAGTTGAAGATTACAAATTAGAATCTACAAAATACCAACTTTCCAATATATACAATCCAGAAATTAAATTTTCTATTTATAATAAAGCTTCCGACGTTGAAATTAAAAGAATTAATTGATAAATTTATTTATTTGAATAAATGGAACTTTGCTTCTATTTTATTTAAAATTTAATTGTATTTTGACTTATTAAGAATTTGTTAAACATTTATAACCAATGTTTTTTAAATAATTTTATTTTATCAAACATCACTCAACGATATTTATTAAAACAAACGAAAAAAACACCAAAGTGCAAATTATTTTGGACATGATGACTCCTCCATTTCTCCTTTTTTCCTTACACAGAAAACAAATAATAACCTGCCAGATTTACAGGGGAGAAAGGGGTGAGTCTAGGTTATCAACATTATCAAATTTTGTTTCCATATTTCTTACATTCTTTTTACAAATGTAACTGCATCGCAATAATGAGAAAAGTATTCGATTGTGTGAGTATTGGCGATTTGGGATTTGTTATATTTGAAATTATAAAATCGTTCAAGTTCAACTTTTTCACTCTCGTCCAATTTGATGCCTGGTAAAGAGTACTCTATACGAATGTAAGCCACCATTTTTGACAAGTCTCTAGATGTTTTTATATTCTTGAATTTTAATTTATTTTCGATTATGTATTTATAAATAAATTACTTTGATAATAAGATCTATAAGCCTTATCACACTGAAACTTTTGAAATTTCTGATAAAAGCTTCTCTAAAGTTATTGCCAGCATTCATTAGAAATTTTATTAGAGCATCAAAATAAAACTCTGCAGCAAAGGAAAGATTATTAAAATAAATTAAAAGTGATTCCGAAAATGCATGAATTGAAGTGAATTTCAAAATTTTCCCGAATTTAACGTTTCTTGCAAATAGCGAGGTAATTTGAGCGTGAAAATGAAGATCTCTCGTTTTGTCGTTATCAAATAATAACTTAATCATTTGTGGATTAAATGTTGTTTCTTTAAAATTAGCATAATAGAAAGAATATTTAAAAAGGTGTTCCATCCAACATCGAATAATGATCATTTCTTCTATATTTTTTGGAAAGTTTGGCAATTCAAGAATATAGTAATAGGGTTTTTCGTCTAATGAAAAGAATGGATTAATACCGTATTTTCTCTAAAATAACCCCCGGGGGTTATTTTTTTCGATCGACCTCTAGAGGGGGGTTATTTTAGAGGGGGGGGGGGTTATTTTAGAGGGGGGGGGGTTATTTTTTTCGATCTCTAAATTTTCTGAAAACCAAAATTTTTTACCAAAATTTGAATAATATTTTTCTAAAATTTAAGAGAATTCATCACAAACTAAAGGTTTCTTAACGAAAATCCTAGCACAAAAACTTTCATCAAGTACTCCTCAGTCCGTAAATTCATAAAAAACTTGGTTTAAGGTTCGGGATACATAATTAAGAACTTATTTTAGATTATTATCCCACTTTTATATAACTCAGTTAAGTCCCAAAGTTTAATAATATTAAAAGGGATTGGATTAAGATGCCTATCTTGGCATTTTCAGGTATTAAAGTCAATGTGACATGACTTTAATCCTTCGTCGAGAGATCAAGTGGATGGAATTAGTGGAGTAGATTTTTTTTTCGTCTAATGAAAAGAATGGATTAATATAAGTCGAAAAATTTTCTAAAGGTTTTCTATTTTTACCTATTGCACCCAATGTCGATTCTCGATAATTTTGAAATTTATGAGGATATCGAGGATATTTTTCCACGGGCATATCAGGTATCCTTCCTCGATATCCTTCTCATTCGATTGAGTATAGCAGGAGATTCAATGGATGTCGAAAGATTTGGAGGGAAAATTATAATTATAAATAGGGATATCGGAGATAGAAGGATAACGCGGATAGTACCGAGTCGTAGGAAGGACCGGTAAAAGTCCGAAATAAAATAATAACGACAAAAATTTTCATCAAAATTAAACCTTTGTTCAAACAAACATTATATTTTGTGCCATATGCAAAATCATGTAAAAACAACGGAATAGATACATCTATCGCGTCTTGCCACTGAAAATTTTAAAGTTCTTTTCAAGTTAAAAAAATTTTTTAACTTTATTCTTAAGTTGGTCATTCAAAGTAAATTCAAAAATACCAGATTTAAGTTCAATTATTTTATATGGATTTGGATAATTGTCATTGTAAATCTAAAATTTAACTTAAAATTTAAAAAATTTGTTAAAAAATGCTTACTATTTCGAGTTCAACAAAATACATTAATGCCAATTCTTCCTCATGTTTATTGATAAAATTGCAAAAATAAAAATTTGCTTGTTTAAATGAGAATAATTGATCAAAATTGAGACATTTTAAAACATCAAGTTGAACCTCAGTTGGTAGTGAATACATTTTTAATTTCAATCAGTTGAAAAAAATAAAAGATATCCAAATTCTATTGTTTAATTTATTATACTAAAATAGCTGAGAATAATTGAAGAAATAAAGTTTCAATTTAAATTACAGAATTGCTACTATGTAACAAATTTAAAAAAATCTTGGATTTTATTTTAAAAAATAAGGAAATAATTTTTTAAATTTGAATAGATTATTAAAAAAAGTTGTTAAAAATGTTTTACAACGGCGGGAATTTACTTTGAGAAATCTAATTCTATTTAAATATTATTTTATGCTGATTTGGAAGCTTAATTTTCCCTAAAAATTCAACTTTATTATTAGGTTAACATACTTTTTAAAATATTTTGGAGAAAGATGCATATTCTCCTAGTAAAAGAATGTCTAGGTCACCGTTATTGATGTAAACTACCCTTTAAAAAAAAAAAAAAAACCTCCACCCCCACCTCAACTAATTTATAAACTTTTTTAGTAAATTTATTTATTGGAATATTTACATAGGTATCTTCCGATTCAACAAATTAAGAAATAACATCTATATTTTGCTAAATTTTGTTACATTCCCAAATTTTAAGATGAATTTGCAATTTTTTGTTCGAAGTTTCTCTATTATATTTTTTAATAATTCAATAATTTTATTAATTAAAGTCTTGTTTGGTTGATGTTTTTTTGTTTAATTCTTTTCAGACAAAACTTTTTTATATAAAAATGTATTTTCTTCCATCAGAAGCTCAACTAGATATATTTAAATATCTCAATTTTAAGCAAATGTTATCTATTCAGCTAATAAATGCCTACTTCAAAAATTTTTTCAAAGACTATGAGGAGAAATTGGCTCGAAATAAATTTTATGAACTTAAAATTGTAATTTTAATAAATTATTTAAATATGTTTTTCATTTTTAGCTTGGTATCGACGAGCAAGATTTAAATAAATATAGATTATTTAAACCGGATCCTAAATTTTATGACTTTAAATTGAGTGAACAACTAGAGGAAAAGGTTAAAAATTTTAATAATTCAATTTTATTAATTAAAGACTTATCTTCTAGTCAATTTATAAAATCGGGATTTGCATCGGGATCTGATGCACATTCCGATCCCGGCTCGGGATCATCCAAAACCGGGATCGCGATTCACCTTTCGGTCTCGGGATCTGAAAAATAGGGATCGAGATTCAAAAAACCCGGGATAATCCCGCCCGATCCCGACCGGGATCCCGATCCCGGCCAACTCTAGTTAAAATTAGTTAAGAAAAGGTTAAAAATAAATCAATTTTAGTGGAAATGTGGAATAGAAGATTCGATTCCTGTCTTCTTAAGTAATTATGATACCAGCATAAATATTGATGTCTGTATAATAGGAGAAAGCCGGGAATTTGGACAAGGTTAATTTTTTATTTGGGATAAGGCCAGTGGTCTGGGCGAGTAATTGACCCTATTCCTTACCCGTTCAGTATATCACTGAATCGTCCAAAGGTCTGTTCGATTCAGTGATTAGTTTTGTGTTAAAAAATCGAAAATTAATCTTTGTGTTTTTGAAAATTCATCTCATCTGCCTTTCTTGCATAATTTGACTTTTTTTCACGTAGAGCCCAAATTTCCTCCGGAGCCCAAAATCGAGAGCCCGATATTCCGCTTTTGTTACGCAGAGCGCAAATTTCTGGACACCTTACTGACGTGGGTAGGTGGGGGGGGGGGGGGGGGGGTAATGCAATAGTACCAAATTTTCTTCTTTCCTACAACCGTAAATTATTCCTCAAATTTTAATATTTAGCTGTCCATCTGCAATTTCCGAACGTTCCAAAAAATATTAAAGAAATGAAAATTGCTCGTTATTTATTTCAACAAATTTTTAAAAGTATCTTTGGATTTATTCAATTCCATCAATTTATATTTAATCCCCAAATGATTGAATTATTATTTGATGAAAACAAAACAAATATACCTCTACAAATTTACACTCAAAAAGCTATTATGTTCATAAACACCGAGTCTGATAACCATCTTTTAAGATTATTATCTTTTAAGATTATTATCCCACTATTAAGAACCTATAAAACAAAGGTGGGCATATACTTTTGGAACACTCAATATTTAGATTTTGATTTTTTACAATAAAGAAAAGGATATATTTCTGTATTTTTTTGTATTCTGTTTCTAAATATCATGGTATTTAATCATAAAAAATTTAAGAAAAATATATCGCGATATCACATAGATAAAGCTAAAAATATAGGTGGGCATATACTTTTGGAACAGAGTGTATCTTAATATTTTACTTGCGATTTTAACAAATGAAGGGAATAAATTCTCTAAAGTTTGTTATAAACATCAAAACTTGTTATGGCTTTATAATCTTATTGTACAGGTATAGAAAAAAATAATTACCTAGTTATTCTTTATTATTAAATTTTAGCATATAGAAACATCAAAAAATATTTCAAAAATGGTGAAGGAAATTAAATTTTATAAAATCAAAGTTAGAGACAACAATTTGGAATCTACAAAATATCAACTTTCCAATAAATACAATCCAGAAATTAAATTTTGTATTTATATTAAAGAACTCTTTAAGACTATTATGTTTATTGGGGGCAATGAGTCAGCTTTTGATGTTGAAATTAAGAGAATTAAGTGAAGAGATTTAATTTATGCCCTAAAGCATTTCATATATTACCAACAAAATGTACAAAGAAATACAAAAAATTTATTATTGATATGTTATTAAAATTGAGTTTCAAAATGTTCAAAAATAAATTGGCGTGCTTTAATTAGTTAAAAATAGTGAAAATTAAATTTTCTAAATTAAAAATATTTAATTGAAAGATTTTTAAATAATATTTTTTTTCTTCATTTTCAAACAAATTAACTAATTTTTATTTTCGTTCTATCAAATCCATTCTCCATTTTTCGGGATTGCATAACAGTTGATCCATAGTATTCCCATTTATCACTGCAAAAATAAAATATCATTTTTGGAGTGATACTTTTGTTTGATATTACTGATATTTTTATAATAGGACCTAACTGGTTGAATAAAAAATCTAAGGTAATGGTTGATAATTTTATCAATTCTAATGTGATCCATGTCAAACTAATGAAAAATAAAAGCCCATTCTCTAACAGAAGCCTATATCCCATATAAGCCCACCCAAAGTGACCTATTTAAAAATAGACGCCCAGGGCTCTAATTATACTATATTTGTTTATACATACTATATTCATTATGCACAACAACAAAAAACACAATCACCCCCACAATCAACATTTCCACAATCTAATCCACTACAGTCACAACCAGAGCAGTCACACCCAGAATTTGGATTGGAAGTTAATGAGCAGCAACAAAAGATATGCCCTAAACATTCCATACAATCTGTTGGGAGACAATGATTACAACAATCACCTAAAATATAAATTTATAATTAATTTTTCCTATAATAATTTAAATAAGAATTCCAGCCCTAAACCAAAATCTATTCTATTTTTCAATCCCCTCTCAGAGGGCCGATCTATAAGAGACGGCCATTTAACTGGGGAGGCCGCTTTATTTTCCATACAAAAATATTTGGCAAAAGAAAATTTCTTTATTCATTAAATAAAATCAAAATTCCAAAGAATCATCCCCGACCCCGTAACCACGAACCCCGACCCACGTTCCCGAAGGATTTTCTGGCTGTAGCATAGTATACTGGAGTCAAAATATACCGGAGTCAAAAACTGGAGGGTCCGCTCAATTAGAGAAAATACGGTAATATTATTTCTTAAAAAATATTTTTTAATCTAAAAAATTCTAACCACAATCAGAACATCTACAATCTGGACAAAAACAACAACCATCTAAAGGACAATAATCATAATTCCTTCTATTCTCGTTCTCTTTATCGTCTAATTGTTTGGCATATCCGGTTAATTGGGGTTGTTCTGTTATGCATTGTTGTTGGTGTAACATTTAAATATTTTTTGTTGAAGAAAATTTTTTTAAATGATTGAATTGAGAGAATAAAAAAATTATTTTTAAATTTTCTTTAAAAAGTTAAATTTTAATAGATATAAAATAAATAAAGGAAATAGAGTTATCTAGTCATTTCAAATAATAATTTACTAAGTAAATATTAGGGTTTCGCCGGAACCGAAATTTTGACCGGAACCGGAACCGGATCCAATTTGAGTTCCGGTTTCCGGAACCGGAACCGGAACTTTTCAAAGTTCCGGCCCGGAACCGGAACCGGAACCGGAACTTTTACAAAAAATTTTGCTAGAAAATTTTTAAAAATTTGTAGTTTAAGTAGGGTTATCTGTTCACCAACTTCTTCGTTTAGCCGAAACCGAGCCGAAGCGAGACTTTTGATTAACCAAAACCGAACCGAAAATTTGTCGGCGATAAGTGATATATTTGGATTAGAGAGTGGTGTATGAACGGATTTGTTGGTATAAGTGTTTGATATCGGACGATATAAGGATTTAGAATTGTAAGGGGGTTTAAGGGATATCAGTGGAGGGATATCAGTCCACGTTAATCCATCCAAATCATCCGTTATACCATCAACTAATTTTTTCAGCGCCGCAGGCGAAAATTTTGAGAATATTTGAGGATAAGAAGCTTGATTTTTCCCTTTTCATCGCCGCAGGCGAAAATTGTGAAAATTTTTGAAGGCTGTAAGCAAAAAAATTGATCATTTATTAGTCATACGAAAAATTTTAATAATTTTAGAGGACCAAAAAACCGTAATTACTCCATGTAAAAATAAAATAATTTTAAAAACAAAGTTAAACTCATAAAATGAGTTATTTGTTAAAAGAAAAATTTGAAAATTTATTGTCCTACGACCGGGAAGCGAACCCAACTTATAATCATTAACACCTTGATTGAAGCCTAAACCCTTAACCACTCAGACACCCGCTCATCAAAAGGAAAATGAAAGAAAATAAACATATGTATTTCTTTCAATTTATTTCATTAGAAGTATGAGAGTACGAGTATTTTATTAATATTTTTTAAAAAAACTAATCCTTAGGGGTGTAAAAAAGTTCCGGTTTGGCCGGAACCGATTTGAAAACCGGAGCCGGAACCGGAACCGGAACCAATTTGAGTTCCGGTTCCCGGAACCGGAACCGGAACCAAAAAAACACCGGAACTTCCGGAACCCGGAACCGGAACTTCCGGCGAAACCCTAGTAAATATGTATGACTCACAAAAAATTATTTTTTAAGAAATTTGGCAAATAAAACAATTTAATTTCCTAAAATGATTGAAATGAATATTTTTTATATTTTACTTTAAGACTACTTTTCAAATTAAAATTTATTTTATAAATTGTATTAAATTTTGTTGGACTTTGTTATTCTCAATCTTAAGATAAATTTTCAATTTTATGTTTGGAAGAGCTTCAGTACTCCAACCTTAGAGGTCAACAATCTGGTTCAAAATGTGCTGCTAAAGAGAACTCATGATTAAGAATACGGCTCCATGACTCCTTGATCAACCACCACCACCACAATTTTTGCAAGGATAGGGAGTGCCGTCCCACCTCCATGTCCTCTACAGTATAGATTTTGATAGGTCTGGACTAACTTCATTGATTTAAAAATTGGTAAAAAAATAATTTCAATGCTGAATGAATCGGTCGGGACGAATTGATAACTCACCTTTTATTTACTTTAACATTTAGTAAAAAATTCCAAGATTTCGTTAAATCATAAAATATTATAATTTGAAAATTTATTAGAAAAATTTTAATCGCAAAAAGACAAATAAAAACTAGTAATTTTTATAAAATAGACGAATGATGTGTATATCAAAATAAATAAATTCTCAATTAATTCGCGTAATTTCAACATAAAAAGATGACTCATATTTCTCGTTAATATGAATAGAAAATTTAATTTCTGGATTGTGTTTATTGGAAAGTTGGTATTTTGTAGATTTTAAATTTCTGTTGTTAACATTAATTTCAATATTTTCTGCCTGTTTACTTAAACTAAGAGGTTCACGAATAGTATCGAAGTCAATTCTTTTCACCATTTTGGAAAGATTTTTTGATGTTTCTATATGCTAAAAATAAATTTTAAATCTCTTCAAATTTAAATCGTCAGATCTGTATATTATTTACACTTGCGCTCAAAAGTATGTATTTCACCAATCAAAGTAGCAAGGACTTTTTATAAAAACTTAATTATATTTGAACTAGCTTTTCATGAAATTAGCTTTTCGAACTGAATCGAATGACACCGAATTCAACGTAATTAAACATGGTTTGACAAAGTTATGACATGAAGTAGACCTAGCGGAGTCGGCGACTGACTTATGTCATAACTTTGTGGTAAGGTGGAAGCTGTGTCGGATTTTGGTATCATCCGACACAGCTTCCATTTCATATGTTTTTAAAAAATTGACTGGGGGTGGGAAAGCAAATAAGTACCCAAAAAAGTTTAGAACATAGATAGTTATATTTAATTAGACAATACTTGTGAGCGTGCGATTTTTATAATTACCTGTATAATTAGATTGTAATATTTTGAGCTGTGATATTCATAACAAATAAAAGGAAATTTATTTCCTCCATCTGTCAAAAGTTTAATTAAATTGTTTATATATTGCTCTATATGGTTGACTTCATGAGCATTAATGAGAAATTCATTAGAACATATATGATTCAATATAAATTTATAAGAATATTCGAAATGCTCTTTGAAAATATAAATTTTTGCCTTTTGAGAATGAAATTGTAAAGGTATATTTGTTTTATTTTCATCAAATAATAATTCAATCATTTGTGAATTAAATGTAATAATCCCGAAATTAACATATTCAAAAGCGCATTTAATAAGTTGTTGAAATAAATAACGAATAATTTTCATTTCTTCAATATTTTCTTGAAAGTTTGGTAAGTTTAAATAGAAATCTAAATAAAATTTATAAGAAATTCATTTTTATAAATTCCCTTTTATTTAATTTAGAAGCATTTTGAATAAATTTTCGTTGTTACAATTGAGAATTGTAAAGAAATTTAAACTTTTTATATAAATACTAAGAGGATTGTCTTGTAAAGAATAAGGTCTCTATTTAAAAAATGGTCAGTCTATCAAAGTCTATCTATAAAGCTCGTCGAGCTGTGTCGAATGACAACAAAATCAAAAAAATCTGACTTGATTTGACTGTGATACAGACCCCTGAGTATTTAAAAAATCATAGGGTGGTTTTTGGAATAAAAGAAGTTCATGCAAATGATAGCTCATTCGAAAGAGCTCATCAAGCTGAGTCGAATGACACCAAAATCAACGTGATTGGATAAGATTTGACAAAGTTATGACATAATTCGACGACTCATATATATACATAAGTCGCCAACTCATATATGCCTAGCTCGATGAGTTTTATAACCTTTGATTGATAGACTGACCATTTTTTACATATTTACCGAAAAAGGCATCGGGCACCCTATTCTTTACAAGTGTCGATTGTCTGTTTATAATTCCCCAAAATTATCATAATCTCAAATAACAAATTAACCTTGCCCTGATTCGTGATCTAATATGGTACAAATAGCGGTATGCATTCTTCTACTATTATCACTAAAATACAGAGGAATTGATTTTTTAATTCCATATTTCCACTAAAATAGATTTATTTTAAATAAAAATATTAATTTTTGACCTTATTCTCTAATTCTTCACTCAATTGAAAGTCATAAAGTTTGGGTTCTGGTTTATAGAACTCATAATGATTTAATCTTTTCCAATGAATATAAGACTAAAAAAATAGGTAAAATTGATTAATAAAAAATTACAAAGAGGAGTTTATGGCATTTTTTTCGTGCTAATTCTTGTTCATATTTATTAATAAAATTTTTGAAATAAAAATTTGTTTGTTGAACATTTAATAATTGAGTGAAATTTAGACATTTAAATATATCAAGTTGAACTTCTGGTGGAAGAAAATACATTTTTTCAACTTTTTAGCCTGAAAAAAACTAAATAAAATTTTAAATAATCGTAGTTTATTATAAAAAATGTTAAAAGAAAATTCATTTTAAATTATATAAGATCCCCGGGCTTATATTTATTTCTAGGATCTTTCAATTTAATGAGGATCTTATTAAATCTACTATCAAATTAAATCATTTATTTACATAAATAGAAGTTAGAAGTAAGAAGAAAAAGGCAAAAAATTATAAATATAAAAAGCTATTTATATAAAATGATAAAGGGCGGGAAGGAAAGGTTAAGTATTTGCAAGTTTGAAATAGTATATATACAAATGTAGGTTAAGGAAAAGGTTGATAATAAACTATAAAGGGAAATAAATTCAAATAATGTTTTGGGGAAATGTTGTAAAATGATAAAAAGCAAAGAAACATTTAAAATATGTTTTGAGGGAAGAGTTTGAATAAAAGGGAAAATAATTAAAAATATACGAAAAGAATACCTGAAAATTAATAAATTAACTAAAAATGGATCCAACAAATAAAACCTTCTAAAAAATTATTGTAAAATAATTTATTTTCCAATAAGCTTATTGTAATTTCAAACCTATTGGATGATATATTATTTCAACATTTTAGAAAAATCTTTGGATGTTTCTATATGCTAAACGTGATAAGGGGGGTTTATGCCCGCGTAGGATTTTGTGAGATCACGATCATGAAGCCCCCTTATAGGACAAAATACATAAACCGAAAAATAAAAAATATTTTTAATAAAAGATTTATCAATAATGAAAATAGCATTTCTAATATCGTAGCAGTTTACGAAATCAAAAATACTCTTTAGTTAATTTATTGTCTTCATTTAGTATAGAAAAAATTGCTCCAATCTGTTAAAATATCGATGTCAACATTTAATTTTGAAAGATAAAGCCACTAAATATGTATGTAAAGATGATTCATCAGACAGCATTTAAAACGACTATTTTCACACTCACACCCTTTTGTGTAAATAAATAAAAGAAAATAAATAAATCAAAGTTTCGCTCGTCAGCTCTGTTGATAGAGCATTTTATTAATCTTTAAACTTATTTGATTGGACATTAATTATATTCAAATAAAAGAAAAATATGAGCAGAGGATTGCATTTTTTCTATGCTAGATAAAATCATTGGATATTCCAGTAAATACGAATATACGGGGTCAGGGTGCAACTCTAGTTTATTGCTGATTTGAAAGTTTAATTTTCCCCGACAATTAATCTTTTTTTTATTCTGCCTTATTACCTTTTAATTGACATACTTTTTCAAATATTATTAAGAAGCACGCTTATTTTTGGAGTAAAATATTGGAAGGGTCAATGATGTAAACTGCCCGTTTTGAATGGAAACTCCCCCTTATAAACTTATAAAAATAGAAAAACTCCCTCATTAAAATTTTGTCTAATACACTTTTACTCGCCATAATTTAATCACTAAGTTTCCATAAAAAACTGCGATTTTCTATGAATAATAAATTTAAAAGATAAAATTTAATTTCCATTTTTCTCTTTAAAATAAAATTTAAAAATGTATTCTCTACCACCCGAAGTTCAACTTGATGTCTTAAAATGTGTTAATTTTGATCAATTATTATCTGTTAGACAAACCAATCGTTATTTCAATAAATTTATCGATAAATATGAAAATGAATTGGTTCGCTTGAAATTCAATAAACTTAACATAGTAAATATTTAAACGTTTGGGCTAAAGTTCGTTTTATGGGTCTGATCACGATTTGGAATTTTCCGCATCAAAAATGAGCTTACTCCTCCTATAGTTTTTGACCATTTCGAGCCAGACCCATAAAACGAACTTAGGCCAACGTTTGTATTTATTTTTAATTTATTCCAGACTAATGAAGGCAGCATCAAGCAATCAAATATTTTTAAAGTTATTCCTATTGAATCTGTAGTTTCTAAATTTACTTTGAATGATCAACTTAAAGAGAAGGTTTATTCCATTATTATTTGGTTAAATTATATTTATTATTTTAGTGTCAAGTAGCGATAGATAAATCAATGCCCTTGTATTTACAAGAATATGAAAGGGGAAATTTATTTGCTGTTAAGTTGGACAAAACATATTGTGATTTAAAGAAAAAGAAACTTCGACACTATATTTTGAAATTGCCAAACTTTCCAAGAAACATAAAGGAAATGTCTATTATTCGTTGTTGGTTAAAACGGCTATTTAATTGTTTCTTCGAATATACCGATTTCAAGAATTTATTCAATCCAGAAATGATTAATTTATTGTTTGACAACGACAAATCAATTCCTCAACAATTTCATATTCAAAAACCTTCTCTAATCGTTAACAATTATACTTATACATTAGAAAATGCTTTGAAATTCGCTTTAAATCATTTGGCAATTTCTGAATCTCTTCGTATTGACTTTGATGACAACATTTTGGAGCAACAAATTGATATTTTATTCAATATTTTAATGAATGAAAGCAATAAATTACCGCAATTTTATTTAAAAGGTTTCAAATGTTTTGAGATATCACGGCTTTATGACCTTATTTTTGAAGTAAATTATTTTTTAATGAAATCCATAATTCAGAAATTATTTGAAATTTAAGCATATAACAACGGCCGAAGACTGTTCAAAAATAGTGCCTGTTATTATGTTAGAATATATTTCTGAATTAAATTTTAAATTGAATGAGAAGGCAGAAAATGTTGAAATTAAAGAATTCAATGGTGTGAAATATACAAAATACCAAATCACCAATAAACATAATCCGAATCTTAAATTTTTGTTTTGCAATGCGGAATTTAAAGGACCCACAAATTTTATTTTTAAATTAAGAATAATGAAGATGTAGAAATGAAAGGACATGAAAATTTTATCAATTTTTTGAAATTAAATATTAAAATTTGTTTTTTATAAAAATTTTTTTTAATTTCCAAAAATTTTTGCTGGTTAAATCTGCTAATTTACTTATTTTTATTTAAATACTTAACTCTTCATAATATAAGAAGATTTTTTAGTGTTATTGCAAGGGTCTAAAAAATGTATTCTTTACCAGTTGAAGTTCAAATTAATGTCCTAAAATGTCTCAACTTCGATCAGCTAGTCTCTTTTAAACAAACAAACTTTTACTTTTGCAATTTAATTAATAAATATGAGGAAGGATTGGCCCGAATGAAGCTGTTTTTTTAGCTGTTTTAACCCAGTTAATTTGTTTTAGCCATATTTTATCCTTTTATTTTTGAATTATAATTTTCAACTTCTAAATAAATTTCCAAAAATGTATTAAGTTATGCTTCTCAGACCTTCCTGTTCTGGCGCACTTTCAAAATTCCGATTTATAGCTTTAGGGCTTTCAAAACAAAAATGGACTGAAGAGCTTTTCTTCATTTGTTTTAATATAAATCATTAACTATGTCTTGCTGAAATAAAAAGATTTAAAAATATTGGCTACAAATGATTAACAAATTTTTAATATTTCGAATTAAAAACAAATTTTAAATAAATTAAAAACAATGTTGATGTATCAAAATAAATGTATTAATTAATTCTTTTAACTTTAACTTCAGAAATGTTCACATTGTTAATAATACTAAGCTCTTTAGTACAAACAGAAAATTTAATTTCTGGATTGTATTTATTGGAAAGCTGATATTTCGTTGATTTAAAATATATGTTTTCATCTTTAATTTCAATATTTTCTGCCCTTTCACTTAAATAAAGAGAACCGAGAATATCACGAAGTCTAATTTCCTTCACAATTTTATAAATGTCTCTTGATGTTTCTATATGCTAAAATTAATTTATTTTAATTTTATAAAAAATTTAATTTTCCGAATTTTATACATAAAGAAAAATCTAAAATTGATAACATATTAATCAAGAAGTACTCTATTTTGCCGAATTAAATTCATGTCCGTATATTAGAGACGTCCGAGACTGAAAATTTCCAAGACTCGAGATCAAGACTATACCACAAGACTTAGACCGAAAAAACCCAAGAAAAGTCTTCGAATCAAGACCAAGAGTCTCGGTTGTCTCTACCTTATATTAAAAGAATAATTAACGTAAATTTTCCTATTAAAATTCTTTCATAGGGTGTACATAATTAGTATGTTTCTGTTAGAGTATTTGTTCTATTAGAAGATATATGGTTAAGAATTTAGATTTACTGTTAAAATAAGTATATTTTAAATTGAATGGATTACTGTCCAAATAGTCCCTCCTATTTATTATTTTCTACCTGTATAATTAGGTTGTATAGTTTTAGATTGGAATCGTAATAACAAACACTAGAAAATCTACTTCCTCTATCCGTCAAAATTTTAAATAAATTATTTACACATTGCTCTATATTTTTGACATTGTCAATACTAGTAATAACTTTATTAGAAATTAAATGATTCGATGCAAATTTTAAAGAATGTTGATTGTAAATGGTTAGTATGGTGTTGTGAGAACGAATTTGTAAAGGTATATTTGTTGTAGTATTTTCATCAAATAACAGTTCAATCATTTGTGGATTAAATATAATGGTAAAGAATTCAGCAGATTCAAAAGCACAGTTAAAAATTTGTTGAAATATATAACGAGCAATTTTCATTTCTTCAATATTTTTTGGAATGTTTGAAAATCGTAGAAAAATCCCTAAATTATAAAGATTCCAGGAATAATTTTCAGTTAGAGGAAAGGTGGTTTTTTCTGACCCAATCCTCGCTATGCAAAAATTGCCGTAGTTTAACGAAGACTATGTCCAGTCTAGATTCGACTACTCGCTAAGCTCTATCGATAGACATATAAATGGTCCAAATCCAAAATCCCTTTTGAAACTGAAGTTAGGTCCACAAGGTTTATCCGGAAATTGTAAATACCAAAAGTCAGGTTTTAGTAAAATTTATATAAATATTAAAAAGCAGGTGTTTTGTTCTTAATTTGATAAATTAAGGACACAAAAACAAACTAACTTTGATTGAATATGTGGCTTTCCTCTAGAACGCAGGCTGCATAACGCATTTTTCTACCTTGACCATTTAAAAACAGATGTTTAGATTTATCTATTCCACACTTCCACTAAAATTGGTTCATTTTAAAATAAAGAGAAATTTAGGTAAATTTGTAGGCTGAGGACGCGTCTTTCTAATTTTTCATCTCTACAAGCAAAAATCAAGCAAAAAAATCAACTAAAAACACACAAAAAGTTTTCAGATTTTATCCATGTAAAAATGTTGAATAAGTTTCTGGTTGATTTTTTGCGTAAGGCAAATAGTAGAAGGGAATTCTGATGTGAGAGAGATGATACTCAATTCTGGGAGAGATGTACTCAAACTACAATTTTTCCAAAATTAATTTTAAACCTTTTTCTCGAGTTCATCACTTAGTTGAAACTCATAAAGTTTGGAGTCTGGTTTAAACGATTCAAGAAAAATTAAATCGTTCTTATCAATACGAACCTAAAAATTAGCAAAAAAATTACGTTAATATTAACGAATTACAGTTTTAATTTTATAGAACTTTTTCCGTGCCAATTCCTTCCCATATTCACTAATAAAATTTTAAAGTAACAATTTGTTAATTGAAGAGTTAATAATTGATCGAAATCAAGACATTTAAATATATCCATTTGAACTTCTGGTGGAAGAAAATTTTGGATTTCAAAACGCTTCTTTTTCCTAAGCTTTACAAATAACATTTTTATACCACATATTAAATTCATTTTTATAAACTAAAAAAGAAAAATTAAGAGTGAGAAGGATTCCCTCGGAGGATTTTGTGGGATCACTATTCCTCTATCCCTCACTTCTTTTTTTTAATTTGTTTGAAAAATAGACGATTCTTTAGATCGAAACAGTATTTAAAATTTGATGAATTTTTAACAAATATTGAAAACATAAATTGTTCTAAAAATAAATGTTTATAAATAAAATCGTGCAAAATCACCAAATATAAAATAAAGTTTAATTTAGTTAAACATAGAGTAAAATATCAATATATTGCAACTTAAGTTAGTTTAAAAAATAAAACAAGTTTTTACCCAATAAATTGTGTGAGGATGATTTATTAGGAAGCACGTGGTTAGGCGGGGCTAACGATCAGTAAAATAAACGGGTAGAGTTGAACCTGTGATGAGCACAAGAAAATAAATGTAAAACACAACTGAAAGCATAAAATCACCGATAATAACGTTGATTTTAAAAAATGTTTGAAAACTGTTAGTATTGACGCTATTCTTCGACCTTTTTAATGTCTTTTACATTTGTTTTAATAAAAAATTGTTTAACGAAGTATTGATAAAATAAAAAAATTAAAAAACATTTTTTATAAATTTTTAATTAGGCAAAATAAAAATAAAACAAAAACAATATTGTATGTATCAAAATAAATTTATTAATTAATTCTTTTAATTTCAACATCAGATACTGGCTTATTATTAATAATATAGACCTCTTTAGTATTTATAGAAAATTTAATTTCTGGATTGTATTTATTGGAAAGTTGATATTTTGTAGATTTTAAATTGTTGTTTTCAACATTAATTTCAACATTTTCTGCTCTTTCACTTAAATCAAGAGGTTCAAGGATATCACCAAATCTAATTTCCTTGACCATTTTAGAAATGTCTTTTGATGCTTCTATCTCCTAAAATTAAAAACTAAAATAGTTTTTAAAATAAAATAATTTTAAAAAATCATATGTATTTTTAGTTAAATGTTAAGGGGCCATCCCTAATCAAGAAAGAAGATGTTGAAATAGACGGCCGAAACTAGGCCATTGATTAATTGAGAACTAAGTTGGAATGAACATCAACTAAGCTGCTTTTCCTTTAGCTTATATGCACCTTCTCTCTAAGCGGGGTTTTGCTAGTTTCTCAAGGACTACACCCTTAAGCCTTACATTATAAAAATCATCAGCCTTTACCTGTATAATGCTATCATAAAATTTTGATTTTAAATGTCTACAAGAAACTGTGGAAAATTTATTTCCTCCATTAATTAAAATTTTAAATAAAATCTTTCTATTTCTCTTTCTTTTGTTGAATTTCCAAAGATCAACAGTAAATTCATTAGAAATTAAATGGTTTAATAAAAATTCTAATAAACAATAATCAGAATCATTGTAGATAAATAGATGGGCAGATTGAGAATGAATTTGTAAGGGTATATTTGTTTTGTTTTCATCAAATAATAATTCTATCATTTGGGGATTAAATATAACTTTGTCAATCTGAACAAATTCAAAGCAACAATTAAATAATTGTTCAAGTAAATAACGAGCAATTTTCATTTCTTCAATACTTTTGGGTAAATTTGGCAATTGTGAATAGTAGGAGGCTAAATAAAATTTTAAAAAGTAAGAGAATAATTTTCAGTTAAGTCTAATAACAAATGGAACCACAATTAAGTCACCCCTTAAAATCGATGTTAATTTAAATTGAATTGATATGATCAAACTTAAATTTTCTAATTTTATTATTTATTTAGTTCCTCGTGTCCCGTTCCCATAATCTAACTGAAAATTTATTTTCAGTCTTGGAAATAATTACTTGCTCGTACTCCTACTTTAAACCCTTTTTAATTTCGGCATCATACCTTGACTACTCTTATTTTTAGCCTCACACACATATTATAGCCTCAACTACTTACCTGGGTGATAAGTATTTTGATTCAATTCACAAACAGCAATATTTATGCTTACATCAAAATCACATATAAACATTGGAATTGATTCTTCAATTCCATTCTTCCACTTAAATTGTTTTATTTTAAAATAAAAAATTCGTTTTTACCTTTTTCTCCAGTTCTTCACTCAATTCAAACTCATAAAGTTTAGGTTCTGGCATAAATAATTCATAATAACTTGAACCTCCCTCAAAGTCATATAGCTAAATTAAAATAAAAATTGTTTAAAGATATCATAAAAATACAATTTCGAGTTTATCGAATTTTTTCCTTGCCAATTCTTCCTCGTATTCATTAATAAAATTTTTATAAAAACGATTTGTTTGTCGAAAAGATGATAATTGATTAAAATCGAAACATTTGAATATATCTAGTTGGACTTCAGTTGGAAGAAAATACATTTTTATACATATAAATTTTTTTGTTTAAAAAGAAAAATAAAAACGTGAACGTTGACGATTACTAATGATAAATGATAAAGAAATAAATAATAAAAAAGGGAAAATTAAGAATTGATAGTTTAATCGTGTATAACCAAAACATAAAATCTTTACAACATTTGCAAATAATGTGATCAATGACTATAATTTTTGGACAAACTTAATTTTATTAGAATAAATGAATCATATTTTTTAATTACAATTTTCTTACAAAAGTTTTAGGATCTATTATTAAAGGTTTATATCCCCAAATATTCTACAATAAATATTTTTTGGTAAGTAGGCAATTGTAAATATAGTAGAAGGAATTGGCAATCCCCAAATATTCTGAAAATTTATCTGAAAATGTTTTTAAAGTTTACATCCTTTAATTATTTGTAAAATGCCTAGATGTATTTTAAACTTATCATCATTTTTAATATTTTTAAAGTATGTACCGAAACAGAGAAAATAAGTGTGACTAATTAACAGTTGAACAAAAATTAATAATGAAATTAAATCAATTATCTTCTACTCCTCATTCTGGTTTTTATTCTCATTTTTACACTAAAATTTTGATTATATTTGCTCTCAATAAAAATATTTTCTTACTAAAAATTTTATAATAATGTATCTTCTTCCACCTGAAATTCAACTAGATATATTTAAATTCTTTAATTTCGAACAATTATCAAATATTCAACAAACAAATATTTATTTAAACAATTTTTTCAAAGAATATGAGGATAAATTGGCCCGGAAAAAATTCCATGGACTCAGAGATGTAAATTTTTAATATTATTTTGTTTCTTAAAATATTTTAGGTCTGTATTGATAATAGCAATTTAAATCAGTATAATTTCTATACACCAAAACCCGAGTTTTATGACTTTCAATTAAGTAAAGAACTCGAGAATAAGGTTGGAAATTAATATGTTTTTTATTTGAAATAAACCAAATTTAGTGGAAATGTGGAATAGAAGAGTCAATTCCCATGTTTTTGGGTGAAGATAATACAAGAATAAAGTTCGTTGCCTGTATAATAAAAGAAAGTCTCGATTTCGAGCCAGGTTAATTTGTTATTTGAAGGGCATACTCATCTTTTTTGAGAATATAAACAATGCAAAAGTGTAAGGATGATTCACCTAGAGATTAGGTAGCTCAGTCGTGGATCTCCTGTATTTGGTGAGTGGCTAGCAATAACTACGAGGAGGTCGAAGGTTCGAATCCTGCAGTGTGGCTAAACTTTTGCTAAACAATTCACTATCTTTTTAATATTTTTAAAAAATTTCAGATTTTTATAAGAGGGTTTGGACCGATTTTTGTCTTAAAAATTTTCATTTAAAGAGATTTTGAAGACTCTTCCTATAATAAAATTTTTCTTAAAATCCTTTATTCAGTTGCTTGTTATGCAGAGATCTACTTACGATTTCCAAATATTCCAAAAACTTTTGAAGAAATGAAAATTGCTCGTTATCTACTTAAGCTACTTTTTAACAGTTTCTTTGGATTTGTTCAGTTTAATGAAATTATATTTAATCCGCAAATGATTCAATTATTATTTGATGAAAACAAAACAAATATACCTTTACAAATTCATTCTCGAATTGCCTATCTATCTGTTTACAATGAATTCGATGACTGTTTATTAAAATTTATATTAAATCATCTAAATTCTAATGGATTGGACGCTACTCTTGACCAGGACTCCAATATGGAACAATGCATAAATAATTTATTTAAACTTTTGACGATAGGAGGAAATAAACTTCCTTATGTTTGTTATGAGTTTGTTGTTCCAAAGCTTTGCAATTTAATTATACAGGTTATTTGCAAAATTAAAAATTTTGGATTAAGAAAAGGAGGTTTTTCTAAACTGATGTCAATTTTATTTATGAAACATTGAAAATTAGGTTATTTGGAACAATTTTAAAAATTTAATTTTAGCATATAGAAACATCAAAAGATCTCTCTAAAATGGTGAAAGAAATCAAATTCGATCGTGTCGGTGGAGATCTTATGATAAGTGAAAGATCAGAAAATATTGAAAGGGATCAAGACATACATTATAGATACATAAAATATCAACTTTCTAATAAATACAATCCAAACACGAAGTTTTCGATTTATAGCGGACGAAGTATGTTTGGTTTGGATGTCAAAATAAAAAGAATTAATTAATCTATTTATTATAATAATTATCAATTAATATGTGCATAATATCAAAGTTACTATACACAAAATTTGATAAACTACGAAATTTTGTTTACTCATGCTGGTATTCGAAGTATCGAAGCAATTTTTATCAGAATTGTTATTATTAGAATATGACCATACTTCTATTTTTTGGTGTTCTCTCTTTCATTTTTATTTAAAAAATCTAAGAAATAATAAATTAAAATTAGGTAAATATAGTTTTATGAACTCTACTAAATTTGTGTATATTACTTGATTTCTGTTTTATTCGTTGACCTAGACATTTTCGTGTCGGGCTAACTCAAGGAACGGACAAGTCAAGGAACGACAAATCAAGGAACGACAAGTCAAGGAAAAGACAAATCAAGGAACGACCAACTCAAGGAACATACCAACTCAAGGAACAGACAGTCAAGGAAAAGACAGGTCAAGGAACGACCAACTCAAGGAATGACCAACTCAAGGAATATTTTAAAAATCGAAATCTCTTGAAAAATCTGAATATTTTTAGAAAATAAGAATTTAAAAACAGATTAGAACACTAAAAAACAGAATTTTAAAAAATTATGAAAAATTCTGGGTTTCAAAAATTGTATTCTGATTTTTAAAATATTCCATGAATTGGTCATTCCTTGAGTTAGTCGTTCCTTGACCTGTCTTTTCCTTGACATGTCTGTTCCTTGAGTTGGTATGTTCCATGAATTGGTCATTCCTTGACTTGTCTTTTCCTTGACTTGTCGTTCCTTGATTTGTCGTTCCTTGACTTGTCCGTTCCTTGAGTTTAAAAAACCCAGACATTTTGTGGGAGGTTTCTAACAATAAGTTTTATTAAGAAAAAGTATGGCAATCTTTGTAAGGAGGCAAAAATATTAAATAAAGAATCGTGCACATACATTCTTTTAAGCATTTTATGGACTGGGGTAAAACGATAAATAAGAGAAATTATTTGAATTTTTTGTCATATAATGCAGTATACTATGTAATTATAAATTCATTCTTATTCAGGGGAGAAGCCAGGGATCCAGGTCTCTTAAAATTACGAATAATTTGCGGATTGAATTCTTGTCTTAACAGATGCGTTTCTTTAAATTCTTTTAAATTAATTTTTAGATAAAATCATATTTGAATCATTATAAAAATGAAGAATTTCCCTGTAGAAGTTCAACTAGATATTCTTAAATTTTTAGACTACCAACAATTATATTCTTTCCAATTAATAAATAAACAATTAAATAATTTAATTGGCAAATATAATAATGAATTGGCTTTAAAAGGATTTTTTAGTTTTGAAATTGTTAAAAATTAAATTTAGTTTAAAAATATTTCTTTTTAAAATTAAGATTCCTGATACTAAAGTTGTTCTTTCTGAATGTAAAAGAGCTTCAAATATTGCTAAAGACTTTGAAAAACTTTGTGGAAATGAAATAATTTATAATATGGAATTGAATGATTGTCAGAAAATAAAGGTAAAATGATATTTTTTAGCTAATTCAATCGAATATTGAATAAGTCTTTAATATTTATTACCTGTACATACATACGATTTAAATAAATTTTTTAAAATCTGCTTAAATTGGGTGGGAACAAGGCTATCGAAATTTTGTTTCGTTTCGATTAGGGCTAAAAATCTTTAATTCGATCAGCTCTGTTGGGAAATTCTTATACAAACTATATGAAAAAAAATTAGAATTAATAAAAAATGATCTTATTTTCTAAACATTTAAAGTGGCAACACATACTAACTTCAAAAATTCCAGTATTCTGGTCTTCGGATTTTAATGTAAATAATAGGACTCAATATGATTTTGGAAGCTGTGTTTTGTTTATAAAAAGAAGTTGTTAGTATTTAAGCATATAAAATTAAAAAAAACTAAAATACTGGGAAATAAGGAGAAATTAAAATCAAAACTAAGCAAATATGTTAAAAATTTACAAGCCAAATTAAAAACACATATTTGATCATTTATATCTTTTTCCTGGTTTAGAAAGAGTAAAGATTTGGGATAAATCTGGGATAGTTAAATCTGGATAATATTTGCGATAGTCCTACCGTAAATGCTGAAATAATTACCCTCTCTCAAATAATTACCCCCGCCCTATTAATTACCCCCTCCAGCGAGAGATCGAAACAATAATTGCCCTCTCTCAAATAATTACCCCCTATTTTTATCTACATTTATTTTAAAAATATGTATTAAAAATCATTATCAATTTGAATTATAAAAATGTAATAGGATCACTATCAAAATTGATAATTTGAAACGATTTCGGGAGTATATCGAGGGATTTGTGAGGAATAAGAGAGATATCAAGAGATTAAGAAGATTTGGAGAAGATTTTAAGATTTTTTAAGAAGCTTTTCTTAATCACTCATTAAATAATGAGACGATGAAAGTCTTTATCCATACAAATATCCGAATACTCTAATATTTCCTACATACGTTAAAATAATTTGCGACAGACTACGTGTCTTTATATATCACAAGACGGCATTATTAATGGTATAGTACCACTTTAGGCACATTATATAGGAATAGATCATGGGAATATAGATTATATCCCCTAAATAAGAATCATACATAATCAAATACATTTCCATAGTGCATAGACATAGACGTTATGCTACTATTCTGGGTTATTTTATTTAAGAAAATATTAAATAAATATAGAATAACGTAAAAATGTGAACATTTATTCGGTAAAATTTTATATCCCTGTTATTATGCTTATAATAAAATAAAATTATACAGGTCGAAATAATAATTGCCCTCTCTCGAATAATTACCCCCGCCCTAATAATTACCCCCCTCAGTGAGAGATCGAAACAATAATTACCCAGGGTAATTATTTCAGCATTTACGGTATATTATTTTACTATATTTAATAATGTTTCGATTAAAATTAAATATTTTTGCTAAATAAAAATTTGACCCATTTTTAATGGCAAAAGGAGAATTACATCGTGTCCGGTAGTGGACATTTTCGTCAGTGGACATTTTCGTCAGAATCAGTTTCGTCAGAGGCCTTTTTCGTCAGAAAACAGTTTCGTCAGAGGGTTGTTTCGTCAGAGGATAGTTTCGTCAGAGGTTCTTTCCGTCAGTAAGGCTCCCTTTTTAAAAATCTAATTACACGGCGGTTTTTGACTTATACTAGGTTTTTTGTTTCTGGATCGATTTCAACAAATGAGATGTCATTCGAAAGAGCTCTGAAAACTGAGTTGAATTAGTTGTAGAAGAAGTCTGTCCGACATTCCGGGACCGAGTTACAGACTCTTGAATATTGAAAAATCGTGTAGGGAGGCTCAGTTCGTCGAACCTATTCAACTCGTCGAGCTTAGTCGGTTGAGATATCATTTATAAAATTGAATTTTTCATCCCACAAACCAGCTTTTCTAAGCTCTTTTGAATAGCACCTCATTTGTACAAATCGATGAGATACAAAAAACTTAGTATAAGTCAAAAACCACTGCTAAATCGAATTTTTAAAAAGGGAGCCTTACTGACGGAAAGAACCTCTGACGAAACTATCCTCTGACGAAACAACCCTCCGACGAAACTGTTTTCCGACGAAAAAGGCCTCTGACGAAACTGATTCTGACGAAAATGTCCTCTGACGAAACTAACCTCTGACGAGACTACAGGGCACCAATTACATTATATATCTGATATATACATATATGTCAATTTTGCAGTTTCCTTAAAATAGTCATGTTATCTCGGCCATAGCCTAAAAGGCATTCAATGCTGAACTCATTTTATATTTTACAGATTGTAGCTATAATCGACAAGTACAACCTCACAATTGTCCTCTGATGCCTTTTAAATTACATGACCTAAGTTCTGATCAGGTTAAAAGAAATAAAATGTTAAGACGTCAACAGGAACGAGTAGTAGAAGGTAAAATAATTATATTTAAATTAGAGATCAAACATAAACGGGATCTCAACAAAAATCACAATTATCGGGATTATTCGAGATTTATCGTAAAATGTCTAAGACATTTCCAGTTCGATACATGATTTAAATATTTTGTTCAATTCCGAGTTTGTAGCCCCAAAAGTTAATAATTTAAATGAATTTAAATTTCAGCACATCTACAATTAAATGTACAACGTTATCAACAATTATGTTTAGAATTACCAATTTATCCAAAAACTTTAGAGGAATTAAAGTTTATTCGTTTTTGGTTATGGCAGCTGTCTCGCTGCTGTTTTAGAGAGATTGATTTTGATAAAATCATTTTTAATCCAGAAATGTTAAAATTAATTTTTGAAGATTCAGGTAATTTTAATAGAAAGATAAACACTCAATATGCAAATATAAGATGTCAATTCAATAATTAAATAAATGTCTAGTTTATAGCCGGACCTCATTATTCTCGCTGGCAAATCGGTACTCATATAAAATTTGGTACCACTTAATTTTTTTTTTCCCTCTATCCATCTTAATCCACACAAATCCTTTGATATCAATTCTAAGAGGCACCTTAGAAGGTCAAAAACCAGGAGCTTAGGACAAAGAATTTTGAAACCCAGGAGTTCAAATCAAATGTTTCGGAAGATAAAGGCGACTCGGAATTAAGAATATTTGCCTGCTTCATTTTGGCTAATCCTCGGTTGCCATACTACTATAGGAATACCGATAAATACCATAAAATAGCGTTGGTTGTACAGATCGGTCCAATCTCTAGTTTAATTAAAGGCAACTTATTAATTTGAGAGTATCTCTTAGCCAACTTCTCTGACCCGTTTATTTAAAATTATATATTTAATTTTAAAGATCAGCAGAATCAAAAAATTCAATTTTTTGGCAATAATATCTTTTTAAATATTAATAATCGAAACTTCGACAATTTAAATATTATTAAACATGAAAATTCATATCTAGAATTTGCTTTTAATCATTTAAATTTAACTGGCTGTTTAATGTTAAGTAATATTCAAACTTTTCAAGACAAACTTTTGAATTTTTTGTTAAATTCTTCAAATAAAGTGAAATCTGTACATTTTAATAATTATAATTTGCCTTTAGATGTTCACAATTTATTAATACGTGTAAGTTTGATTTTTGGTTTTTAAAAGTTTTTTGGAAGTGTTTACTTTGTGATAACTTTAAAGCAAGGCTTCGATCTCGAATTTTTAAAAACCCGTATTTCTTAGCTAAAAAATCCGAATTTTATATTAAAAATCCGCAAAATCCTTTTTTGCGCTGCTTGCGATCAACAAAAACAAAAATTGAATTAAAATCACTTTATGGGTTATATTTTTTGACTCCAACATATGAATTGAGGAAAATTTTATTATTATTGATCATCTGATGAAAATTCGAAGAAGTGAATGAAAAATTTACATAAATTTTTTACTTCTTCTTTCAGCGCCGCTGGCAAGAATTTTGAGGATTTTGGGAGTCTAGAAGAGAAAAAATGACTTTTTGTTCTAAAAACTACAAGAAAATATAAAAAAATCCTCATAATCTTGAAAAGACCACAAAAATCCGCAAATCCGTATTTTTATAAATAATCCTCATCGGCCTATCAAAAACCACAAAATGAGGAAAAATGCGCAGAAATCGAAGCCCTGCTTTAAAGGATGGCCCTCATTTACGAGGAGTATTCTCTTTTTTTCAATTTTTATATCTAAATTTAGCACGCAACAATATCTCCAAATGTCTCTAAAATGGCATCACTAATAAGCTTTATATTTTATAATAATATGCCTTTGCCAACCTTTGGACCAAGCTTGGTTAAAATAAAAGAGCAAAATACTTTGAGAAATATAGAATATTTACTAATTAACAATGAAAATGGCCAAAGGTTTTCTGTTTGTTTTACTTGGAAAGAAAATACTACAGGAAATGATAGAACAATTGATACTTTTTATATTAAACGAGTTGTTGATGAAAATAATTAATTTAATTTGGGGACAATTTTGTTTGAATTCATATTATAAATTTGTTCGATTAAATAAAATTGGAAAAAGAATTTGTTTGGATAGAAAGAGTGAAAAACAAGATAGATTTTAGTCTTTAGATTAGGGTAGGACGTTACCGTTTAATAACCTCGTTTATTGTTCCCTGTGGCGGATCAAAAAGAGAAGAAGGGAAAAGTCCGCCACAGGGAAAAATAAATCTCGAATTAAAAGGTCTCTTCCTACCCTACTTTAGATGATAATAAATAGGGTGCGAAAAAAGATGCAAATGCATATTTTGCATGAGGATATGCCATCAGCTGAAACGCTCAAAAATGGCTTTTTTTTAATCGGTCTGAGCACTTTAGGACCCTGTTCTTAATGCATATTTTTGCATATTCCGGTACTTTAGTACATATTCGCATATCTGTGCAAATTTTGGCATTTTTGAGAAATATGTAGTTTAAAAATTATTTTTTGGCAAAATATATAGTTTTTTTGTCAAAAATTTCTTCGGGAAAAATTTATTTTTTAAATTAATTGCCAAACATTTTATTGCTTAAATTCACATTTTTTGAGTAAATTTAGTCAATTTTAAGTGCATACCCAGTGCATATTTTGAAAAATTTTGTATAATTCAATGCATATTTTGGGCTTTTTCGGTGCAAATATATGCGCATATTTTGGGATTTTCTGTGCATATTTTGACACGCCCTAATAGTAAATTAAAAATCATACGAGGAAAGATAATTAAAAAAAGAAATAAAGGGTAAGGGGCAACTAAAGGAATACCATGACAAGGAACAGACAAATCAAGGACGACAAGTCGAGGAACGACTAAATCATGGAATATTTTAAAAATCAGAATTTTTTTAATTCTGATTTTTAAAATAGGTATTCCGTGTTTTGGTCGTTCCATGAGCTGGTCGTTCCTTGACTTGTCTTTTCCTTGATTTGTCGTTCCTTGATTTGTCGTTCCTTGAGTTAGCCCGACACGGACAACAGATTCCCTGACACGTCTTCAGGGAATCTGTTGGTGAACTTGATCTTGTTGATTAACATTTTCTTCAACTTGATATCGAAAGATATGGAAAGGCCATTTCCCCAACAGAAAATCAAATCCATCTGCTTGAATTGCTGTCACAAAAAGTTCCACTGCAAACATCGAAAGAGAACCTTTAATTGAATAACAATTTACTGGCCCTGCTTGTTGACAAAGACGATATATGCCATACTGAATTTCACATGCATTTTCCTTGATTTCTAAATATGAAGCATCAATAGCATCATAATCGACAATATGTTGTTTTATAACATCTAAAAATAATTTTAAGAAAATTATAGATAGAGAACTATTTGTTTATCTTATTGCAATTTATCGAATAAAATTATATATGTATTGTTTTTTTTTCTTCAGTCTTTGAATTATTTTATTGTATAAAGGGGAAACCTAGTTTGAAGTCAAATTGAGTAAAGTATTTTTTATTCCTTTTCGCATTTTTATATTCTTTGAGATATTTTACAGATTTCTGAAGCATTGCCTTTAATAATATATTTTAAAAATTTCTAGTTTTTATTCGATAAAACAATAGGTATAATAAACTACCTAAATTAGTAATTTGATAATTAGATTTTATTTGAAATTATAGGATCCTTTTAATTTTATGAGTAATAATTTATGATTAAAATCAAAATATTATTTAACAAATAATATGTATATACCGCAATATGATCATTTAAAGTTTGAGAACGTTCATTAATTCCCCAGTTTTCTTCTATTACATCAGGATTTAAAATTTGGTAAATTTTCGTTTTAATCTTAGTTTCATCACAATCAAATTGAAAAATGCTATGTTTATTATAATAATGATGTCGTATAAATTGATAAAATCTATTGAAATTTTTATAGTAACGATGTTCGCCTGCCTCAAAAGAATTTCTGCACGCTTCCACACGAAGTTGTAAAGTATTAATTATTTTGCAAAATTCGTTAGTCACAGGAGTATTATTATTATCATAAGGCCCAACTTTTAAATAATAGCAAGCGCTGCTAGCATTTTGAAGAATTCTTTGGTCAAACATCATTAAGAGATTGTAATCGTCTAAATCAGACCTCCCTTAAATTTAAATATATAAATAATTTAAAAACCGATTAATATAATTAATAATTTGATGAAAATTTTGTACACTTAACTTTAAAGACTATTTTTCTTTTGATTTTTTCATTAATTGTTCAAAAATCTTTACTAAATTGTTTCTTTTGTGTCGAATTATTCAAATATGTGTCTAATCTCTATATTCCCTTTAATCCGACCATATTTGATATCACTAATCAACCCAAACCCCTCGATATCCTTGAGAGATACTTATTCGAAGAATCCGCCAAATCCCTCTCTTTAGCGCCGTATAATTTTTAGAAACTTTTTTTCTGGAAATTTTTTATGGTCGTTCCGTGATTTAGTAATTGACTTGTACGACAGTGATTTGTCTGGACCGTGTTTTGAGATTACTTGTGTCGACCGCCTATATTGTGGTATTCTCATTTTAAGGCACCCTATTCTTTATTATCTCATTTGAATCTGCCACAGGCAAATATATTGGAATTGAAGGATGAAAAAATGTGGACCATATTGTACAGATTAAAGATGAAAAAAGTGATGAAAAACGATTCCGCCCTTATTTACGTTTATGGCCAAAAATACCTTTTATGTTTATATAATATACCTTGTGTGTTCAAATTTTCATTGACTTGTACCAAAAATTCATCTAAATTATACATATATACATACATAATTACTTATTTATTTTTAAATTTAGCAAAGTATACTAAGAGCTCGAAGAAATCTATTATTATTATTAACGAATTTACCTTTTAACGCATCATGTTGAACAATGAAATCTTCCTCTATAATAAATATTTATTTATTAATACTTTGGAATTGATGTAAAAAAGTGTAATAAATTTTGTTAGTTGAAATTGCTTATAAAATATAATTTTATATAATAAACCTTTTAATTTTCTGTTTTGTGATTGAGCTGGCAAATTTTCATAACGACTTGTTAAGTCATCGTCCCATGTGTTATAATAAGGCATCTCTCCGGTTTGAGAAGAAGATGGAGGCTGATTTTCCCATTCCGTTGTCCTTTCATGGTACATATGAGAAGGATGTGTTTCCCAATCAGTTTCTCCTGCATATTATATGAGTTGATAATTTATTAAATATTGCAATGATAGAATCTCGAAATCCAACCTTCCCTTTCTATAGTTTGATACAGACAAAAATTCCTAAAGACACAGTAATATTATGTTTCCTTTTCTATTACAAAAATAAATTCTCGAAAGTCAATTTTCCGAACATTCTATTTCTCCAATAAGCTCCTGTTTATTTTTAGAACTTACCTCCTATATTTATTTGTCCAAATTGATCATGTATATCTGGGTTATAATGTCCAGAATGCATTTCTTCACACTCTCCCTCAGTATTTTCATATTCTTCTTGAGGTTCGCCTTCATATTCATCTTCTTCATATTCTGCTTCACATTCTTCTTCATCTACAAAATGATAGCGGCTTGTTTGTCCTTGCGATGCAGAAGGCATCTCTTCCCACTCTTCCTCTATATTGTAATGTTGTCCCTCGCCTTCATGAACCTCGCCTTCAGAACCTTCTTCATTATATTCTGTTTGATATCCCCCTTCGCCTACTGACTGATAATCACATTGATTTGCATTTTGATTCCCAAAAACATTATTGCAAGTAGTACAAAAATTATTCCAGCAAGTATTTATCCATTCTTGAAAATTAAAGCCCCGACAAATGTCTGGGCATAAATTTCCTAAACTATTCCAGCATGACATGCAACATGAATTCCAGTCATGATTTTGATCCATTCCATTAAATAATGGTGATAACAGAACCATAATAATAAATAAAAACAGCATGATTTTTAATAAAGAATTTTAAAAATTATTTGAAAAATCTGTAAAAAAATCTGTAAAAGATAAAACTGCTTAAAAAATAAAAACGATATTACAAAACCGGCCCTATTATTAATGGCGAGAATCTGATAAATGTTTCACGTTAGGCAAACAAGATTGAAATTCAGAAATTTAATTCTTAAGTGAGATGAAATAATATTAGTGTATGGGGGGATTTGCTTTCTTATGCTAAAGGCTCTATAAGATAAACCTAATAATTAGGGATCGGATTTTTAGGTTATAACCTATTTTTTCTGCGAAATAGTCCTGATGAATTGAGCTCAAATCCGTTGTTATTTCTTGAAAATCTTTTGTTTACGGGGAGTTATTATGACCTATTTGAACCTATTTTGGTGTTTTGCAACCTAAAATAGGTTGTAACCTATTTAGGATGTTTTTGTGATTTTTTCACTTTTTTGTCACCTATTTTGGGCTTTTTTCATAAAATTTCGATTTTTAATAAAAATTTTCGAAAATATTTGAAAGAAATTTAAAATTTTTCAAAAATTTTGTCAATTTTTTTATCGGCTCAAAAATTTTTCTTCGATTTTTTGAAAAATATTATACTCAAAAATCAAAAATTTTTCAAAACTGGACTTTTATTAACATTTTTGCAGTGGGGCTGAAATTTATGAACTAGAATAGAAATTATTAGGCATTTTTGACTTTCTTGCCCATTATGTCGACCTTTTTTTGCAACCTATTTCTCTATTTTTACGACCTATTTGCCTATTTTTGTCACCTATTTTAGCATTTTATACAACCTATTTAGGTGCCTATTTTAAGGTTTTTACGACCTAAAAATCCGATCCCTACTAATAATGTTATTTTTAAATTGCGGACAAAGCTTTGCGGACTTCTGAATAACCGAAAATAAATTATTTTAAATAAGTGTAAAAAGAAAGGTAAATCCATTTGTTTAAATATACGTATTTTAAGTATATTTTCTTATAAATTTGTAGGAATGGGTCTAAGCATAAATGAAATTTATGTGGGATTTCTTGGAAAATATGGAGTAGTTAGAGAATTAAAGAAATAAATTAATTTTTAGTGAGGATTTTATTTTTTATTAAAAGGGCATAATTGTGGATGGGCAGCAAAAATGTAAAAAAATATACGAGATAAATTGATTAACGTAAATTAAAAATTTATTTAAATATTATATAATTTTATTTAAAATAATTAATTTTTATTCTTCTACAATATCACCGTTTGCCCGATGCCTTTTTAACATATTTTAAAAATTTTAAAATACTATGACATAAACCGCTTAAATCACAAGTGTGATCCTTTAGATTGAATATAATTTTAATTGAAGAATTTATTTGAAGAACCCCTCCTTTGAATAATTCCCCTCCCTCAATACAAAATTTTTTCGTCCTGGAGACGAATTTTCCAGAGACGAAAATTCCGGCACTCGCTTTATCTACTCTAATCCTACCTAAATCACTTCAAATAAATAACTTTAAGAAACTTATCAAAGGCAAATTTAGCTGTAAATTTCGAAAACACAGATGCCACAAAACTGCAGGCATTTAATAGGGCCCCTCCGAAGAATAAAGCCTACCGAAACCTCCGGAATTTTACTTTATTATTCATTTAGACTCTTGCCTAAGCGTCTAAAATTTAAGCAACAAATTTTAATATACATTTGGCTATTCTTAGATATTATTTAAATGAATTTTTAAAATCTTAAAGAGCTATTTAAATTAAGTCTGTTGTAGCGATTCATTAAATAGAGTACCAATGTGGCGAGCCAAATATCAACAAATAGCATGGAGAACTATGGTCGAGATCCATGAAAGTGATCCAGATTCAAATATATTTACTTAATAAATGCAATATTTTTTATTACGCAATTTTCCTATATTTTATTTGCAAATTTCATAATGCAAAAGTGCAGATCGAGGATTTACGGATTCGGTGTTGAACATGCTTTTATCACTATATTTGAATTTTTATGACGCGATTTTAATGAAAAAATTAGGCGTATTTCCTGGAAAATCCATTGTCCGGCTACTGACCGATAGTTACTGACGCATTGTTTGGGCACATCCCTTTCCGGCCGCGAATTATTAGACAGGCACGCGTTGATATAGAAATCTCAGAAATTTTGGCAGAAATTTTTTCAATGAAGATAACTAAATTGGTATTGAAAGAATAATCCGATTTAAATTTAATTACTATTTTGTGTTATGTGGGGTCTAAAATTTCCTTTAAAAATTGAAATATAGATCGAAAAATAAAAGCACATGTCTTCCATTAGAGAATTTACGGTAAATTGTTTAATCTGATATTTTCCCAAATTTTCCTCATTTTATTCATACCCTCTTAAATTAAAAATTTAAAAAATGTATCAAAATATTCTCAATATTTATTCCAAAAATTTCCAATTTTCTAACAAAATTTTGAAAGGTAAAAAAACCGAAATTTAGAAATATCCTAAATTCTAAAGTTTAACCAATATAGTGGGAGCTCTTTAGATATGTATCACCTCTTAAAAGTAGCTTTAGCTGAACTCCAATTTTAAATTTAAATAAGAAATGTAAAATAAAAAATAAGTTTTTTGGCAAAGAGTGAATTTGAGGAGGAAATCTAACATAAATTGAGGAAGCAAAGAAGATCATTATGTCAATTTCCATATTGACCTTAATCATTTTTTATAAATTTATTTCTTTTCATTTAATGTCTCCAGGATTAAAAATCAACATTTAAGAGCCCAGATTTCTTTTTTTAACATACAAATACATACATATCAGGGTTGCCGCCCGAAACCCGAAACCCGATACCCGAAACCCGGCCTTTTTTTGTACCCGAAACCCGATACCCGAATTGAAAATTTTCCAACCCGAAACCCGTACCCGATATTTTTTCCAACCCGAAACCCGTGACCCGAAATTGGTTAAAACCCGAAATTTCTACCCGAAAATTTAGCCTTACCCGATTTTTTAAAATAAATTTAAAAAATTATAGAAAGGAAAAGAGAAAGAATTATTTATAATTTCTTCCATTTATCATTATGTTTATCGGTGGCCGAATGGTTAAGGCGACTGGTTATTATTTTCATAGGGGTGGGTTCGTGTCCAGGGCCGGAAATGAGGCTTAAAAAAATATTCTTTTCAAAAATAAATGTTATTAAAATTTGATTTTCATTTTATATTTTTAAATTTATTTTTTTTTAATATTTTAAGCTTGAAAAAGCATTAAAAATTATAATTTAGCCATGAATTTTGCAAAATTTTCGCCTGCGGCGCATAAAATTAAGAGTTCTGGCTTCATGACCAACTAAACTTCAATAAAATTTTTTGCCTGCGGTTCTGACAATTGAATTTTTTCTACTAAGACCTTACAAAATTCTCAAAATTTTCGCCTCCGGCGGTGAAAAAGCTAGAAATCTGACTTAAGGATCATCATAATTCTCAAAATTTTCGCCTGCGGCGCTGAAAACGTGAGAAAATGGGAGGCTTTAATGGAGATAAAGCGGAGGGATATTAGTATATAGTAGGTGAGATTTTATAGTGGGATTTTACCAAGATATCCCTCTTAATCCCCAAATCCCACAATGCCTCTTTAATCTCTTCAAATTTGCCCCTCTCTATATCAACCAAAATCCTATTATGCAACATAGACTGTCTCCTTACAATTTAGTTCACTAATAGCCGAACACCCGAAAATAACCCGAATTTTTCGCCAAACCCGAAACCCGTACCCGATATTTTTGCCAACCCGAAACCCGTGACCCGAAATGAAAACGCTCCAACCCGATACCCGAAACCCGTACCCGAAGATTTTTTGTACCCGCGGCAACCCTGATACATATGTTCGTCTTCTATATTTTTCTTTACACCCGAAAGCGAAAAAATTTTTTAAATGAAATGCCAATTATTTTTTTTTAAAGTAAGAACTTTTTCTTGGAAATCGTAACTTGTCCTTTCACCAGAACCGGAAAGTACAAGTTACGGTCTTACCAACTCAGGGAACGACCACTTTTTTTAAAACAAAATTAAATGAAAAAATATTTTAGAAGGAAACAAAAATTTAATTTATTATAGAAAAGTTTTTCCTTCCCAAATACATATTTACCAAAATTTATTTTGGTTATCCAGAGCCAGGTTAACTATTATTTTAATGTTACAACAAATTTTAAGAAAACATAATAAATTATAAAAACATATTAATCAATTAATTCTCATAATTTCAACATTTAAATATTCCCCACTTCGTTTCATTTCAATTTCAACAGAAAACTTAATTTCTGGATTGTATATATTGGAAAGTTGATAGTTTGTAGATTCTAAATTGTTATCTCTAACTTTGATTCCATAAAATTTAATTTCTTTCACCATTTCAGAAATATTTTTTGAAGTTTTTATATGCTAAAATTAATCAATTTTTAATTAAGCAGACCAAAATTGATGTAAGAATATTCATGATCTAATTACCTGTTCGATCAAAAAATGCCTGGATCTGGACTCTGGATTCAGATCCAGACCGTCTCTAGTAGCTAATATGAATATTAGTATAGAAGACAACTTTTTTTATTGAAAAAGATTTAAATTTAATTACCTGTTTAATAAGATTAAAAAGTTTGAGTTCAGCCAGAAAGCTAACTTCAGAAAATTTATTTCCACAATTTGTCAAAATTTCGAATAAAACATTTGTATAGTGTTCTATATTGACAATTTTCTCAAAATTAACGGTAAATTTATTAGAAATTAGATGATTCAATGCAAAGTTTAAAAGATAATTATCATAATTGTAGTAAATAATTATATTAGCTTTTCGGGAATAAATTTGTAGAGGTATTTTTGTTTTGTTTCCATCAAATAATAAATTAATCATGTTTGGATTAAATGTAAATTGATCAAATTGAACAGATTCAAAGACACATTTAAAGAGTTGTTGAAATAAATAACGAGCTATTTTCATTTGTTTAATAGTTTTTGGAAGGTTAGGAAATTGTAAATAGTAGGATCCTAAGTAAAATTTAATGATTAAAATATGATTTCCTCAAGCAAAAAGGATCTTGAGAATTTATCCATCTGGTCAAAATATATTCAATTAGAAGATTACCTTGTCCCAATACAAAAAAACAGTCTGAGTATGAATTATTGATACTTAGAAGCATAGGAATGTGTTCTTTTATTCCACATTTCCACTAAAATTGGTGGTAATAGTTTGGAATTCGGCCCCCTTTTTTGAATTCGCCCTCCTTTCCTTTCTATTTGAGATATTTAAATATATCTAGATGAACTTCTGATGGAAGAAACTTCATTTTATTTAATTTAGAATAATTTTGAATTTTTATGCTTGTTGTAATTAGTATAAATAATCTTAAAATTTGAAATGTTTTTTAAAAAGAATTTAACAAAAATTTTTGGAAAAATAAAAAATAAATTAAAAAGAAGGCTTATCAAAGAAGGAATAAAAGTAAAAAACAAGAAGACTAAACTTTAATGAACTAAAGAAGGATATAATATCAAAAAGCTACAAAAATGCTAATTCAGAAACATTCTTCCTTTTAGAACCGGAGGAAATCGTAGTATCAAGAGTCATTTGGAGGGATTAATTGTGCTCGACGGTTTTTCTGTCTTGGTTTTCTTAGAAAGCTCTATAATTTTCAAATATTTTTTGACGAAATAAGAAAATTATAAAATAATATTCATTTAATTTTCGTCAATTAATTATTAAAAAGTTAACTTTGAATTATAAATGTTTGTTTAAAACGCCGTGAGTTCTCAAATTTAAGTTTTGAATACCTTGAATGTTTGCCGCTCTTTTACCTTAGCTTTCTTTATATATTTAGTAAATTATAGGAAAATTAAGGTTGATAGACTTAATTTGAATATGATCAAAGGAAATATTTAAAAGATAGTTTAAGAGGATTATTTGAAATGTCTTGGGAAAAGACAAAATTAGACAAAAAAATAAAATAATTATTATTTTTTCTTATTTTCTCAATAAATGAAATTTTACAAAAATTTATTTTAACTATCAATCTAAAAATTACCTTTTTCTAAAGATAAATTTGAATACCTATTCATAATTCATTTATTAAAATGAATTTTCTACCACACGAAGTTCAACTTGATGTGTTAAAATGTCTTGATTTCGATCAAATATTTTCATTTAAACAAACCAATTTTTATTTCAAAAATTTAATTAACAAATACGAGAATGTATTGGCGAGAAAGAAATTTAATGGACTCTTAATTGTAAATGTTTACATATCTGTTTTTAGTTATTTCCTCTTATTTTAGGCTTATGACAATACGTATGGCCTTCAGGAGCTAGAATTACATAAAATAGTTGAACTCGAATCGGGACTTTTTGAATTTACTTTGACTGATCAACTCAAGAAAAAAGTTAAACTAAATTTTAATTAGTTTTTAAAATCAATTTTTAGTGGGAAACAGCGATAGCTGAATCAATTCCCTTGTATTTGCATGGTTCTGATACTGGCAGAAACGTTATACTTACTAATATATTCAAAAAAGGTTATAAAAATTTATGAAGTAATATCCACATAGGTACATAAATTTTGTTAGGAAAACAAAGATACTATAGGCCAATCTCGGATATGGGAAATTATCTGTTATTTGAAAGTGTCATTCGATTCAGCTCGTTGAGCTATTCAATGACATTGTATATTTGAATTTTTTACCCCAAAACTAAAATAATTAATTTTATTTATCTACTAGACAAAAAAAGACAAAGCCTTTATACGTTGGAATTGCCGAACGTACCAAAAAATATAGAAGAAATGATTATTATTCGATGTTGGATGGAGCACCTTATTAATTGTGCTTTTGAGTGTGTAGCTTTTTACAGAGTTGTATTTAATCCGGAAATGATTAATTTATTATTTGACAATTACAACTCGATTCCTTTACAATTTCACATTCAAACCCCAATTCTCATAACTGACAATAATACAATATTTGAACATTTTTGGAAATTTGCCTTCAATTATTCAATCATTCCAGAATCTCTTAGTTTTTGTTTTCGTCAGTCAAACGTTTCAGAGCAACATATTAATATTTTATTCAATTTTTTAATAAATGAAGGCAATAAATTATCCGAAGTATATTTTTCATTTTATGGACCTCCACGACTTTATGAGCTTATTGTTGAAGTAACCCGACTTTCCTTTTTGAATAAAAATTGCTTTCAACTTTTAGTATGTAGCAACAACTAGAAACTGTTCAAAGATGGTGGATTTTATTAAATTCAATTATTACAATGTCACAGATTTACCATTAAATAAAAGAGCAAGAATAGTTGAAATTGAACAACTCGGTGATCGAAAATTAACGAAATACCAAATTGTCAATATTTACAATCAAAAAAAGATATTTTATCTTTGCAGTGCAAAAGAGAAGAATGGATTAAGTATTATGTTATCCTCTAGAAATGTGGAAAAATGGAGTTTTTAGGACTAAAATAAAAAATTTTTTGATTTATTTGATAACGAAATATGTAAATAAAATATCGCTTAAAAATCTTTTGATCAAATTGTTTTAATTATTTTATAAAATTTAATACATATTATCATTCTTATGTAGTTGGTTAAAGTCTGCAAATTTATTCTTGAATATTTTTAAACTCAATTTAAATAAATTATTGGTAATTTTGAACTTCGTACCCCCCCCCTCTTTTTTCTTCTCAAAGTGTTAGAAATGGTCAGTCTGAACAAGAATTGTAGAACACATCAAGCCGAGTCGAATGACACCAAAATCGACAAAATCCGACTTGATTGGACCGAGATACAGACCCCTGAAAATTGAAAAACCACAGGGGCGAAAAACCATATGGTAGAGTGTTTGTACAAGTGATAGCTCATTCGAAAGAGCTCGGCGAGCTGAGTCGAATGACACCAAAATCAACGTGATTGGACATGATTTGACAAATTTATGACATTATTTCGACCTACCGGAGTCGGCGATTTTATGTCATAACTTTGTCAAAACTCGTCCGATTACGTTGATTTTGCTGTCATTCAACTCAGCTCGACGAGTTCTTTCGAATGAGCTATCATTTGCATAAACTTTTTTGTTCCAAGAAATCACACCTGTGGTTTTTCAATTTTCAGGGGTCTGTATCTCGGTCCAATCCCGTCGGATTTTGTTGATTTTGGTGTCCATCGACTCGGCCTGATGTGTCCTACAATTCTTGTTCAGACTGACCATTTTTAACACTTTGAGACTGAAAAAAGAGAGGGGGGGGTACGAAGTTCAAAATTACCAAATTATTTATTCCAATATAAAGACAAGTCGTTTTAATTTCCAACTTGGGATCCCTGATTTAAAATAATATATTATTAATTTTTAAGATGTTATTTTTATCTATTTTATGTTTTTCCCCTTTTTATTTTACCTATTCCCCTAAAACAAATTTTAAATTTTTCCTTGTTTTTATCATTCACAACATTCCCCCAAAACATTATTTGAATTTATTTCTCTTTATTGTTTCTTATCGGCATTTTCTTTAACCTACATTTGTCTATATTTCAAACTTGTAAATACTTAACTTTTCTTTACTTCCCCTCTGACATTTAGTCCCAATTTTGTTTTATTCTCATCTATTACATATACTATAAATAGGTTTTTATATTTTCAATTCTTTTCCTTATTTTGAGCATTATTTTTAACTTGACTGTTTGTAAATAAATAGTTTAATTTTTTTAGAGTTGGAGTAATAAGTTCCCCATTAAATTCAGAGAGTTCTATCTAGAAATAAATATAAGACAGGGGATTTTATACAACCCTCTTCTAGAGTGTTGTTGTATTAGAGACTGTCGTTTTAAATTTCAACACTTTTTTATGTATAATATTCCAAAAAATCCACAAAAATGTGACTATAATTCAATTGATATATCACTATCAATCCTTTTCCTTATCTTCTCTAAGATCAATTTCTTCTAAAATTCCTCCCCTATACCCCAAAGTTAATCAATACCTATACAGACTAATGCTCGGCAAATGGATTTTACTGGTACCGGGAGTACCGATACAGAAAAATATCAAAGAATACGCTTTATGATAACATCAACCTAAATTTTCGTAGCTTTTTTCTAGCTATAAAAACAATCTCGTCAAATTTGCTTTTGTCTTGAAAGTGACACTTTTGTTTCCCGCTTTTGTTTTATTCTCTTCTTCTCTCCTCATTTTAGTTTTTCTCATTTTTCACAATAAAATTGATTTTTTCTTCACTCTAACTAAAATTATTTTCAGACTAAAGTTATAAAGAATGAATTTTCTTCCACCAGAAAATCAACTAGATATATTTAAATGTCTTAATTTCGAACAATTATTAAACATTCAACAAACAAATTGTTTTTATAAAAATTTTGTTAAAGAATATGAGGATAAATTGGCACTTAAGGAATTTTATAAAATTAAAACTGTAATCTGTTAATATGGTTTAAATTGATTTTAAGAATTTTTAGGTTTATATTTACAAGGGCAGTTTGCCTTATATTAAATTTTTTAAAGTAGAACCCAAATTTTATGACTTTGAATTGAGTGAAGAACTGGAGAAAAAGGTTAAAAATTAATATTTTTATTTAATAAAATCAATCTCAGTGGAAATGGGTTATGGAAAAATCAATTCCGTTGTTTAAAAGTAATGACATGGAAGGAATTTATAATTCTGCCTGTCAAATAGAACAAAGTTGTGAATGCAAGCAAGGTTAATTTGTTAATAGAGGCCTCGGTTATCCCTTCATGTGGTTGGATCTGAGCACTAGTTTTGATCCATATTACATAACTTTGCAACTTGCATATTAAGAGCATTCTAAAAGATTTTAAGGATTTAAAATTTGTGTAAATTTTTTTAAATAAATTTTATTGAATGATTTTTTTTCGATAGAAATTTTTGACCAAAAATTTCCAAAATTTATAAATTTTCCCCAGTTTTTACTAAAATTTAATATAAAATGACCAAATATGGACCAAAATATGCAAAAAATGAGAAATATTGATATAGAATATGGACTACTGAGCACTAGTTTTGATTATTTTTTAAAAATTTGAAATTTACCAACAGTTAATTTTTGCCCAATTTTATCTTTAAAATTTCACGGACCTTTCCTCTAACTGAAAACTATTCAAATCTTTATTATTTAGAAATCCTTTTACAATTGTCAAACGTTCCAACAAATATTGAAGAAATGAAAATTGCTCGTTATTTACTTAATCAACTTTTTAAATGTGTCTTTGAATCTACTGATTTTAGTGCCGGTATATTTAATCCTCAAATGATTCAATTATTATTTGATGAAAACAAAACAAATATACCTTTACAAATTCATTCTCACGTTGCCAATCTTTCTATCGACAAGCGAGATTTTTCAAAATTTGCTTTAAATCATTTGATTTCTCGGGGATTTATCGCTAATGTTAGCCTTGCCAGCTATATAGAGCAATGTAGAAATAATTTATTTCAAATTTTGATAAATAGAGGAAATAGATTTTCTAATGTGAGGTATAGTGATGCTAGTTCAATATTTTACAATCTGATTTTAGAGGCAAATATTTTTTTGTAATATATCGGGGTGAATACCTTTGTCAATTTTAAAAATATGCACATGTTATTCGAAACTAAGATCGGTAAAATGCCAGTTTTACATTAAATATGAACATACCAAGGCTGGGCGAAATAAAAAAAATAAATGTTGAATGCGAAACTTTTCGCGCTAAAAATGTGAAAATATGCGAATGATGCGAAGCGCGAAAATGCGAAATCGGCCAGTCCTGGAACATACGCAAAGTATTTTGATGTCCTTTTAATATTCTTGAAATGTCCAATAATGTTCTTGAAATTTGATCCAATAATGTAACTTTTTGTAATTTTTATCCTTTAATATACAGATAATTAGATAAAAGATAAACACAATGGGGGATACTTGCTTAACTTGATATCTTTTTAGAAATATTTTAAAAATTTTAGCATATAGAAACATCAAGAGATCTTTCTAAAATGGTAAAGGAAATAACATTCAGTAATGTTCGTGGTGATATTTTGAAAAACAAAAGAACAGAAAATATTGAAAAAGAGATTGGCTTCAACAATTTAAGATCAGTGAAATACCAGCTTTCCAATAAATACAATCCAAAAATGAAGTTTTCTGTTTATATTAAAGAATTCTCTAAGTTACGTTTTGATGTTGAAATAAGAGAATTGACTGAACGTTGTATTTATCCTGTTACAATGTAAATTTTTTGGAACAAAATTTAATTATTACAATTTTAAATTATTCTACAAAAATGATAAAGATATATTTTTTATTGAATTTTATTTATTATAAACATTTTTCTCGAGTTTAAAACATAAATTTTCGTTTATATTTAGTAATGTTGGAAAATATTTATCTGTTATAAACGGAAAATACGGTACTTATTTAGTTCCCCCCCCCCAGTCAGTTTTTTTCAAAAATTATGTAAAAATGGTCAGTCTGAACAACAATTGTAGAACCCATCGAGCTGTGTCGAATGACACCAAAATCAACAAAATCCGACTTGATTTGACCAAAATACAGACCCCTGAAAATTGTACAACAACAGGGGTGCTTTTTTGAAATTAAAAGAATTTGAGCAAATGATAGCTCATTCGAAAGAGCTCGTCGAGCTGAGTCGACACAGCTCGATGGGTTCTACGACACAGCTCGATGGGTTCTACAATTGTTGTTCAGACTGACCATTTTTACATAATTTTTGAAAAAAACTGACTGGGGGGGGGGAACTAAATAAGTACCGAAAATACTTTATAATCTCTTAAAAGTTTAATATGTATTCGTACTTCGTAAAGGCATTTTTTGCCTCTAATACTTAAATTGGGTAGAATAGGATAGATTTTCCCGTATTTAATATAGTTTTATTAAATTTGTCACAATTTAATATGAACATAGTTATAGAATCCAAAATTTTGACTTTGTGGTCTCCATTTGAATCTGAACATATTACAGTATTTAAAATTAAGCGAATTAATTTATTAAATTTTTTTAAACTAATTTTTTTCATAAATTTATGATTTTTAACAATTTATAATTAAATTTGTTTTCATTTTTGAATTTTAAGTTTGATAAACTTTTTTCGATTTTAATTTTTTATACTAAAATATCAAAGATTATAACGCAAAAGAAAACATTTTTAATATTCAGGAATCACGGAAGTTCAGATATTCGTGATAGTAAACTAATAATTCTGAACGAATTTACTATGTTATAGAATGAGTTTAATTTCATTTTCAATAAATTCTTAATCATTAATAATTATTAGAAGGTTGAAAATTTTAAATAATTGGATGGACAGTTGTTGTTTGTTGCTTTCCCAACCATTTTGACAAAAATAAACTTTTAATAAATTTAAATTCTTTTTTATACGCTTCTTTATAGTCGCTGCTGAGAAATTTTTTTTGATTTTTTTATTAATATTTTTATTATTCTTTCACTTAAAACAATATCCAAAGGAGTATGAAAAAGGAACGATAAACCAAGTACCAATTTAAAAATTTTTTAAAAATATCCCTGGTGGTTTTTGTTTTTGTGCTTAATCTACCTGTTTATGTAAAGAATTGGTGCATTTGAAGCACTGCCAAAATTAATGAATATTCCCTCAATATTGGCAAAAATTGTGAAATTTAATAAATTGAAGGAAATATAATTTAAAGTATTTAGTATATTGAATAATCTAAAGATCATGAAGCCAAATGCATAGCTTCCCATATTAACAAGAACAATCAAAAACACAGATCTGTATACTTTTGACATACTTTGATCAGAAGGAGTGTTAAATAATTTTCCTAATATAAGAATAAATTATAGAAAGACTAACCATGGGATAAAAACTTAAGATTTGTATCTTACAATAAGGCGTGTCTGGAATAGAGGGTATCGTTTAGAAACCAACTCCCCCACACCACAAAGTTAGTTCAAATTGAATTAATGAAATATTTTAAAGCCAAATTTTAAGAAACCAACCTTCCCTAATTTTCAATATTACTGCAACAATCAAATAAGAAATTAAAGCTGGAGCATAAACTAAAGGAGACATTAACAGTAATATAATAGCACTGTCATTATACATCACAGCTATTTCCATCAACGAGCACATCAGGAAATTTAATAGCAGAATACACAATTTTGTACAATATAAAGAAACCATAAAATAATATAATAGCAACATGAAGACTAATGTACTTTTTCTTGTTTATACATTGATAACTTAATAATAAATAGGTAAGTTAGTTCAGGATTTACTATAGTTCTAGCTACTTATAACTTACTAAATTGGAAATGCTGCCGCAATAAGTCTGTCAATACTGAGTAAGTTAAACATAAAAAGTGCTGAAAAAAACCCAACAATACTGTGTGCATTAAAGCTAATAGATTTTCCAAACGGAATCAAATTTCTCCCACTCAGAGCTACAGAAAGGAAGTAAAAATGGTTGGATTGATGGAGAACTTCGTAAAATGAGTTGAAAACCAGAAGAATTGATGTATTACTTGAGAGAGCAGAATATTTTTTCCTAAAATTTTTATTTTAACCCTCCACGTAACTCTTAATTTTGTTTTTTTCCTTCCCTAAAAAGTTTATCATGCACCTAAGTAGTTTATCATACACAGATATAAAAAGTTTATCATACACAGATAGACTTTTTAGCCAATGACCGAATTTCTTACCGAAAATTTAAATTTCCCTACGATGGTCTAAACAGATCCGATCATACTGAAACTAGCATTATTATATTAAAACATTATATTTAAAACAAAATAAGCCGAGCTATAATTTTATTATCTCTGACTCAAAGAAAAATCTGTGATGGAATTAAAGGGGGCAACGAAATTTAAATTACGAAATTTAAATTACTATAATATATTTACAATTGCATCTCAACTAATATACCTGTATTTAACTGTTATATAACAAACACTCATGTTTAGAGGAATTCCAATGATTGCAATCGAGGAGTAAATAATTGCTGGTATTAAAAATATTGGTGAAATCCCAGCATTTAGCAAAGCCATATATTCATCCTTAATTTTATTTAATTTCAAATAATTTTAAAATCGAAATCCTAATAAAAATTCTGCGGAATTATTGTTAGAAATTTATCGGAACTATTCGTTATATTGTAAAACTCGAATTAGATATGGGGATCTTCGATAATAATATGGCCCCTTGATACACAACACATCCCCATGATTCGCTGTTGGATACTAAACATTTCTTAATTTATAACTCACTAAACCAGGGTTTCGATATCTGCGGATTTTTCCTCATTTTGTGGTTTTTTGATATGGCGATGAGGATTATTTTTTAAAATGCAGATTTGCGGATTTTTGTGGTCTTTTGAAGAATATGAGGATTTTTTATATTTTTCTGTAGTTTTTATAATAAAATGTCATTATTTTCTGCTAAGACCTTCAAAAATCCTCAAATTTTCTCAAATCCTCAAAAATTTCAAAATCCTCAAAAATCCTCAAATCCTCAATTTAAAGTGATTTTAATTCAATTTTTGTGCTTGATAATTTTTGCGGATTTTTGATATTAAATGCGGATTTTTTTGATCAAATTTGCGGATTTTTAAAAATTCGAGATCGAAACCCTGCACTAAACGGACTCAGCCCTTAATTAACTGTTAAAATTTTACATTAAATGGTGCAAATATGGCATTTGTAGATAAATTCGATTCATTATTATTTAGTGCCATTCAAAATTTGTATGCAGTTAGTAGGCTCTAAATATGTGCTAGATATCTGCTTGAGGCTAAAAATATCATATATTATATAATCTGTTGTATCAAAATTAGAGGTATCTATTTAAAATTATCTTAAATTGAGTATACTAATATACGCTGGCTGCCTTTTAATTTTCTTTAAAACTAAATAACTTTTAAAAATGTGTTGAAAATATAAACAATTTACCCATGTCTAAATTAATTTTTAAGGCAATTATTTAATAATATATTTGCGCAAATATTTACTCAACTTTTATAATTTTTTTTAAATTATAACATCTGTCTAATTAACTTTTACCACATAAAGTAAAAGAATGAATTAAAGGACAAATTCTAAAATTTAATTTAAAATTTATGAATTAATTTTCTGTCAACGTATTTCCTTTAAAAATGAATAAAAAATGATGTTTTAACTTAATTAAAAATTGCATCAAAAATATTTTTAAAATATAAAAGTAAATAAGAATTTAATCAACAATTTTAAATAAAAAAATTGAATATTATCCCCATAATTATGCACTATTTACCAAAAGAGGCCCCAATTAAATTTTTTAGCCTCAAAAATAATTATAGCTTCAATTTTCAATTTATAAGCGCAAACATGTTTCAACTTAACAAACAACAAATACAGTATTTCCTAAAATAGTACTCCCGGGAGTATTATTTTTCAACCCTCCTCCAGAGGAGGGTATTATTTGAGGGGATAATACGGCCCCCTATATTTGTATGGCTCTTTTGAGAGTTGAAAAATAGTAGCCGTCTATTTCAGAAATACGGTATTTAATTTCAAAACCACCTTATTCCGCACCTAGAAATAAATTAATCCCCCTGCATATTTTTGCAAAAATATCGACGAAATTTTTCGATATCGATATTATCTAACGACTACTAAAGTCCGTCTAGTGAAGTATGTAAACAAAAATAAATTAGCAGATTTAACCAGCAAAAATTTTTTGGAAATTAAAAAAATTTTTAATATTTAATTTCAAAAATCAATCAATTTTCAAGTCCTTTCATATTCTACATCTTCATTATTTTTATTTTAAAGGTAATATCTCTAGCTCCTTTAAATTCCGCATTGCAAAACAAAAATTTTAGATTCGGATTATGTTTATTGGTGATCTTGTATTTAATATATTTAACACCATTGAATTCTTTAATTTCAACATTTTCTGCCCTCTTATTCACTTCAAAATTTAATTCAGAAATATATTCTAACATAATAACAGGCACTACTTTTGAACAGTCTTCGGCTGTTGTTATATGCTTAAATTTCAAATAATTTCTGAATTATGGATTTTATTAACAAATAAATTTACCTCAAAAATAAGGTCATAAAGACTTGACAACTCAAAACATTTGAAACCTTTTAAATAAAATTGGGGCAATTTATTGCCTTCATTCATTAAAATATTGAATAAAATATCTATTTGTTGCTCAGAAATGTTGACCTCATTAAAATCAACACGAAAAGACTCAGAAATTGCCAAATGATTTAAAGCGAACTTCAAAGCATTTTCTAATGTATAAGTATATCTGTCAAAGTTTAGAGATGGTTTTTGAATATGAAATTGTTGAGGAATTGATTTGTCGTTTTCAAACAATAAATTAATCATTTCTGGGTTAAATAGATTCTTGAAATCGGTATATTCGAAGAAACAATTAAATAGTCGTTTTAACCACCAGCGAACAACAATCATTTCTGTTATGTTTTTTGGAAAGTTCGGCAAGTGCAAAATCCAACGCCAGAGTTTCTTTTTCTTTAAATCATAATATGTTTTGTCCAACTTAACAGCAAATAAATTTGTCGCTTCAGAATCTTGTAAATACAAAGGCATTGATTTAGCTATCGCTGCTTGCCACTAAAATAATAAATATACTTAATTTAGCCAAATAATAATGGAATAAACCTTCTCTTTAAGTTGATCATTCAAAATAAATTTTGGAAATGAGTCAAGTTCAAAAGTATTGATATCGACATCACGCGTGACATCGCCATCACTAATCTGGAATAAATTAAACAGAAATAAAATGATTTAAATATTTACTATGTTAAGTTTATTGAATTTCAAACGAGCCAATTCATTTTCATATTCATCGATGAAATTATTAAAATAACGATTGGTTTGTTTAACAAAGAATAATTGATCAAAATTAAGACATTTTAAAACATCAAGTTGAACTTCGGGTGGTAAAGAATTCATTTTTAAATTTTATCTTAAACTAAATTTTATCTTTTAAATTTATTATTCATAAAAAAATCGCAGTTTTTCTGGAAACTGAGTGACTAAATTATGAATGATTTTAACAAAAAATTCCGTTGCATTAAGTGTATAATTTTTGACTTAAATAAATCTTGTGAGGGAGTCTTTCTTTTTTTATAAGTTTATAAGGGGGAGTTTTCATTCAAAACGGGGAGTTTACATCATTGACCCTTCCAATATTTTACTCTGAAAATAAGCACATTTCTCAATAATATTTGAAAAAGTATGTCAATTAAAAGGTAATAAGGCAGAATAAATCGTGTCGGGCTAACTCAAGGAACGGACAAGTCAAGGAACGACAAATCAAGGAACGACAAGTCAAGGAAAAGACAGGTCAAGGAACGACCAACTCAAGGAATGACCAACTCAAGGAATATTTTAAAAATCGAAATCTTTTAAAAAATCTGAATATTTTTAGAAAATGAAAATTTAAAAACAAATTAAAACACTTTAAAAAACAGAATTTAAAAAAAAATTCTGAAAAATTCTGCTTTCTCAGAATATTCTGATTTTTAAAATATTCCTTGAGTTGGTCATTCCTTGAGTTAGCCCCCACCCGAATAAATAGAGAAAGGATTAATTATCAGAGAAAATTAAACTTTCAAATCAGCAAGTAAATAAAGTTGCACCCTGACTCCGTATATTGGGATTTACTGGAACATCCAATGATTTTATTTAACATAGAAAAAATGCAATCCCCTATTCATATTTTTCTTTTATTTGAATATAATTAATGTCCAATCAAATAAGTCTAAAGATTAATAAAATGGTCTATCAACAGAGCTAACGAGCGAAAACTTTGATTTATTTATTTATTTTCTTTTATTTATTTACACACAAGTATGTGAATGTCAAAAATGGTCGTTTTAAATGCTGTCTGATGAATAATCTTTACACTATTTAGTGGCTTTATCTTTCAAAATTAAATGTTGACATCGATATTTTTACAGATCGGAACAATATATTGATATTTTTTCTATACTAAATGGAGACAATAAATTAACTAAAAAGTATTTTTGATTTCGTAAATTGCTACGATTTTAGAGATGCTATTTTCATTTTTGTTAAATCTTTTATTAAAAATATTTTTAATTATTTATTTTTCTGTTTATGTATTTTGTCCTATAAGGGGGTTTCAGGATCGTGATCTCACAAAATCCTACGCGGGCATGAAACCCCCTTATCATGTTTAGCATATAGAAACATCCAAAGATTTTTCTAAAATATTGAGATCTCGTTTTCCGAGACTAAAACACCGAGACCAAGAGCTCAAAAACCCCGGAAAATTTCCCTACTCGGCAACCGAGATCGAGAGTCTCAACCAACACTATTATTTAATCCATCCTGCCCAATTTTTGATTAATCTGTTAAAAAATCTAATTTTAGCATATAGAAACATCAAAAGATTTTTCTAAAATAGTGAACGCAATCAAATTTTATTGTGTTGTTGGAGATATTATGACGAGTCAAAGAGCATAAAATATTGAAATTAATGTTAGAAGCAGCAATTTAAAATCTACAAAATATCAGCTTTCTAATAAATACGATGCGGAAATGAATTTTTCTATTTATAATAAGGAATTTCATGAGAGAGAATTCTACGTTGAAATCAAGAGAATCAATTGATAATTTATTTATTTTGATTTATTTATGTACATGCAACTAATTTATAAAATTATTTTAATTTGCCTTCCTTGACAGGCATGTGAAATAAATTTCAATTAAAAATTTTACTTCTGAATAAATTTTAACAATTACAATTTAAAAAATAAAAAAGATTGAATGATTTTTATTGAACGATTTTTACGAAATCCATTTCTACATTTTCATTATTTTTATTTTAAATTTATAATTTGAGTTTAGTATGTCTATCCACTCTGCATTGCAAAACGAGAATTTTACTTTTGGATTGTGAATATTGGCAATTTGGTATTTAATATATTTAACACCATTGAATTCTTTAATTTCAACATTTTCTGCTTTATTATTCACTTCAAAATTTAATTCAGAAATATATTCTAACATAATAACAGGCACTAATTTTGAACAGTCTTTGGATGTTGTTATGTGCTAAAATTTCAAATAATTTCGGAATTATGGATTTTATTATAAAATAATTTACTTCAAAAATAAGATCATAAAGCCGTGACAGCTCAAAACATTTGAAACCTTTTAAATAAAATTGCGGAAATTTATTGCTTTCATTCATTAAAATATTGAATAAAATATCAATTTGTTGCTCCAAAATGTTGTCATCAAAGTCAATACGAAGAGATTCAGAAATTGCCAAATGATTTAAAGCGAATTTCAAAGTATTTTCTAATGTATGAGATGAATTGTTAACGATTAGAGTTGGTTTTTGAATATGAAATTGTTGAGGAATTGATTTGTCGTTATCAAACAATAAATTAATCATTTCTGGATTGAATAAATTCTTGAAATCGGTATATTCGAAGAAAAAATTGAATAGTCGCTTTAACCACCACCGAACAACAGTCATTTCTTTTATGTTTTTTGGAAAGTTTGGCAAATGCCAAATCCACTGCCAGAGTTTCTTTTTCTTTAACTCAAAATATGTTTTGTCCAACACAACAACACATAGTTTTCCCCCTTCATAATCTTGTAAATACAAAGGAATTGATTTATCTATCGCCGCTTGCCACTAAAATAATAAATATAATTTAACCAAATAATAAAACCTTCTCTTTAAGTTGATCATTCAAAATTAATTTTGGAACTATTGAGTCAAGTTCAAAAGTACCTAACAAATGCTTGACATCACCATCACTAATCTGGAATAAATTAACCAGAAATACAAAATTTAAATATTTACTATGTTAAGTTTATTGAATTTCAAGCGAGCCATTTCATTCTCATATTCATCGATAAAGTTGTTGAAATAACGATTTGTTTGTTTAACAGAGAATATTTGATCAAAATTAAGACATTTTAAGACATCAAGCTGAACTTCGGGTGGTAGAGAATACATTTTTAAATTTTAGATTAGTTGAAAAAAATGGAAATTAAATTTTATCTTTTAAATTTATTATTCATAAAAAAATCGCAGTTTTTCTGGAAACTGAGTGACTAAATTATGGAGAGTAAAAGCTTATCAGACAAAATTTAACAAGAAAAATTCCGTCCTATTAAGTGTATAATTTTTGACTTAAATAAATTTTATGAGGGAGTTTTTCTGTTTTCATAAGTTTATAAGGGGGAGTTTTCATTCAAAACGGGGAGTTTACATCATTGACCCTTCCAATATTTTACTCTGAAAATAAGCACATTTCTCAACAATATTTGAAAAGGTATGTCAATTAAAAGGTAATAAGGCAGAATAAATAGAAGAAGGATTAATTATCAGAGAAAATTAAACTTTCAAATCAGCAAGTAAATAAAGTTGCACCCTGACCCCGTATATTGGGATTTACTGGAATATCCAATGATTTTATCTAGCATAGAAAAAATGCAATCCACTGTTTATATTTTATTTCTTATTTGAATATAATTAAAGTCCAATAAATATGTAAGTCTAAAGATTAATAAAATGGTCTATCAACAGAGCTAACGAGCGAAAACTTTGATTTATTTATTTATTTTCTTTTATTTATTTACACACAAGTATGTGAATGTCAAAAATGGTCGTTTTAAATGCTGTCTGATGAATCATCTTTACATACATATTTAATGGCTTTATCTTTCAAAATTAAATGTTGACATCGATATTTTTACAGATCGGAACAATTTTTCTATACTAAATGGAGACAATTAATTAACTAAAGAGTATTTTTGATTTCGTAAATTGCTACGATTTTAGAGATGCTATTTTCATTTTTGATAAATATGTATCTTATTAAAAATGTTTTTTATTTTTCTGTTTATGTATTTTGTCCTATAAGGGGGTTTCAGGATCGTGATCTCACAAAATCCTTTTGCTGCTACGGAGGCCCCAAATACGTCCAGAGCAAGGGAGATAGGAATAGGTTTATGTTACGAGCCCAGACCCAGCGCCCGTAGACTCCCCGCGAGGCGCGTGCCGCAAAACCCCGCGCGAAGCGCGGGGTACCAATCAATCTATTCCTTTAATTTCAACTTTAAAATATGACTCGTTGATCTCTTCAATACAAATAGAAAACTTCATTTTTGGGTTGTATTTATTGGAAAGCTGATATTTTGTTGATATTAAATTATCTTCGGCATTGATTTCAATATTTTCTGCTCTTTCACTTAACAAAGGCTCACGAAGAATACCAAATTTAATTTCCTTCACCATTTTAGAAATGTCTTTTGATGTTTCTATATGCTAAAATTAAATAAACGTTTCATATAATAGAGCCCTCTTAAATCCCAGTTTTGAATGTATTTGAATAATAGAGCACCTTATGTTGCACTATATATAGGAAATAATTTATTTTTATATACTATCTAAGCACGTTATTTTTGTGCTCAACCTCAAGAGATAAAAATCCTAGATGACAACTAGAGACCAAGAGCACTTTTTCCTCCCGTTGCATGTAAAAAATAATTAGCCTTTACCTGTATAATGAGGTTGTAAAGTTGTCGCAAGTCCGGATATGCATAAGAAACTTTAGATAATTTATTTCCCGCATTAGTTGAAATTTTAAATAAAAAATTTTGTTGCTCACTATAGATGCGTCTACCAAAATAAATACCAAATAGATTAGAAATCAGATGATTCAATATAAATTTTAATAAAATACAACTATCATAATCTCTGTAGTTAATAAATAGATAGGCCTCTTGAGAATGAATTTGTAGAGGTATTTTTGTTTTGTTTTCATCAAATAATAAATTAATCATTTGCGGATTAAATGTAAATTTATCCAAGTGAACAGATTCAAAGGTACAGCTAAAAAGTTGTTGAAATAAATAACGAGCAATTTTCATTTCTTCAATATTTTTTGGAAATTTTGGAAAGTGTAGATAACGGTCTAAATACGAAATGATTAAAGTAATAATTTCAAGTAGGGCATGAATGACAGTAATACTTCGGTTTACACCAATTCCTGACTATTTTGACCATTTTTGCTTGATATTAGGGTATGACACAAACGGTTAATCGAATCGAAACCGAAAACCGTTGGCCTAACCCGAACAGTTTCCGTTTAAAAAATACACCCGTCGATCTTTGCTTTCCAAAAATAAATCATTTTACACCTTTAATTTTATAAAAAAATGTCTTTCTAATGAATTTTTCCACAGCACACACGTATAAAATAGCCCTCATAAATTTTCAAAATTTTCGTTAGGTTTAATTTCGGTACGTTAGAAATGGAAGAAATGGGCTCAGTGGCCTAACCAAAATTACAAAACCGAAGTATTACCCCCTTATTGTTAGTATAAAATATTTTATAAATATGCATATACCTATTTTTAATAAACGACGACCATTAATTTTTGATATAAAGCTGAGTAAACGAAAATACAAGCTAGTCTTCTTAGTGGATTGTTGTTCCAATTTACAAATAACTATATCTAACAATAAGTATATAATAAGTGTGTGCCAAATACCATCTAAAGCTACATATAATGTGTCCTCAGCTCAAAAAATCGAAATTTTTGGTTCCTTCGGCAAACATTTTCAAAAAAATTTAAACTTTAAAAAATTTCAACTTTGTTCAAAAAGCGAAACCGGCAGTCCTTTTGTAAAAGCTATAATTTAGGTACATGACACAGATTGAACTATGTCATTCGAAATATCTCGTTGGATCGATGTACTAAAATTGGCATATCAATTAAGTCCCATGATTTAGGTGTCGAATGACATATAAATCAACAGTTATCGAAATATATACCAAAATTTTCTGTTGTAGAATCAGCAAAAAACATAGGAATTGATTTTTCAATAACACATTTCCACTAAAGTTTATTTATTTTTGAATATATTTGAGTTCTAATTTTAGGTACTTATATTTAGTTTCCAGGGCCTGTCCATATGTTTGATGCAAAAAATGGTCAGTCATTTCTTGCATAATTTAAAATAACTATATCCCTGTGGCATCACTCATTCAGTCACTTCATTCGGACACATCTTTTTTTGTTGTTGATAAAAAAGTAAAATTATTTTAAAAAATTATGAAAAAAGTAAAATTATTAAGACTGACTAAATGAATGATGCCAGTGATATTTATTTTAAATTATGCAAGAAATGACTTACCATTTCTTGCATCAAGTAAATATTTGGACAGGTGGGGAACCTAAATATGTTCGAATTTTCTAATTGATAGACCTGGGGCCTATTTCAATTGCACGCAGATTCTGCATTCTTTGCACAGAACACAGATTCTGTGGAAATTCTGTTTCAATTAAATTCTGTGTGCACAGAATCTGTGGAGCACGCAGATTCTGCGAAAACATCCACTGATTCTGGGAAAACATTCCGCAGATTCTGTGTACGCAGAATCTGTGGAAAATATAAAAATCTGTGGATTTTTTCCACTGATCCACAGAATTTCTATTTCAATTATTTTTCTGTGGTTCTGTGTATTTTTCCTTCTAAATTCAAATTTTTTATTTCCGCGTTTTTGAAAATAACAGTTTTATTGAAACGAAAAATGGTTAGGACAGTTCGGTACTACCGCAGTATTAATGGTACCTGATTTCTTGAAGTAAAACTTTAAAAATTCCTAAATTAAACTGAAAAATATTGTAAAAATTTTCCCTCAAAATCACATAACAGCCCTTTAAATCTCTTTGATATCTTTTAAAATCGCTGATATACCGCTTAATTTTTTTGTTCATCCAATATCCTTAAATCCCCAATTAAATTAATGTCCTAAAGCAGGGTTCGGATCGGAAAAATCAGGAGATGTCGATCCGACATGTGGATTTTTCAAACTACGATAGAAGTTGTTGCAAGGGAGGGAAATGTTACAAAACTAGGTATTGTTTAGTCATAAATTGAAGTTCCTGGAAATCGAAAATGCCTGGAATCCAAAATTTCAGTCAAATCGGAACTTGAAAATCGTAGAGGAGGGATTAAGTGGGATATCCATTGATTTTGAGGTTTAATATATTGGAGGGATTAAGGAGGAAATCTATCATTAAATAGGAGGAGAGATTATGACGGATATCAATGAGAGAAAACCTAAAAACCTTCAAGAAAACCTAAACCTATGGGTCGGCGGCGAGGCGCTTGTGCAAAACCCCGCGCTTCGCGCGGGGTTTTGCGGCACGCGCCTCGCGGGGGGGAGTCTACGGGCGATGGGTCTGGGCTCGTAACATAAACCTATTCCTATCTCACTTGCTCTGGACATATTTGGGGCTCCGTAGCAGCAAAAATCTCCACAGATGCCATAGGTAAGGAGCTAAAAGAAAAGATCATAACTTTGTCCAATCAAGTCGGATTTCGTTGATTTTGGTGTCATTCGACTCAGCTCGAGGAGCTCTTTCGAATGAGCTATTATTTGCATATTCGAATTTTTGACCCCAAAAAAGTGCTTGGTCCCCCCTATGGTTTTTCGATTTTCGAGGACCTGTATCTCAGCCCCTTTATGAGTCCGCACGAAAATTTTTTCACCATTCGACTCAACTCGACGAGCTCTTTCGAATGACATATAACTTGACCCATTTGCTTTCTGTTCAGTATTCCGAAATTATACCCAAAAAGAATATACCTATTTTATAAAAAGAAGACGCGGGTAGATTGATTTTCATGATTAACCCACCCATGTTTGTCGAAAAATAAATATTCATTTTAACCTTTTCCTCAAGTTGTTCACTCAATTCAAAGTCATAAACTTTAGGTTCGGGTTGATAATATTTAATTCTATGCTTATATAGATAATCCTTTTTAGCAGGAAACTAAAAAATAAAAATTAGAAAAATAAAATCAATTCATAAATATTACAATGTGGAGTTTATTAAACAATACCCGTGCCAATTGTTTTTCGAATTCATTAATAAAATTTTTGAAATGACTATTCGTTTGTTTAATATTTAATAATTGATTGAAATTAAGACATTTAAATATATCTAGTTGGACTTCTGCTGGAAGAAAATTTTGGATTTCAAACCGATTCTTTTTTCTTAACCCAAACATGTTATTTTTAAGACTGAAAAAGCTTTCAAAATAAGCAATTTATTTATTAATGCAAACAAAACACATGCAAGAAATACGCACACAAAATGTTTAAAAACAGAATAAAAAAATATATTTCCCATTTTCTCGAGATATATCGATTTAATTGTATGCGAGATGGGTTCCCTCATATAATGCCAACACTAAATAATGCCAATAAGGCTAAAAAATAAGGCTAAATTTTTGACTGGGTGTTCTTATTAGTGTTCGGCACGGTTCGGTACTCCCGCAGTACTCTCGAAAGTATTGACTCGTTACTTTTCGGTACTATAGGTATTGGTACGGTACTGATGAGATTTTGGAATTTTCGGTACTCGCTCAATACCAGTACTTTTCGGTACTCCCGGTATTGGTATTGAAAAAATCCATTTGCCGAACACTAATCATAACTAGTTCGCAAAAAAAATAGATAAAAACCTAAAAAACTCTCTCTAATTATAATAAAGTTTACATATATATGTAGCAGGGAACGAGCCGACATTAAAATAAAATTCCCGATTTCGATATCTAGCGTAATTCCCGATTTTTCAAAAAAATTTCGGGAACGGGAATTCCCGATGAAATTTTAATTCCCGATTTCGGGAAATCGGGATCCCGAGCCAAAAAATCGTCGGGAATTCCCGATTTTCGGGACGGCTCGTTCCCTGATATGTAGAATAAGTCAAAGGATTGACAAATCGTCGACTAACAAAATTTTCAAAATTTTCGCCTGAGGATCTATAATTTATACAAATAATTTACATTCTATACTGAGATATTAGCATTTTATCTCAGTTGGGAAGCGTAAAATTAGAGGGTGATCGGTGGACTGGAATCAGATGTATCAAGGGATTTGTATAAGATCAGAGGATTAACAGGATTTGAAGGACTAATAGGCGTAAATTTAAGTGGGTTTAAAGGATAACGAGTATTTGAGGATATCGAGGAATTACGGGAGATTAGGAGCGACATTGAGGAATTAATCCTCGGATATACCTTGATATCTGAACAAATCCCATGATCTCCCTTCATTCCCATCAAATCCCTAATCCGTCAATATCCTTCTAAAACTGATATTCCTTGAATCACCCTTAATTATTCGAAACTCTTATATCACCAGATATATCAGTTTATCTTTTCAAATCTTCCTTAATCCGTCCGAATTTATTTAACTTCACATGTATAGACTTTAAATCATTAAAACCATTTAATCCCACCTTATTTCATTAATTTTTGAATAAGTTAACGAAAATAGACAGAAAACGACTTATTTTTAGAGCATTTTTTGTATAAAAATTTTTTTCTTTAAACCCCCGTTCCCCGTCCCCAACCTAATTTTGCTCCCCGACCCCGCCCCAAAACAATTCGAAAACCCCGTACCCCGACATACTCGCCCCCGAGCGTTCGGGGTGCAACCCTAGTTATGACATAAATTAATCCTTTTGCGTTGGCGAGACGTTAGTGCAAAACCATTGCTTTGCGCAGGGTTTTTGTCTGTATCTCGGCCCAAAGTTTAGACTGGGCTTGATTTTGGTGTTATTCGACAAAGCTCGACGAGTTCTAGAACCTAGGACTGACTGACCATTTTAATACTTTTAAAAAGGAAAAAGGAGGAGGGTCTCATCCGAACTATTACCTCCGCTTACTCCCCACTTAACGGACTACAAATCTCTGGACACGGTTGAGAATATACCTAACTTGAAAAATAATATTTATCAGAAAAACAAAAAGAATATAGGTATTTTGAAATAAGTTTTAAATTTATAAAGAAAAATTTTATCAATTATTTCTCTTAATAATAATGTCATAAACTGGCTCATTGTTATGATGATGATTAATATAAGCAATATTGATTTCCTTATTGTAAGTAGAAGAACTATATTTGTTAGAAATCTGATCATTTGTAGGTTTTAGTTTGTGGAGAGATCTAATAAAACCATTGAATTTAATTTCCCTCACTGTTTTTGAAATGTTTTTTGATGTTTCTATATGCTAAAATAAATAATTTTTTGATAAATTATTCAGGAATCAGGATTTCCGGGGAATGGATAAACCCTGCGATACGGGTTTTTAATTTTGATACCCTTGTGTTATCCGCCCCCATTTTCCTTTTCTCCGAATTTGATCGGCTAGAACATTTTTATGCTTGATAAATCCGAATGATATTATATCATCGAAAAAAATTTATAATTTGTATGAGTTTCGATTTTAAGGAATTAAAAACTTACTCAGACATTTATTATTTTGAACCCAAAATTAACCAAATATGTCTTTGAAGCTACCACTGATACCATTAAAGATTTACCTGTATAATAAGGTCATGAATTAAGGTGTTATAACTACAGCAAACTGTTGAAAATTTATTAGCTCCATTTGTTAAAAGGTTCAATATATTTTGCTGTTTCCCAGAATAAATGGTTAATTTATTAGAAATCAGATGATTCAATGCAAATTTTTCAAAGTCATTATTGCTAAGAAATATAAAAGCCCTTTGAGAATGAATTTGTAAAGGTATATTTGTTTTATTTTCATCAAATAATAATTTAATCATTTGCGGGTTAAATATAGCTTTAAGAAAACTAGCAGTTTCAAAGGAACATTTAAAAAGTTGATCAAGTAAGTAACGAGCAATTTTCATTTCTTCAATATTTTTTAGAAAATTTGGAAGTATTGAACAGAACACTAAATAAAATTTTCATGATAAATCTTAAAACAATATAGGTAATTGCATGTTACTAATCTTTATAGGGTGGCTATCGATAGATTAAGGTGGATATCTCTTGGGGTTTTCATAAGTTTCGCTACACGATGGCCATGCTTCGCTATGGCCGCCGCTCGCAGCGACCATAGTGAAGCGGTGCCATAGTCCCGCTCGACAATTTTGAGCAAAATATGGAAATTGTAGTTTAGCCGAAATTTTTTAAAATTATACAAGTGACTGACCATTTCGTACTTCATCTAAAACACGGAAGGGGGAATGGAATAGGTACCCAAGAGACATCCGTCTTTATCTAACGATCTCATTCAATTTTAATTATAGCTTTAAATAATTAAATTACCTCGCTCCGATCTATAAATAGCAATATGCATGTTCCTTTCATCAACACTTAAAAACATAGGAATTGATTTTTCTATTCCTTTTATCCACTAAAAATCTATTTAACTTAAAATAAAAATATTAAATTTTAACCTTTTTCTCAAGATGTTTACTCAATTGAAATTCAAAATGATTTGGTTTTGGCTTAATAACTTTAGTAGAACGTATAAAGCTATTATGAGTATAATGCTAAAAAATAAAAATTAGTAGAATAAATTAATAAACTACAATCTCGAGTCTATCGAATTCCTTCCGTGACAGTTCTTTCTCATATTTATTAATGAAATCTCTGAAGTAAAGATTTGTCTGTTGAATAGATAATAGTTGATTGAATTTTAAATATTTAAATATATCAAGTTGAACTTCAGATGGAAGCAAATACATCTTTAATGTAAATTTTCTTTAATTAATAAACTAAAATTCTAAAATAATCGCAATCTTATTATCAAAAAAAAAGAAAAATAAAATAAAAGAAAAATTATAAATATTAGACAAATCTAATAATAAATGTTATTTTTGGCAATACGAAATTTAATCGGATCGTGTTTGCCATTGATCCATAACTTACATACATATGTCTATTACACCAGTTTCAATTTATGACATTTTTGTAGAAGCTTAATATTTTTTAATCAGCGTTTATTAATTTCTAGACTCGTTTGGTAGTGTGTTTTTATAGTCTGGTTAATGGAGAATCGCTTCTGTGAATTCCACTTTCGGAAGAAGCTTCTAGAAATGTTTAGGAATACTTGTTACGAGATTAATCTTTTAATTATCTAGTCTCGTTTAAAATTTTATTTTTTCTTTTCATACTAAAAGTTTATATTAAAGTGAATCTTCTTTTACAAGAAGTCCAACTAGATTTATTCAAATGCGTGTCTTGTGATTTTGGCAGAAGTGACGTAGGCAGTGGTTAAATGGGCAGTGAGTGATTTAGGCAGTGAGGTGAATTGGGCAGTAAACGTTTTTTAAAATACCTTAACTAGACTTTAACAAAACATAGCTACAACTTTAACAAAGCTATATTTAAGACAGAAATGATTGAATTATTATTTTATGTATGACATTCAAATAATAATTCAATCATTTCTGGATTAAATATAGCTCCAATTGTTAATTAAAACTTCTGAGTTTTAACGTTACAAATTTAATTTAATTCAATATATTTCTTCATCACATTCAAAAGCTTCAACACTATCCTAATTTATTTTATATTAAAAAATCTTGATTAATACCTACAAAAATGAAAGGTTATTAAAACTTACTAAAATTTTAAGTTTATGTTGAGGATTCTGGTTGTCGGGTTCAAACTGAACTGAAACCCTGAAGATTTTCAGTTTCGATTAAACGAGGAATTTGTTGAAACCTACAACCCAGTCAGAACTATTAATTACAGATTAGAATTTTTTACATTGTGGAAGGCACTACAGAAACATATATAGCTGTGTTTAATGAATTTTGTTTTGAATAGCTTCAAATGCCATGAATTTAGGTTTTTTAATTTATTTGGAAGAGTTTTCATTTTTTTCTAAAAAAAAATTAAATATTGCCGATTCTCTCTAAAAAAGATTTGCTATGCTTTTTACAAATTATTTTAGGGAAGTTTTGATATCGATACATTGTTTGTGTTCTATAAAATGAAGGTTTTTCCATTTTAGAATATTTTCTCATCCACGTAAAATGATGCAAAGATGTTCATTTACAATGGAGGACTCCAAAATGAATAACTTTTCAATAAATAAATATAATCCGCAACTTAAATTATTTTTAATGTGATTATTTATAAAATTGTGGATATAAAAATTAGATGAATTATCTTTTTATAAATAAAATTTGTCCGCAAAAAAAAGTCCGCAGAAACACGTTAATAATAAAATTTGTCCGCAAAAAAAAGTCCGCAGAAACACGTTTTAGTTAATATAAAAACGTTTTTTGAGGGTTTTTTTTTATTTCGAAAAGTTTATTCTGTAACACTATGTTCTATCGAAATCCATTGATAGTCCTTTTAGTTTGTTCAAATGCCAAGATATCCTTTGCTATCCCCGATATACTTTATGCAATATGAATATAGTATGAATAAAATAACTTTATATTTCTAAAATCAAAATTTTTAGATTTGGTGATATATGAATAGAATTGGGACTCATTCTCGGATGAAATTGGATTTTACTTTAAAGGAAGTTGAGGAAAATCTCTAAAAATATCAACTACATAGTGTACATATTTTAAAAATAAATAATATTTGCATATCGTCTCTCAATTTTTTCTTTCATCTCCATATTTTGAGTAGAAATTATTTTTTGTTGTTTCCAAGACCTCCGTATTTACCGTCAGAAAAAAAGGAATTTGGATCTGAAAAGAAAAAAATAACATTTAGTTATTTTAAGATAGAGTAAGTCGAGTACGAGCGAGTTCGAGTATACTCGACTCGATCGCTCGGGTTTTTTTCGCATTTACTCGGGCTCGGAACTCGGAATCCTAATACTCGGATTACTCGTACTCTGACACTTCATACTCGGTTAAAACCGAGTATTTTTGGCTTAAAGATTTTCCAAATTTCTCAAAATTTTCGCCTGCGGCGCTGAAAAAGGAACAAATCTGGCTTGTTGACCTTCGTATTTTTTGAAAATTTTCGCCTGCGGCGCTGTAAAGGAAGAAGTTGAATGTTATATCAGAGGATTTGGACAGATTAAAGAGGATTTTGAGTTATAGCGCTGAATAAAGTTACTGGATTTTAGTGACAACCCAATACCCAGCACTAATGTTGATTTTTTAGTAAAAGTATTGTTTCTGGTAAAAATTTTTTAGAATACTGTTTTATAAAAATTACTCGATTTACTCGTACTCGAACTCGGCCTAAAAAGTTGAACTCGTACTCGAACTCGGGGTTTTCAAACTCGGCATTACTCGAACTCGGCTTTTCCCCAATTACTCGGTACTCGACTTACTCTATTTTAAGATGTTGATTAGTTGGAGGAATGTATACTTTTGGGGGAATGTATGTCGGGTGGTATTTTTAACTTTACAATGTTGGATAGAAAAAAATTTCAATTCTATAAAAATTATATACGTTAGGGTTTACGTTTCATTTATAAAAAAATTCATTTATAAAAATTTTACTATGTCCGTTCCCGTCATGCACAATTTTCTGTCCATACACTCCACTAAGATATTCTTTTACTGAAAATGATAAATAAATACTATTTTTATTTAAATATAATTATTAGAATAGTCATTAAAAAAAGAGAAATTTCTTACCATCCTTCTCTTTGAAGGATCCATTATGAGAGAACAAAGAACGTCCTGAAATTTGAAAATTTTATTACAAATTTTTAAATATACCGTATCTATTCTAATAGACTGGCCGCCATTCTATCTTTAGATACCCCCAAAAATTGGAGAAGCCATTCAAATGGATATAATCATTCTATTTTTCATAGGTAAGAATCATAGATTGGACGAATCAAAGATAGATTATTAGTGTTTTATTAAAAATCGGATGTCAATTTTTTTTGTTTTAAAATATAAATTTCAAGGTCTAATACTAGGGTCGGGGCGATAACCCTAAATATACCTTTATGGTTTTGAGTGTTGTTTTGAATATTACCAGAACTCCTGAAATATAAATTAGAACATTATAAATTGTTAAGATTACTCTTGATTTTGTTGGAGTTTTTTGGATGAAGACGATAAGGCCGAGTAATCAGGTTCAAAGTAACCAGTACCCCCATTTTTTCCTCCTTCAATTTTTATTGAAAAATTTATGAGAAAAAATATGATGATGATTGCTTTGAATTTTTGATTGAACATTTTAACTTCAAGGAATTTTAGTAAATTGTTTAAAAAATTTTCTTTGAACTCTAGAATTTTAAAAATTTATTTTAATCTCAGAAATTCGCAAAATGCCACCACTGAGAACTTCTACTTAATGCCGAGCATTCGAGAGGGGAATAAAACAATTTTTTCTAGTGTTAAAAAGAAGAAAGATGGATTTTTGATTGGAGAGTTACTCACTGCGTATTATTTATAATGTGAGTCTAATTTACATACAATAAAACAGTCGGTCAGTAATCTTTATTATTACCTAGACATCATTATATTACTTAAACAATTCCCCTCCAATTGGACAGACAAGTTTAAAAAACATATGTTATATTAAAGTTATCTTATGGTGGATTTATCTTTTATTGAAGTCTAACTATATATATAAAATATGGCAAAATCAAAGTTAATAAGAAATTGAATGTCGTTCATTAACCAATTTGGCCTGTTTTTAAATGGAAATTCTAAGGGGCAGGCAAATTAGACATTGCTTCTCCACCTTGCTCTATCTCCCACCTTTTATTTCCCTCCCTCTATTGCCAAAAAATTGAGGTAAAAGGACATTTCACCTAATTTACTTTTCACTGAAATTGCTTTATAAACGTTAAATTTTTTTAAATTGCGTAAAAGATGATAGGAGAAACATCCGTAAAAAGAACCTCAGTAAAGCATTTAAAGATTTTAAATTCCTTGATTTTAGAAAGTCTACATGTCAGAGATACCATATCACAATATGTCCTTAATAAAGTACATAATTTAACTTTGAAAATAAAAAAATTTCGACTTGAGTGCTAAAAAGAAAGTATTAGGGCTTTTTTGCCTTTTGAAGACCCGATGAACTTTTGTAAATAATTGAAGGATCAAATATACCCTTATCAAGTAATATCCATTGATACGGGCGTATGTGTTGATTCTTTATCTCATAGTTTCGTGTCTCCAGATTCATTATAAATCATATAAAGTTAACTTTCAGAAAAACAAGTTCGTAAATTTTTAATTTGTTCGGTAAAATGTCGACTATTTTCCGTTAAATGTAGCCAGGGCAAAGGCAATGCCATGGCAAAGGCAATGCCTTGGCAAAGGTAATGCGATGCCGAGGCAAAGGTAATGCGATGCCTTGGCAAAGCTAATGCGATGCCAGGGCAAAGGCAATGCCATGGCAAAGGCAATGCAATGCCTTGGCAAGGGTAATGCGATGCCAAGGCAAAGGCAATGCCTTGGCAAAGGTAATGCGATGCCGAGGCAAAGGCAATGCCTTGGCAAAGTCAATGCAATGCCAGTGCAATGGCAATGCCATGCAAAGGCTATGCGATGCCAGGGCAAAGGAAATGCCTTGGCAAGGGTAATGCGATGCCAAGGCAAAGGCAATGCCTTGGCAAAGCTAGTGCGATGCTAAGGCAAAGGCAATGCCTTGGCAAGGGTATTGCAATGCCAAGGCAAAGGCAATGCCTTGGCAAAGCTAGTGCGATGCTAAGGCAATGCCTTGGCAAGGGTAATGCGATGCCAAGGCAAAGGCAGTGCCTTGGCAAAGCTAGTGCGATGCTAAGGCAAAGGCAATGCCTTGGCAAGGGTAATGCGATGCCAAGGCAATGCAAAGGCATATGACTCTCCTCACCCTTTCATTCACTCTAGACTTTGCGATGTTTTCCTTTTAAGAAAAAACTTCACGTGAGCAATAACGTGATTCCAATCTATTGTTTAATATTTTAATTCATTAAAAAATAAACTATCTTAATTGATTAATTAAATTTAAATAAATTAAATTAGAAATTAATTTACATATATAATAATTATTAAAATTTGAATTAATCAATACTTCAACAGGTAAAATTATTTCTAATAATTAGGGATCGGATCGGATTTTTTGGTACAACCTTTTATATTTTTCCTGAAATAAAAACAAAGTAGTCAAGCTGAGACGAATGAAATAAAAAAAAAGTATTTTCAAAAAAAAAGTTATCAAAAGAGACAAAAGAAAGTTTGTCTTTCTTTTTATCTGTTTAAAACTGCCAATAATGAATTAATAATTATGACTATCATTCTCTTTTTTACCAAATTCTTCAGTTAACTGAACCATTGAATATAAAGTTGTTTGGTAATGTGTTTAAGAATATTTTTGATACTTGTGGATATGTTGAAGAAGGAATATGTGTATGTTAAATTAAATTTGCAACGTTAAAATTCAGTTTTAATTAACAATTGGAACTATATTTAATCCAGAAATGATTGAATTATTATTTGAATGTCATGAAATAATAATTCAATCATTTCTGTCTTAAATATAGCTTTGTTAAAATAATAGTCAGGGTAATTATATGTAGTCCATGGGAGCATGAAACCGGATTTAAAATATATACCAATCCATTTCAAGCAGCCAAAATTCTTCATTTTAGACTGCCAGATATTTTGAGATCTTAAAAAATATTTAAAATTTATGTGAAAACAAAGTAGTCGAGTTGGTTCAGATAATGAAATAAAAAAATATATGTATGACAAACAACAAGTTTAAAGGAAAAATAAATTTATCAATTAATTCTTTTAATTTCAATATCAGAAAGTGGCTGATTGTTAATAACATAAATCTCTTTAATATAAACAGAAAACTTCAATTCTGGATTATATTTATTGGAAAGTTGATATTTTGTTGATTTTAAAGTGAAGTTTTCAACGTTGATATCAATATTTTCTGCCCTGTCACTTAACATAAGACGTCCATAAACTTTATATAATTTAATTTCCTTCACTATTTTGGACATGTCTTTTGATGCTTCGATATGCTAGAATAGAATGATTCATTTTTAATTAAAACTAGGATTGCCGGTTTTACCGAATAGCCGAGAACTTTCTGATTCTGTTCCGGAATTCGGATATCTGAATAATTTCCAAGAATCAACTATCAATGTTTGCATAATCATTATTATCTAATTACCTGTATAATAAGACTGTAGAGTTGGAAGAGAGCCGAATTTCTATAACAAACTTTAGAAAATTTATTTCCTCCATTTGTCAGAATTGTAAATAAATCATTCATGTAATCCTCTACATTAACGGCATAATCAAGATGAATATTTAAGTGATTAGAAGTAAGATGATTTAATACAAAATTTAAAAGACAAGAATGGAAATAATCTTTGTAAATAAATAGATTAGACTTTTGTGAATGAAGTTGTAAAGGTAGTGGATTCGTTGTTTCATCAAATAATAATTCAATCATTTTTGGATTAAATATATATTGATGCAATTCAAAACATTTAATGACACGGCTAAAAAGTTGTTCAAATAAATAGCGAGCATTTTTCATTTCTTGGATATTTTTTGGAATGATAGGATATTGTATATAGAGTCCTAAATAAAATCTTGATTAAAAAATAGGTAATTTTGAAGTTCATACCCCCCTCCCCTCTCTTTTTTCCATTCTCAAGGTATTAAAAATGGTTAATTCCTATTCATAAGATAGAAAATCACTTTTCAACCACTAAATTTATTAAATAACCTTTGAAAAATTATTGTCGAAAAAATTCCAGAAAAATTCCAAAAAAAAAATCAGAAAAATTTTTGGAGACGTAAGTACGGAGATTTATAATTAATATACTCATAAACCGTATATAAAATGATTATAGCCTCGAATATATTAACCTTGTGTGAATTCGTAACCCTGTTCAAATACAAAAATATCTTGATTTACACCCTTAACATCACAACCCAAAAACATTGGAATTGATTGTTCTATTCCACTTATCCACTAAAATTGATTCATTTTAAATAAAAATATTCATAAAACCTTCCTTTCAAGTTCTTCACATAATTGAAAGTCATAAAGTTTAGGGGCGGGTTTAACAAATCTATGAGTATTTGAACTCTTCTCGATCGAAAGCTTTAGAAAACAAATTTTTTTAATACTAAATTTACAATTACAGTTTTAAATGTTTTCATCAATGCCAATTTAGCCTCATATTTATTTATAAAATTTTTATAATAAATATTTATCCGTTGAATGTTTAATAATTGATCGAAATTGAGATATTTAAATATATCGAGTTGAACTTCTGGTGGAAGAAAATACATTTCCTTAATTTTTCTAAAAAAACAAGATTTTAAACGAGACTGGATTCTGTGCTAGATTTTAAAGGATTAAACGTCTCACGATAGTTATTCCCAAAATTTTTTTGAAGATTCTCTTGAACATGGAATTCACAGATGCGGTTTTCAACTAACCAGACTATAAAAACATACTACCCAAATGAGTCTAGAAATTAATAACTGAATCGGTACCGGAGCAGGACGAATAGGCGCGGCCGAATAGGCGCGGGCGAATAGGCGCCATTTTTTCGGCGCAGCCTATTTTCGGCGTTTAGGGCAAAAACACACAAGCACATCAATATACGCGGAAAAAAGTTTTTGCCGCTGCGGAGGAAGCCGGGCATGTCGAGCGGAACGACGGCCGCCGCTTCGCTACGGTCGCCGCGAGCGAAGCGAGCACGACCGCAGCGAAGCACGGCCATCGTGTAGCGAAGACCATGCCCGGCCTACCCTCCGTAGCAGCACAAAAACAGTTTTTCCAGCGAAGATTCCGCTGATCATAACTTTGTTCATAATTAAGAATCAAGCTGGGTTCAGTATCACTCGACTCTGCTCGTCGAACTCATGCAAATGAGTTATTATTTGTATATTTACATTTTTTGGCTTAAACGCCAAAAACATGCTGCGCCGAAAAAATGGCGCCTATTCGGCCGCGCCTATTAGTCGTGTACCCATCGGTACACCTCAATTGAGTCCCGACTCAATTGAGTCCCGGACCCTATAACTTATGAAGGGATGGTCACTTTTTGTTAGTCTTGGTACCATTGGATAGGGCATTAAATAGGCTACAATATACATAAAAATCAAAATTCCTGACCGACTGGTAAAAAAGTTATGATCGATAAAGTGCCGAAAAATCAGATTTTTTTGAAAAAGTTAGTTTTTAGATCATAACTTTCTTATCAATTGGTCAAAAATTCTGATTTTTTGAAATATTATAGAGCTTTTGATTCTATATCCAATGATACCAAGAACATGAAAGAGTGACCATTCCTTGCTATGTTATAGGGCCGGGACTCAGTTGAGCCGGGACTCAGTTGAATTGCTCCGTAACTGAATTGCTCCGAGACTTTTATGCCAAAAATGACATTTAGTCTCAAAATTTGTCTAATACCCTCTACTCCTAAATATAGTTTTCTCCCATTTAACAAAAAAATTATGAATTTTTAATGAATAATGAATTTATAAATTAAATCTAATTCTGTATGTATATATTTTTCTTTTTTAGATAAATAAATTTAGAGATGAATTCTTTGCCACCCGAAGTTCAACTTGATGTCTTCAAATGTCTTAATTTTGATCAAATATTTTCTGTTAAACAAACAAATCGTTATTTCAAAAATTTTATCGATAAATACGAGAATGAATTGGCTCGCTTGAAATTCAATAAACTTACAAAGGAGAGTGCCTGAGGTGTCCGTGGGACTTCGGGATGAAATTTGGTAGACAGATAGATTATACCCTACTTTAGTTCACCATTTTTGCTGAATGGTACCGTGGGCCAAGTTATAAGCCCCTAAAGTTTTGGGATCCCCCAAAGTTTTCTTTTCCCCACATAAACAAACTTTTTTTAAATACAAATGTGTTCTGCGGTGGTGCAGTGGTAGCGTGCTTGAATTCACTTTTTTCCCCCAAGTTCGAATCCTGATTCGGAAAATTAATTTATCTTAACATAATTTTTGCTTTTGTTTTTAAAAATTTTGTTTTTAACATTTTTAAAAAATTTTTAAATTTTTTTTTGAAATTTTCTTAAAATTTTCTGTTCAAAGGAAGAATACCACATGGCTTTTTCTGGCTTTAAAAAGGAAGAAATAAATATTTAAAAAAATTTAAGAAAAGTTTTTAAAAAAATTTTTGTTTAAAAACATTCGGATAAAAATAAAAAAAAATGAAAAAAAAACCAAAATTATGTTAAAATAAATTAATTTGCCCAATCAGGATTCGAACTTGGGCGAAAAAATTAAAGCCAAGCGCATTACCACTGCGCCATTGAGGAACACGTTTATAACTAGAAAGAAATAGTTTATATGAGGAAAAGAAAATTTTGGGGGCTTATAACTTGGCCCACGGTACCATTCAGCAAAAATGGTGAAAATTTCACAACTAAAGTAGGGTATAATCTATCTGTCTACCAAATTTCATCCCGAAGTCCCACGGACACCTCAGGCACTCTCCTTTGTTAGCGTATAAATAGATTTTATCTTAATATATTTCGTTTTAATTTATTCCAGATTTATAATTGGAGTTTCGATAGAAAGATCAATTCATATAAAGTTATTCCAATTGAATCTGGAGTTTTTCAATTTATCTTGATTTCTCAACTTAAGGAGAAGGTTTAATTAATTTTTATTTATTAATTTAAATTTATTCAGTGGCAGACAGTAATAGATAAATCAAGTCGGTTATATTTATTTGATTATGGACCTCGAAACCGATCTGCAGTCATACTCAATAATTATATTTTAAAATTGCCAAACATTCCAAAAAATATAGAGGAAATGATTATTCTTCTATGTTGGTTTGAACATCTTTTTAAATGTGCTTTTGAATATACCGGTTTTGATAATGTATTTAATCCAGAATTAATTAATTTATTGTTTGATAATGACAAAACAATTCCTTTACAATTTCACATTCAAAAACCATCTTTATATGACAAACATATACTTGAAAATGTTTTTAAATTTGTTTTAAATCATTTATCAATATCTGAATCTCTCAGTATTAATTTTAGCGAGGATAACATTTCAGAACAACAAATAAATATTCTATTCGATATTATCATAAATGGAGGCAGGAAATTACCTCAATTTTATTTCAAAAGTAACAAATGTTTCAAGTTGTCATGTCTTTATGATCTTATTTTTGAAGTAATTTGTTTTTATTGAAATCTGTGATTTACAATTTATTTAAATTTTAGCACATAACAACATCAACAAACTGTTCAAAAATTGTGCCTGTTATTTTGTTAGAATATATTTCCAACTCGAACTTTAAATTAAGCAAGAAAGCAAAAAATGTTGAAATTAAAAACTCAAGATTGTGAAATATACAAAATACAAGATTTCAAATATTCATAATCCAAAAGTGAAATTCTCATTTTGCAATGCAGAGCGGGTAGTGCATACAAATTTTGGCATGAATTCAAATTTTAAATTTAAAATAAAAATAATGAAAGTGTAGAAACTGAAAGGAAATGAAAATTTTTATTAAATTTTAACGATTAAATATATTTGTTTTTTTTATAACCTTATTAATGTTTAGTGAACCTTTTGTCTAGTCTCAATGGTGATAAATATAAATAAATTCAAGTTTTTTGCCTTTAAATTAATTAAATCTGATGATGAAAATGCCTATCTTTTTAATAATAAATTAATTTCTCTATTTTGTGTGAACAAAAATTAAACAGCATTCTAATAAATTTAAAAAAGGTTAAATTTATTAATAATTTTTTTAACCTCCGCAAGTTAAAAATTAATTAAATTGTCTGTAGACTATCCGAAACCTTAGCGGAATAAATTTTGAGGTTATTTCAGAATGTTGAGTAGAACCAAAAAGAAACTAATTTCTAAACTTTATTTCTAAAAATAATAAAAATACTTTTAAAAAATATAAAATTCGAACATACTAAGTAACTAGAAATAAAAAAAATCTTTCAACTATTTGGACGTAAATTTATATTATTCAGGATCAAAATAAAAATCACAAAAAATTAATCAAATTTAATATTAAAAAATTTAAAGAAATTAATTTTAATAATAAACTTTTTGTCGAAAATTCAGTTCTTAAATGGTTGAGATCAAAAAAGAATGCTATTATTTGACTCGTGTGTTGTTTTACTTATTTAATAAAGTTAAAGCGTTAATCTCCTAATTTTTAAATTTAATTTTTACTATTTCGTCACTCTCATTCTTCAAACCTATTAGCATTGGAAAAGAAGTTTTGAACAAGTTTAAACTTTTTACATATTATCCAAACTTTGTAACCAACTTATATGTAGTAGATTATCAACTAAAACAAAGGTATTCCAACTGCCCAAGCTAAAAATTAAATTAGTCGTTATTCTGAGTTATATTTTTTATTTTTATAAAAAATATTTTTTCATTACATGCCATGATTGCCCTTCATGAGTTTATTTGCACTTAAAAAATATTTCTTAAAATAATATGACTTAAATTAATCGTTGCTCTCTTAAGTTCACGTGCATTTTATTTTGTTTACAAGCTATCCCTGTATGTTGAATTCTTACATGTATGGGTAATTCCTCAAAAAATTAATTCCGGTAATTCTTCATTCAAACAAAATTTTGCTAAACAAAAAAGTGAAGGATTTGACAGGCTATTTGAAATGCCGGTGCCGGAGTCACAGAACGGCCAACACCAAGCACTGGTTACGGTACTCGGTATTTGAATAACGAGACAGGACTCTGACGTAGAAAAACAGATGTTTAAAACGGGTACAGCCCAAGTAGGGCTGTACAACTTTTAAATTCTAAAAACATTTTCAGTCATTCATTGATCTTCTGGGTTTTATATATATTTCTTAATTTTATTAAGAAATATTTTTTCATGGGCCATCATGAGATTATAGCATTTGACTCTCAAAATAAATGGCAAAAAATATTTTCTCTTCCCCTCTCCTTCTCTCTCTCCCTCTCTCATAATAAATAAAATTTATTTTTTTTAAATTATTTATTCATTTATTTTTCATTTAATAAATATATGTATTTAAAATGATTTAATTAAATTAAAATTTAAGAATTTAAAAATGAATTTAAAATTTTGTTTATTTTCATTTTGTTTTCTTTTTCAATTTTATTTAAATGAAGGAAATGTATTTGAAGAAATTATAAACTCAATTGGGGTTGAAGGATTAAAGGAATATTTATTTGAGAATTTGGCAGGAAAATTACGCAATTTTGAACATAAAATTGTAAAAATAAATTGGTTGAAATTTTTTATCTTTTAACTTTTAGGACAGTAGCAATTTGGGAAATGGTATAAATGAATTGTGTAATAATTTGTGTGAAATGGTGGTAAAGAATGATTGGGATAATTTGAAAAAGCGGAATAAGCAGAATAAAATATCGCAAATTTTGACAAATGGAAAAAAAATTCTTGAAAATTTTCCTGAGCCGTGTTTTTATGAGAAGCGTTATTATACTAATGCCTCACAAGTAATTGTCAACAATTGGGAGATATTTTCGAAAATTTTTAATTTTTGGAAACAAAAAATTAGTTTTTCTTTCTCTCAATATGCTTCCAATCCCCGCTTCAAACGTGGTAATAACCACTACTACTATAACAACAACAACAAAGATGAAGAAGAAGAACGTCAGCGGAAACATAATGAAAAGGTAAACGAATTCTATAAACATGTTGATGAAGCTTATAATGCGCTCATTATATGTTATATACTTTTAAACATTATTATGTTAACTGTTGTGTATTTAATTACACAGCACATGTAATTTTTTGTAGAATTTATTTAGCTAAAAAAGGGGGTTTTATGCAAAAAATGAAATAGCCAAATATGTATAAAATAAATTAAAATTCTGAAAAGTTACAATTTACCCAAATCACATGACTCTCGTCTCGTTTTAGTCTCTAATTTAGTATTTCATAAATTTTATTTTGCTGAAACAAAATTGTTTCAAAATTAGAAAAATTTAATTATTTATTTGGATTGATTAATTATTAAAGTCATTCATTTACAAAAATTAATTTTAAATTTTTCAGAAAAAATATTTTTTGAAGACGTCTACCCCGGTTTTCCGTTGATTTTCATGTTTTCAGATCTCAATGAAGGAATTATATAGGAACTTCATTTCTTTTGTATTTTCCATACATATCAATGGATATGTTTACAGGAATTTTTGTAGATTTTTCGGACCACTCCTAAGGTCGAAAATACAAGTGGCCAACTTATTTTGACGCACCCGTTTTTAAGTTAAACCCGCTTTGACGCACCGATCTATTATCAAATAATAAGATTTTTGGTAAATAGATAAATTTGATAGATATAAACATTTTATCTCCCAGAACAAAAGCCATATCTTAGAGTTGAAAAAAAATATTTCGGAAAAACTAGGTGGCCAACCATTTTTACACGGAGTGTATTTGGCTATTTTTTTATTAAACTCGACATATTCTTTTAAATTTTTATGAGTTTTAAAATTTATTTTTAGTTTTGTAACATAAGTAGAAATATAGACATTTATTTTTTGATTAAATTAATCGCTTTAAAGATGTTTATTTCCATACTATGTATGATTCTGATTTATTCTAAATTATGTAGTTTGTTAACATTTAAATTAGTACGTATAAAAAATTTTTATTATTATATTTTTATTATGAAAAATAATTTTATATATTTTTAATTATTCTTCCTTCCTTATAGGGTAAAAAATCTCTAAAGCCCCTTACTTTAATAAAATATTTAACTCTTTATTTCCACAATAAAAATATTTATTTATTTCCAAAATTCAAAAGCGACTGAAAAATAATCAAAATTTGACGGTTTAAAAAGAGTGAAATTTGCGTGGGAAATATATATTAATCATAAGAATATATTTTTATTTATTTTATTCTCCGCCCAAAAATTCTTTTCAATTTCTTTCCTCTGTTGGAAACATTTATTCCTTTAATTTTAACAGCGTAAAAGGTTAATACCTATTTTGGATATGCCTACAAATTACAACATTTAATGTTTATTAAAATTTTTTTAAATTATTTTGTTGTTAATAAATATAGTGGAATTAATTTTTTATATACTAAATAAAAAAATTTTAATTTTTTATCAGGATTAGAGTTGTCGGTTCCAAACAAACCGATAATTTGAAGATTTGCGGTTTTAGTTAACCGAAGAATTTGGTAAATCCAGAATGCTAGTAAGAACTATTAATCTATTATTGGCAGGCTTAAAACAGCTAAGTGTTCAAAATACATTTTTATAAAAACAATTTATAATCGAAAATGCTTACAATATATAAAAAATATTTCAAAAATAGTTTGTTTTGATAAATTAATAAAATTATCTATATTTCCCCTCTCAAATTTAACATTCTATTTTTCATTATTGTTATTTTAAATTGAAAAGCTGATCTAATCTTTGATTCTGCATTACAAAATGAAAATTTTACTGTTGGATCATGTTTATTGCCGATTTGGTATTTTGTATATTTTACACCAAAAGCACAATTAAAGAGATGTTCAACATTTCTTGCTCTCTCTTTCAATTCGAAATTTGAAGCAGAACGATATTCTAACATAATACAAGGCACCAGATTTGAACAATTTGTTGATGTTCTTATATACTAAAACTTGAATTTTATCAATGTCGAACAACAAGGAATAAAGGAAATAACTTAAAAGAAGGGTAACCCCATCCTAAAATAAAGCAGTGCTGGGCTATAGCTATTTCTCTCCTTTAGCTATTGCAAATGGTTATTCAGCAGCTGAGAGCGAATCAGCAACTTCAGTGGGCCGGCTGATTTGTTATCCATTACACCACTCTGCCTAATACACAGCCTTAGGTAATATATAGCTTGGTTAAAATGCCATCCTATGCTTTAAAATTTCGTGACAGTTTTTACTGGGGAATCTAGACAAATCCTATTATATCTGTAAATAGAAAACTTACTTCAAAAAGAAGATCATAAAGCTTAGACAAACTATAACTTCTGAAACTATTGATACAAACTTGGAATAATTTATTGCCTTCATTTATTAAAATATTAAATAAAATATCTATATATTTCTTTGAAATGTTATACTCATCAAAAGCGATTTTGAGAGATTCGGAAATTGTTAAATGATTTATAATGAATTTGGAAATATTTTCAATTATATTATTGTTGGCATCTACAGGGTGACCAGAATGTTATTGCACTTTTCATTACATCATAACTTTTCTCCTATTAGAGATAATGAGCTCAAATAAAGATTATATGATAGAGAATTGAAGAAGGAACAAATATAATCAAGAATTTTAGAAGTAGCCAGCTCTATCTTTGATACAGAGTACTATAGCTAATCTTGATAGAGTTAAAACTAGGTAACGATGAATCTCTTGGAAAAAGTTCAATAATGGAACAGGGCTTATAGGCCCTAAAGGAGAATTGTTTGGGCTACAAAATGAGTATAAAAATATCTAAAAATGTAAATTGTGAAAAAAGTTTTGATTGAATGAAAAGTGTGCAATAAAATTCTGGTCACCCTGTAGAGACAGTTTTTGAATGTTAAATTGAAGAGGAATTGTTTTGTCGTTATCAAATAATAAATTAATTAATTCTGGATTAAATACAATTTTATTAAAGTCGGCATATTCAAAACCACAATTAAAAAGATGTTCTAACCAGCAACGAATAGTAATCATTTCTGATATATTTTTTGGAAAGTTGGGCAATTTTAAATAATAAGAACGTTGCTTATTGTCCGTTTTATTTGATTTTTTGTATTGAAAATAATTTAGAAAATTTTCCAGTAAACTGGAGATGAAATTTTCGTTTGTTGTCTGACTTTTAGTTATAAACCCTTTAATATACAAACTAATTGCAAATTCTTGGTGAGATCCAAAATCATGTAAAAACAAAGGAATTGATTTATTTATCGCTGTTTGCCACTGAAAAAATTAATTATTATTTAATTAATTAAAAATTAATTTGACATTCTCGATGAGATTATCATTTAAAGCAAATGGAAATACTCCTGATTCAAGTTCAATGATTTCATAGTTTGTCATTCTGTTGAAAATTGTGATGTCGACCTTAAATTAATAAAAAGGAATACCCGCTGGTAAGAGTGATGTAGAGGGTAGAGGTCGGTGCGGGAGGGATCCCGACGGGATTATCCCTTTCCCGAACTACCGGATTTTTTTGATTTTCGGGATCCGGAATCTTTCAAGGTTTATCCCTCGGGATCCCGGAAGTCCGATTTTGCCGCCTTCTAGTAGAGGGTTATTTAGCCCCGGGAAGTCATCCATCATGCAACCTCATGTAAGTTATTGCTAGAAGCCTTGCTTATCATGTAGGTACTCTAACGATTGAACTACCGGGTAAAATACCAGCACGCTGTATCACCCTTATTTTTTAAATAATTTTATATTTACTATAGAGAGTTTATCAAATTTCATTCTTGCCATTTTTGTCCAAAACCTATTAATTAAATTTCGAAAATAAAAATTTGTTTTATCAAAAGAGGCTAATTGATTTAAATTAAGACATTTTAATATATCTAGTTGAACTTCAATTGGTAGAGAATACATTTTAATTATCTTAAAAGATATCCTAATTATTTTAAGCAGATAAATTATAAACGTGAAATAAATAATAGATGATAAGGAAAAAGTTGAGGTCAAAATTGAGGTAATGCTTAAAGGCAAGCCTCCCCTTCCGTCGCTCATATAGATTAAATAGTTCGGACATTACAAAAAGATATTCTTCAGAGCTGAAAAATCGTCTATTATATTGAGGTATACTTAAAATTGAGGTGACCATAAACTTTTGGTGAGTTTTCGCTTTCGTTCTCTAACTAATTTTTGTGTCCCACTATAGTTTGGAATAAATAAACCGAGGGAAATTTTTCTCTCAGCAATATCTTTTCCTCATGCACTCAATAAAGTTGATGCCAAGCTATTCACCTTCATTAGTTGTGCAATAAACATGGCTAAATAGCCCTTATAGCGTTAGAACAATTGTCTAAAACATTCATAGATTATTAAATTTCTAGAATTATTTTGAAAATTTAAGTTGGATTTTTTTGTTTTTTTTGTTTCCACAATAAACCTGCGTTTCTTAATTTTAAATACTAAATTTAAAAAATAAATTTAGTTATGTATACTCTATTTTTTTAAAGAAATAAAAAAAATGTATTCTCTACCAATTGAAGTTCAACTTGATGTTTTAAAATGTCTCAATTTTGATCAATTATTCTCATTTAAACAAGCAAATTTTTATTTTTGCAATTTTATCAATAAACATGAGAAAGAATTGGCATTAATGTATTTTGGTGAACTCGAAATAGTGAGCACTTTTTAACAAAATTTTTTTAATTTTATGTTAAATTTTAGATTTACAATGACAATTATCCAAATCCATATAAAATAATTGAACTTAAATCTGGTATTTTTGAATTTACTTTGAAAGATCAACTTAAGAATAAAGTTAAAAAAAATTTTTTAACTTGAAAATAACATTAATTTAAAATTTTCAGTGGCAAGACGCGATAAATGTATCTATTCCGTTGTTTTTGCATGATTTTACATACGGCAAAAAATATGGTGTTTGTTTGGACAAAGGTTTAATTTTGATAAAAATTTTTGTCATTTTATTTCGGACTTTTATTAGTCCTTCCTACGACTCGGTACTATCCGCGTTATCCTTCTATCTCCTATATCCCTATTTATAATTATAATTTTCCCTCCAAATCCTTTGACATCCCTTCGAATTTCCTGCTATACTCATTGGAATCATAAGGATATCGAGGAAGGATACCTGATATTCCCGGAGAAGAATATCCTCGATATCCTCATAAATTTCAAAAATTATCGAGAATCGACATTGGGTGCAATAGGTAGGTAAAATTAGAAACCTGTCTAGAAAATTTTTCGACTTTTTAATAAATTCTTTTCTTTATTAGACGAAAAACCCTATTACTATATTCTTGAATTGCCAAACTTTCCAAAAAATATAGAAGAAATGATCATTATTCGATGTTGGATGGAACACCTTTTTAAATGTTCTTTTTATCATGCTAATTTTAGACAAACAACATTTAATCCACAAATGATTAAGTTATTATTTGATAACGACAAAACGATAGATCTTCGCTTTCACGCTCAAGATACCTCGCTATTTGCAAGATACGTTAGATTTGGGAAAATTTTGAAATTCACTTCAATTCATGCATTTTCGGATTGTCTTTTGATTGATTTTGATCGGCTTTACTTTGCAGAGCATTATTTTGATGCTCTAATAAAATTTCTAATGAATGCTGGCAATAACTTTAGAGAAGTTTTTATCAGAAATTTCAAAAATTTCAGTGTGATAAGGCTTCAAGATCTTATTATCAAAGTAATTTATTTATAAATACATAATTCAAAAATAAATTAAAATTCAAGAATATAAAAACATCTAGAGACTTGTCAAAAATGGTGGCTTACATTCGTATAGAGTACTCTTTACCAGGCATCAAATTGGACGAGAGTGAAAAAGTTGAGCTTAAACGATTTTATAATTCAAAATATAACGAATCCCAAATCGCCAATACTCACATAATGAAACACTCTTCTCATAATTTCAAGGAAGTTACATTTGTAAAAAGAATGTAAGATGATAATGTTGATAACTAGGGACTCACAAAACATGCAAATGCATGTTTTGTATGCGGATATGCCTTGAGCTGAGAAGCCCAAAAATGGTGTTTTTACGTTGGTACTAGCACTTTAGGACCCAGTTCTTAATGCATATATTTGCATATTTCGGCCCTCCCGTGCATATTTGCATATTTGTGCATATTTGAGGAAATTTTGCATATTTTGGTCCATATTTCGTCATTTTTTGGCAAATTTTAGAAAAAATTGGGAAAAATTTTGAAAATTTTTGTTCAAAAAAATTTTTTATAAAAATCTTCCGAAAAAATTCTTTCGAAGGATTTTTCGGGAAAATTTTTTTTCAAAAAAATTTTAACATAAATTTTAAACCGATAAAATCTTTTATAAGTGCTCTTGAAATGCAAAATTATAGGCTAAATTAGTGTTTTTAACTTAAAATTTTGATTTTAAAGCAATTTTTCAACATTTTTTGATGCATATTTAGTGCATATTTTGGGAAATTTTGCATATTTCAGTGCATATTTGGGACTTTTTCGGTGCATATATATGCGCATATTTTGCGATTTTCCGTGCATATTTTGTGAGTCCCTATTGATAACCTAGACTCACCCCTTTCTCCCCTGTAAATCTGGCAGGTTATTGTTTTTTTAATAGAAGGAAAAAATAAGTGAAAAGGCAATGAAATTCTCTTTTGTGAATTTAAATGACGTTACATGTATTAAAAGAATTTAAGAAAGATGGAAATAAAATTTGACAATTTTGAACATGACAACTTTCCAATTTTTATTTGTTTTTTGAGGAAGGTAAAAATAGGTGAAAAAATTGGAGTTACCAGGTTCAAAACTAGTGGTATAGAACAGAAAAGCTTTTATTCGTTTGTTTTAATAAAAATTGTTTAAAGATGTTTTTGTGAAGTAAAAAGAGTTAAAAACATTTGTTATTTAATTTTTAACATTTTTACAAGTCAAATTTAAAAAATAAATAAAATAGAAGCAAAGTTCCAATTATTTAAATATTAAATAAATTTATCAATTAATTCTTTTAATTTCAACGTCATAAGCTTTATTATAAATAGAAAATTTAATTTCTGGATTGTATATATTGGAAAGTTGGTATTTTGTAGATTCTAATTTGTAATCTTCAACTTTTTCAATATTTTCAGCGCGTTCACTTAATTTAAGAGATCCACAAATATCACCAAATTTAATTTCCTTTACCATTTTAGAGATTTCATTTGATGTTTCTATGTGCTAAAATTAAATAATTTATTTTGAAATTAAGTTATTCGGAAAAATATTTCAAATTTTCGCATAAAGTATATGCACCTTCAGCCAAAGTGTCCCTTTACAAATCACCAAAAGGGGGCATGACCTCCAAAAAGCGGGCGAAGTCGGCCAAAAAGGAGGCATTATTTTAAAAACAAAAATGATTCAAGTTTCAAATAAAAAGCTAGCTTTAACTAGTTTTCTTATTCTTTCATTTTCAGAAAAGATCAAAAAAGGGGAAAAAGGGGGGCGAGATAAAAGGATTTGCATTCCACACTAAGTGGTAACTAAAATAAAGCAAGTTTGGCAACCCTTACCTTTATAATATCATTGCAAAATTCAGATTCAACATGTCTACAACTAACTTTAGAAAATTTATTTTCTCCATTAGTCAGAATTTTAAATAAAATATTTATATTTCGCCTTCTTTTGTTAAATTTCCAAAGATCAACAGTAAATTCATTAGAAATTAAATGATTTAATATAAATTTTAATAAACAATCGTCAGATTGATTGTAAATAAATAGATGGGCAGATTGTGAATGAATTTGTAAAGGTATATTTGTTTTGTTTGCATCAAATAATAACTCAATCATTTGCGGATTAAATATAACTTTGTCAAACTGAACAAATTCAAAGCAACAATTAAATAATTGTTCAAGTAAATAACGAGCAATTTTCATTTCTTCAATACTTTTGGGTAAATTTGGCAATTGTGAATAGTAGGAGGCTAAATAAATGTGTATATATAAAATATTATATTAAGTAGAAAGCGGGGAATGTGGAAAATCTTGCTCTTGTAATCTAATATTGTGGGAATGTAACTCTGAACTGGATAGATACAAGTTCTAAGACATTATTATAGCCTTAAACAATCGGAACGATTACCTCCGTGGTAAGTACTTTGTCCCAAATCGCTAACAGCAATATTCATGTTTGTATCAAAATCGCTTAAAAACATGGGAATTGAATTTTCTATTCCACATTTCCACTAAAATTGGATTTTTTAAATAAATTTAATTATTTATAACCTTTTTCTCTAATTGTTCACTCAATTGAAATTCAAAAAATTTGGGGTTTGGTATAAATAATTCATAATAACTTGAACTACCCTCATGGCCATAAAGCTAAATATAAATAAAATCTGTTAGAAAATACCCCTAAAAATTACAATTTCGAGTTTATCAAATTTTTTCCTTGCCAATACTTGCTCGTATTCCTTAATAAAGTTTTTATAAAATCTGCTTGTTTGTTGAAAAGGTAATATTTGATTGAAATTAAAGAATTTAAATATATCTAGTTGAACCTCAGGTGAAAGAGAAAACATTTTCAAATAAAATTTTTGTCTGAAAAGAAGTTTAGAAATTTGAACTTTGACGAATTCTAGTGAGATTTTAAAGGATTAATCCCGCTTAAGTTACTTTGCACATCAAATCGTTAGCCCAAGGTAGAGCACTAACCAGAAGTGCCTAGTGGAGACTTCTAAAGTAAGACTCTTGGCCTTGAGTCTTGACTCAAGAATTTTCTTGGGTTTTTTCGGTCTTGGTCTTGGGGTATAGTCTTGGTCACGAGTCCTGGGAAATTTTCGGTCTTGAAAGTCTCTAGTGCCTAGTACTATAAATGTCAGGAGTTATAGTATAATCCTTTCCGTTGGCAATTTTTGTAATCAAATTCTGCAACCCAACCCTTTTCTCACTCTTAAATTTAAGTAAAAAATATTGAAAGGTTTGAAATAAATGGAATGAACATAATTTTTATCCTAAGTAACAATATATTTTCTCTTATTATTGTTTAAAAAATGAAGCCAAGCTATGTATTTACACCCAGGATAAACACAGCTATTTAAATCAGGGCTGTGCGCCAAAATTTTCTGGTGGAACGCCAAACGCTAAACGCCAATTTTTCAAATTTTTAAAACACGCCAAACGCAAAACGCCAAAAATCGGCCAAAAATGGACGCCAAACGCAAAACGCCAGACGCCAAACGACAAAATTTTTAGAATGTATAAAGGCCCCAAAAAACCGGAATACATCTCTTTTTAGCGCCGCATGCGAAAATTTTTGAATTTTCAAGATTCACTGCACCCAGAATTCATCATTTTTAGCGGCAACAACAAAGATTATTGAAATTTTTGAAGGCCAAATGTCAGAAATCATTCTTTTTTAAAAAATTCAAGAAAAATGGGTAATAATCGAACCGGATTTGTAGGGATACCGAGAGATTTAGAGGCAGTGATATTTTCCTTGCCCGCCAGAATAAAGGATTTGAGGGGGCTAAAAGGATTTTAGAGAGCTGACTCTTGCTTTTTATTAAGAGGATTTGAAGGATATTAGGGGATTATAGGAGTCCTTTAAGCGCCGCAGGCGAAAATTTTGGTATTTTGGAAGGTCAAGAAGCCAGATTTCTTCTTTTTTCATGCGCCGCAGGCGAAAATTTTGAGAATTTTGGAAGGCTGTAGCCAGAAAAATTCGATTTTTTAAATATCTTTCCTCTATTTATTTAAAAAATTTCCATCATTAGGGGTGTATAATTTTGGCGTTTTGGCGCGCCAAAAGACGAAAATCACGCCAAACGCAAAACGCCAAAAATCGGCCAAAAATGGACGCCAAACGCAAAACGCCAGACGCCAAACGCCATGACGCTCAGCCCTGATTTAAATGCCTCAACAATTGTATAGTGGTCATTGGTAGTAAAAAAGGGTTTTAAGTAACTAGAATTTAAAAAACTAATCTTTCAACTATTTGTACTAAAATTTATTTTTCAGAACCAAAATAAGAATAACAGAAAATTAATCAAAACTAAAATTAAAAAATTTAAAGAAATTCAATTCATTCTTGTAATTTTAAATACGTTAAGATCAAATTTGGAATTACAATGTTACATATGTAATAAAAATTTAACTCGTGTGTTGTTTTATTTATTTAATAAATAAAGTTGGCAATCAACTTTTGACGAGACCATGATAAGTCAAATAATTTGACTGGGTCCTAGAAAATTTGAAGTTTTCTCGTCTTTACCCTATACATAGAAATCTTCACATACGCCGTCAGAAAATTAAATATTTAGATTATTCAAGCTTTGTAACCAACTAAATTATGGTAGTTTAATTAATTAGAAGAAGGGTATTCCAGCTGCCCAAGCTAAGAAGTAAATTATTCTTTGTTATTTTGGGTTATCTTTTTTATTTTTAAAAAATATTTTTTTTCCTCACATGCCATAATTGCCCTTTATAAGTTTATTTGCACTTTAGAAATATTTTTTAAAATAATAAGACATAAATTACATAATCGTCTCTCTTTTAAGATTTTTCACGTGCATTTAATTTTATTTACAAGCTATCCCTGTATGTCGAATTCTTACATGTATGGGTAACTCTTAAAAAATTAATTCCGGTAATTCTTCATTCAAACAAAATTTTGCTAAACAAAAAAGTGAAGGATTTGACAGGCTATTTGAAATGCCCAAAGCCGGAGTCACAGAACCCCATACACCAAGCACTGGTTACGGTACTCGGTATTTGGATAACGAGAGAGGCTTCTGACCTAGAAAACATGTTTAAAACATCTATTATTGCTTGAAAAACTTTTAAAGGTAATACTGAAGCATACAGACCCCATTTTTTCCTCCCCAATTTTTCCCCTATATTTTTACAAAATGGTTAGACTTTTCCTTTCTTCCATCCTGCTTTTACTTGTTTTTTGCATGCACTTGCCCTTGTATAAAATTAAATAATCCTTTTTGTCTGATTGTAGGCGAAAATTAGAAAGGCAAATGATGGAAGAAAGGAAAAAGTCTGACCATTTTGTAAAAATATAGGGGGAATTGGGGAGGAAAAAATGGGGTAAGTATGCTTCAGTATTACCCTTTTAAATTCTAAAAGCATTTTCACAATCATTTATTGACCTTTTGGGTTATTTATACAGTGAGGTGCAAAAGTTTGGAACATTCTCTTTTAAATTGCTTAATCAATAAAATTTCATTCAGAAAATACGTTCTATATAGCAATCGAAAGCTCTATTCGTATCTCAGTTGACATATTTCTGCATTTTTCATGAAAATGAAAATTGGCCGAGATATCCGGTTTAAGCCGGATATCCCAAATCCTATATCCGCGGAAAAATTTTTCGGAAAATATTTGTAAATGGAATATGATAAAGCATATTTTTGTGAGTATTTACCACAAAACAGCTTAGAAATATCTTTTTCCGGAACGAAGATATGATTTTTTGAAAATGGCATTTTTCCCTTAAAAATTGAATTTTTTGCAAAAATAGGCGAAAAATGCCATTTTCAAAAAATCATATCTCCGTTCCGAAAAAAGATATTTATAAGCAGTTTTGTGGTAATACTCATAAAAATATGCTTTATCAAATGGGTTTGTTAAATTTTTTCCGAAAAATTTTTCCGCGGATATAGGATTTGGGATATCCGGCTTAATCCGGATATCTCGGCCAATTTTCATTTTCACGAAAAATGCAGAAATATGTCAACTGAGATACGAATAGAGCTTTCGATTGCTATATAGAACGTATTTTCTGAATGAAATTTTATTGATTAAGCAATTTAAAAGAGAATGTTCCAAACTTTTGCACCTCACTGTATATTTCTTAATTTTGTTAAAAAATATTTCATCATGGGCCATCATGAGACTAAAGCATTGACTTTTAAAATAATGGCAAAAGAAATGTTTTCTCTCCTCTCTCTCTCATAATAAATAAAAGTTATATTTTATTTTTTAAATTATTCTTTCATTTGTTTTTTAATTAAATTAAAATTTAAAAATTTAAAAATGAATTTAAAATTTTGTTTGTTTTCACTTTCTTTTCTTTTTCAATTTTGTTTGAATGAAGGAATTAAATTTGATGAAGTGATTAACTCTGATGAGATAAACTCGATTGAGACTGGACATTTGAAGCAATATTTAAAAAATAATCTTGAGGATTTGGAGCGGAAACTTAAAATTTTTAAACAAAAAATTGTCAGAAATTTTTTAAAAATTTTTTTAATTTTCATATTTTAGAGCGTGTCGCGACACTTGCAGATATTATATTTGCAGACCCGACACTTGCAGACCCGACATTTGCAGACCCGACATTTGCAGATCCCGACACTTGCAGATATGACACTTGCAGATCAGACATTTGCAGATCCGACTTTTGCAGATTAGACCCATTTCGCTCTCTTCTTTACCTTACCTATACACCGTGGAGTGTTTGCTGCTGCGGAGGAACCCTGGGATGCCATCTCATCGATGATAGGAATAGGATCATGTTATGAGCCCAGAGCCCAGCGACCGTTGACTCCCCGCGAGGCGCGTGCCGCAAAACCCCGCGCGAAGCGCGGGGTTTTGCACAAGCGCCTCGCCGACGCTCCATAGGTCTACGTTGGACATTTTGAACCTCCGGAAGAAAGAGAATCTCGGGAAAAAAGAGTGGTGCGTTCGACTCAGCTCGTTGAGACGAATTGGTATGGGTCTTATATCAAACCTTTCCAACGGTATGCTATACTATATCCTTTGATTTTTTAAGATTTTTAAATTTTTTTTTCAAAAATTAATATCTGCAAAAGTCGGATCTGCAAATGTCTGATCTGCAAGTGTCATATCTGCAAGTGTCGGTATCTGCAAGTGTCGATCTGCAAAAGTCGTCTGCAAATGTCGGGTCTGCAAATGTCATATCTGCAAGTGTCGTATGACCTTTTAGAGCAAGAATAAACCTTTGGGAAAAAAGCTCAATTCAAATGCTGAGAATTTATTCAGAGAATTGAATGTAATTGTGGAAGAGAATAATTGGAATAATTTATCTAAATTCTTAAATGATGGAAAAACATTTCTAGAAGAGATTTTTAAAATAATTCCCGAGGCTTATAATGATTACAAGGATATTTTGGGTGAATTACATGAAAGTCGTTTTGTTGATGACGCTTTAAACATAATTCACAACAATAAGGGCACATTCTCAATTATTTTTGATTTATGGCATCAAAAAATTCTTTCCGTTTCTCAACCTGTATCTCAGAATCATACTCATCACCGTCGTTCAAAGCGTTATAGTGTGTACAATTATAAGAAAAATGATGACCATGAGGATGGAAATGGGGAAGATGCAGAACGAATCCGTCATTACAACCCTCTTCTTTTAGGTTTTATCTTTGTGTACACTATTATATTAGTTGTTCTATACATATATAATTTTGCAACACGAATATATCCATTACTCCGTTAATAAAGAAGTTTTGTGTAAAAGAAGATTAGCCAAATAAAACCATTGTATTAAGTCGTTAGTTACAAATTTATACTCAAATTTTGATACAAATATAAAAAATTTTAAAAATTATTTTCAAACATATATCCTCTCAAATCCCTTGATATCCCTATAAATCACCACTTTTTTTGACAATGACTTGCTCAAAAATATCGGAATTATCCTAAAAAGGAAAATTAGACTAGTTAATAAAGGAAACAAAAAATTTTGATTTAGATAGATTGTAGTTAAAAAGGGCCATTAATTAGAGGCACCGTTCAAATCGAATAAATACGGTATAGGTATGTATGTATATAGGTATATTTGGCTATTCTTTTTCTTAAAAATTATTTTTCTTTAAATTTTTATACCGTATAACCTGTATTAATTGCCCTCCCTTAAATAATTACCCCACTTCCATTAATTACCCCATCCAGCGATAGATTGAAACAATAATTACCCCCAAACAAATGCCCTAAAACACGTTGTAATTTCAAACCTCATATAATTACCCTCCCTCGATTAATTACTCCCTCCAGCGAAAGGTCGAAACAATAATTACCCAGGGTAGTTATTAAAGGATATACGGTATGGGGTTTTTAAAAATTAATATTACTTTCCTATTTAGTTTTTGGTAATTTTGATTGAATTATTTACATATTTTATTTATTTTTTAATACTATGTTTGATTTTAAATCATCAAAATTTAGTTTATTTAATTTGTATTGATACGTATAAAGGGGGTTTATTATTTCTATTAATGTTAAAGTTTTTATCATGCCTAAATTTTTAGAAATTGCATTCCTTTTGGTTATTCAGAATTCAGAAATTTATGAATTTTTCTCTAAAAGATAATATTTTATTTTAAAGTCTCGAATGAATCCAACTAAATAAATCTAAAGCCTGTTACATAATTATAAGAGCAAGCAATTATAGGAGCAAGCATTTTTTGTTACATAATTATAAGAGCAAGCAAAACTAAAGCCTGTTACATAATTATAAGAGCAAGCAATTATAGGAGCAAGCATTTTTTGTTACATAATTATAAGAGCAAGCAAATTCATAAATTTTCGAAAGAACTCGTTTTTCGTCAAAATCCCAGATCTATAGAAAACTCCCTACAGATATTCAAAAAGCATCCACCGATCTGTTTCCTAAGCTCTTAAACTCCCTCGATTTATTTTCGACAAAAATTTATCACAGTAAAATTATTTATTCCCTAGACCAACAAATACAAATGATTCATTTATATTTTTAAATAATTGTTTTATCTGAATGTCACGTATTCTATTGCGTATAAATTGAATTTACTGGTGTTACTCATACTTCTTGTGTACCGATTCGGTCCAAATTGACAAACAATCCTATATCCCTACAGATATGTAGGGATATAGGATTGTATATACAATTCCATATATACAATTCCATACAAACCTTTGATGTTATTCATTGCGATAAATTCGACAACTTGATTTTATTAATACTTATTAAAATTAATAATAAAATATTTTTACCAAAAATAGTAGAATTATTATTTTAAATTATAAGTCACAAATTAGAAATGAAAATATAAAATTATTTTAATTAATATTAGAGCTCGAACTTTTTAATTTGCCGGGCCCGGTATCCGGGTTTTTTTCTTCCAATCAGCCCCGGGCCGGGCTTCCGGGCTAAAAACCCCGAAAACCCAAAAAACCGGATTTTCTCAAAAATACCCGGTTCGGGGCCACCGGGCCCGGAAAACCCCGGTCCGGGCCCGGCCTGGGTTCGAGCTCTAGTTAATTATTTGTTCATTTCCTAAATCTAATTAATAATAGGAAAACATTGATTAATTGGAGGAGGGATATCTGTACACTGTCCACCTACAAAAGAATAAGCACCACTAGCCGCAAAGCAAGCACTTTTTGCCGTCGAATTTGGAAAATAAACTGTTACAGTGCCACTTAGACAAAGACCACCAATTACTAGGTAACCACTAGCTACAACAAAAGGTTGATCTTTGCAAATTGTAGTGTCGCCTGATGACACAAGTTTGCCATCCGAATCTATATAGCAAGAACCTTGTACTAGAACGCAGTTACTACTCTGTGTGACTGTAATACCTCCACCATTTGGACATGTTGGAATAACTAAATATTTTTGTACTTTTAATGTTCGAATATTTTTATGATAAAATTTAATATAGGTGAAATATGTAAATGAAAGAAATTTTTTTAAATTTCTTTCAGTCTCCGGCAAGTACAGGGACTGGAAGGTGACTATATTTTAGAGGTAATATTCTATAGGGAATCTGTAGAAATTATTGGCTTTTCCATTCATTTTAGATTTTTAAATTTAAAGTAGGTATAACTAATTGTTTGTTAAGTAAATTCAAGTAAAATTTTATCGTTTTTAATATTTATAAATTAGACAACTTTACTTACCTTCGTTAACCAAAAGAACAACAAACAAAAATTTTAAAATTATTTTATTAAATAAATTCATTTTATAAATTTAATTAACTTGATTTTATTATTCAAAATTTTATTTATTTAAGTACCTCTCGAGAAATTAAATTTTATTTAAATTATAATCCGTCGACAATTTAAAAAAATAGTATTTTACATAATTGTGTTTTTAAAATTAAACCGATTAAAAGGACAAAAAGTAATATTTTTAAAATAAAATTTAAATAAATCCTTAAATTTACATTTAAAAAAAATTAAATTAAATCTTTTAAATAAAAAAATTGGTCTTTTATCTAAAAATAACACCACTAATATTTATATGTATTAGCTACGATGTGTCAACTTCTGATATTGAAATTAAAATAATTAGCTAATTCTAATACATACTTTAAATTAATAAATTTTAATAAATTTATTGTATAATTTCCATAATTTATTGTTAAAATCTGGCTGCTTTATTTTTATTTTACAAATTCTAAGTGACTTTTAGTCTATAACTTTTAATTTTATTATTTTAAATTTTATTATTTACATTCATTCCCATATTTTTTTACATTCACTCCCATATAAAAATAAGGGTAGACGCGCGCGACCATAACGGAGCAAAGCAATAACTTGCTTCAAGATTTACAAATTTATCAAATCTAGTATTAAACGATTCCTCTCATCGATCTAAAAAATTTGAATAAAATTGCTAAGGGCCAGAAATTTTCCAGCTAGTTATGGCTTTGTGCCGTTATGGCCGCACGCCTATCTGGGCGTGCCCCTAAAAATCATATCTGAAAAATAAAGATTAAAAAAGCATGCCTATATCATAAAAATAAAGTCCGTCTAGAAATTATGAGACTACGTATTTTTAGTGGGCCGCACAAATTTCCAACTGATTAAATGGGATGAACTTTTACTACATAATATTAGATATTCTGTAAATTTTGTGATATTAAAAGTTTCAACTTAGAAAATAGAATTGAATGATTACAAATAATGAATGGTCTTATAATTTCTTAACAGACTATGTATAAACTTTCATTATTATTTCCATTTAGCATAATGTGTTTTAGTTAAAAAATTAGCTTTGAAGTTAAATGCACGAGAAAAATCTAAAAGACATTTAGTAATTAAATTCTTTGCATAGTAGTGTGGATAAAATATAGGGTATAATCTAACGGTATCAGAGATAATCCATGTTTGAATTTTAAGCGGTAAGTATTCCAAATCATATTTCTTACAACCAGTACATTTTTCGTTACATTTAGTTTGAGATCGAAGAATCCTCTCAAAACCAAGTGCCCAATCATGACAATTAAGTTTTAATAATGCATATTTTTCTTGTTCAAAGATGTAATACACATCAGTTTTTACTTTCGATGATAGTTCCTCGACTTTAGAAAATGTCAATCCTTCAGTGCAATGAACTTTCCATGCATAAATCACTTTTGATTTATCTGGCCTTCCAAAACTGAAATATAGTACATTGTTAACTCTTGGGTAAATAGGTAGAGAATAATAAAAGGTACTAAATAGAGACTGACTTGGAGTGGCGAGAATCAGATTATCTCGAACAGCATTACTCTAACACTACAGCTCAATGAGTCGCTAGGAGGGGAATTCCGTGAAGCTTATAAAACCCGGTGAGAATTTTAAAAAGCTTGAAAAGCTTACTTTACACGTTCTCCTTCACGCGCAAAATCATAAGATTTGTAGAATATTTCATTACATTTATTACATTTATATTTAACCACAACGATCGAATGTGTAGCTCCTTAAAATAGATGATTATTTCTAATAAATATATAAAATCAAAGACCCAATTCACGATCCGGTCAAGCCGCCCCGGATTAACTTATACAAAAATAGTGATTCCCAACAATTTTTGGTCATAATGATTTCCAAAAATCTTGGATGTAAAATTGTGATGATGGGTACACCCCAACTTACCGCGAGCCCAAATCGTCGCAGAGCTATAACTTCGTTCAGAATGGTCAAATCCGTGACGCCCTGGTATGGATCGATTCAGCTCGTCAAGGCGCATCGAAACATACCAAGGCGTACCGGATTCGACAATTCTGAACGAAGTTATAGCTCTGCGGTAAGTTGGCCTCGCGGTAAGTTGGCCTGCTCCCTGTGATGATATACATATATCGACTGTACTTCCTAAAATTAATCCCATTGGAGTTTTATTCTTCACTACTTTCAATGAGGAGCAATGATCTAGTGAAGGGCTCTATTTTAGGGAATAATTTAAATTATATTTAGGTAAAAATAAATTTACCATAGCAGAAAGTACGATTACGCCAAATTTCAATTACAGTGGAATCTTTGTAATGTTCACAAGGTTCAGAATCACTAAATTCAATAAAATTTGTTTTAATTTCTAAAATTATTATTGTGTAGATCTAGTATGATCAAGTTATTTCCCTTTTACTTAAGGTATACAGAAATAAAGAATTTACTTTTAAAAACTAATTTATAAAATAAAGATAAATACTTAAATAAATTAACATACCTACGCCAACTATTACCATTTTTTGAATTTAAACTTCCCATTTTTAAATAATTGTGTGTTTAGATTCAACAGAATTTTATTGTAATTCGAAAAAAAAAGATTAGAAATAAATTAGAAAAAAAATAAAAAAAAAAATAAACAAAAATCTACAACCGGCCGATTTTTCTGAATGAAGGAAAATTATATGTAAAAAATATATATAGGTAGTTTAATGCATATTGGATAAACAATGTTTGTTGAAAATAATTTCGATAGATTGAATGGTAAAATATCTATCAGGGAAAAAAATAAATCGCCAAGTTGTGTGAAAATGATAATGTAAATGTAAGTAAATGAATTTTTTAAAAGTGTATGTAGAATAAAATAGATAAAATCAACTACATAGAATAGGTTGTCAGACTTTGATTTTTTATTAAATAAAAGTGAAATATTATTTCCTAGAATTTATTTAAAATGACAACAAATCGACAACCCGAACCGAAAATCTCAGATTTTTTGTTTTAATCTTATATTCGTTTTTCAGTTTGTCTAAGTTTGAAACCGAAAATCTCCTAATCATTAGTTTACTTTTGCAAATATCGCGAGATAAGATAATTTTACGGGCGCGCCGAAATTTGCGGATTTTAATTTGCGGACCCGAATTTTGCGGACCCAAACTATGCGGACCCGAGTTTTGCGGATCTGACTGAGTGAGATTTGCTGACCAAAAATTTGCGGACCGACAATAGTGTCTAGCGAACCTCGGAAATTTAAAAAATTTTAGCCTGCGGGGTTAATTAGGATAAATTCAGGCATCATGACCTTATAAAATGGCCATATAAATGATTATTTGAAGGAATTTTCTCGTTTACTTAAATTATGAAATAATTTTAAGGTAAAAAATTGATAAAAATTTTGAAAAATCAAGAAAAAATCTTGAATCCAGTACGGATCATGGTAAACTCTGCCGGAATCCTAAAAAGATTCTTAATTTTTCCTTTTTACTCAAGTGTCGATCCTAAAATCTTGGTTCCGCAAAAATCAGGTCCGAAAAGTTCGCGCCACGAATTTTATGCTCGGAAATGTGCATTTTTTATTATTTTTTGATTTATTTTTGCTTATGGGCTAATTGGATATATTTTTAAACATTTCATAGTCCGTTTTTGTTTATTTAGATTCCGTCTACACATAAAAAGTATGGATGTTCGGTGCATATTTTGGATTTTCGGTTACCTAATTATAAATTTATTTTTTGAATAATTTGCTCTAAACATAGTAGTTTTTATAAAATTGCTTTTAAATTTTTGATGGATTCAAATTTTGATAGCCTTAATTTTATTCTATAAAGCGGATTGTTTATTATACTTTACATTTTTAAGTCATATACAATTTTATTTTTTATTTCTAAAAATTTATTTGCATTTCTATTTACAATTTTTATTTAAGCAAAATCATCTGCTGTATTTTTTCTTTTATAACATTTTACTATTCAATCTTTTATTTATTCCCCACTCGTAATTGAACATTACAATAAATTTATCTAATATTTATGTGCATTAAACTTTTGTTTATTTTTACACAGAATTTTTTTTTCATTCAAAAAATCCTTTGGATGTAAACTTTTTAAATATTTATTTTTGACAAATTACTGTTTTTTTGAATAATAATTTTAAAATTTATTTAGTTTTAAATTTTGTTCTTTGCTTTTTTAATAAATATTTACGTTAAAATTTCATAGGCCATACCAGACTTGCTCACGAATACAGATAATATTCGAATACGGATAGCAAAATCCGTGTCCATGAACTAGGCCATACTAAAGATATTTTCCTGGGTTTTTGGCATATTAACTTTTTCAAGCTATAATTATCAAAACATTTTAAATATTTTATTTTTGTATTTAAAAGTACACCCATTCTATTCAATCATTTATATTATAATTCAATCATTATACCTAAAAAAATGGTTTCTCTCGTATAAATTCCCTTCTAAGCAAAACTAAATGAATCACGTTTGTAAAACATAAAAAAACAAATCATTGAAAAATCCACGGAAAATATAGATTTAGTGACAAAAAATCACATTTTCAAAAGTAAATTAAAAGAGTATTGGGAATACCGTATATCCTTTAATAACTACCCTGGGTAATTATTGTTTCGACCTTTAACTGGAGGGAGTAATAAATCGAGGGAGGGTAATTATATGAGGTTTGAATTAATCAACGTGTTTTAGGGCATTTGTTTGGGGGTAATTATTGTTTCAATCTATCGCTGGATGGGGTAATTAATGGAAGTGGGGTAATTATTTAAGGGAGGGCAATTAATACAGGTTATACGGTAATCCCTCTTTTTTATATCTCACGCATATCTAATCAAGTTTAAACTTTTATTTTGTCTTTTCAGAAAAAATTTATTCAAAAATGTATTATCTTTCACCAGAAGTTAAATTAGATATATTTAAATGTTTAAATTGGGATCAATTATTAAATATTCAACAAACAAATATTTACTTTAAAGATTTTATTAATGATTATAAGAATCAATTGGCACTAAATAAATTTCATAAACTCGAAATTGTAGTTAGATAATTTAATTTTTTACTAAAAATTTATTTTTTAAAGTTTACTATCAATGAGGTTAATTTAATTAAATTTAAATTCTTTAAACCGGATCCTAAACATTATGAATTTAAATTGAGTGAACATCGCGAGAAAAAGGTTAAAAATTGGGATCACCCCCACACGATCAAAACCCTAGAGGTCAAGCCCCTAGAGGTCAAATGACCTTAGAGATCAAGAAAATTTATTTAAAAATGGAGAGAATCTTGATCTCTACGATCTTGTCCTCTAGGGGTTTGATCATGTGGGGTGGGACCTTAAAAATATTTTTTTTATTTTTAAAACAAATATTTTTTAGTGGAAATATATATTAGATCAATCAATTCCAATGTTTTTAAAAGATGATGATACAAATGTATTTCTTGTTATTTCTGTAGTGATACATGATGGTGACTTTAATAATGAAGGTGAAACTTATTGATAACCCTTTTACTTAAAAATTAAAGACTAGTTATAAGTAAATGACAAATTTTGTATAAGTCCCTCATTTCCGCCCCATTTTTGTGTAATTCTGGCATAGGTATTGCGGTCCTTCGGAATTTCCCGGATCTAATATCCTAACAAAAATTTTGGATGTCTGGCATTTTATGGATACGTATCAGAGATGTGCGCCAGACGCCAATTTTTCAAATTTTTAAATCACGCCATAACGCCTATTCAAATCTGTGTTCCAAATAGAGGTCGGTAAAATCACATTTGCAGGATTCTGCATCAGGATCCGGTTTTAAAATTTTGTACAGGACCGGATCCTGCAGGATTAATCCTGAAATCCTGAAAACTAAAAAAGGCAGGATTTCGGACAGGATCCTCAAAAATCTTGTGCAGGATCCTGTCCTGGCCGACCTCTAGTTCTAAATAATCCGCAGAAATATGCAGGCGTAAATTTCGAGTGCTTTAGGCGCTCAAATTCTCTATAAGAGCCTTAGCCGGAAATTATTTTTTAATCAAAACTTAATTTAGTAATAACTCTACAATTTCCAATCATTCCAAAAACTATTGAAGATCTGAAAATTTATTGTTATTTATTTAAACAATTTTCTAACTGTGTTTTTGAAAAAGTTTGCTTGGACAAAGTTATATTTAATTATCATTTTAAATTGCAACAATTTGTATTTAATCCGCAAATGCTTGAAATATTATATGAGGAAAATAGAGATAAGACAAAGAATCCACTACCTTTACAAATTCATTCTAAAGAGGCTAATCTACGTATTTACAAAAATTACGATCATAATAGCCTTATAAGATTTGCATTAAATCATTTATTTTCTAATCAATTAATCATTAGTTTTGAAGATGGAATTAGTATAAAGAATTATCGAAAAATTTTACTTACAATCTTGACAACTGGAGGTCATAAATTCTCTAAAGTTTGTTGTAAACATCCCCAATTAACAGGACTTCATACTCTTATTTTACAGGTAATTAGATCTTAATTTCGATTTTTGATGGCTTAATTAATTTAAAAATTATCTAATCCAATTTTAGTATAAAGAAACATCAAATGATATTTCAAACATGGTGAAAGAAATTATATTTGAAGATCTGTATGGACATGAGAAGTCCATAATTAACGAATAAAATTTTTGTATAGAGCAAATAAGAGCAGAAGTATTTCTTAAAAGGAAAGAAAGGAAACTTTACTTTCAAACAACTTTTTAATAAACACAATCCACAATGAAAAATATATATTAACGAGATTTATGTTCCAATTTATGATATTTAAATTAAAATATTAATTTAGAATTTTTAAATGATTTAAATATTATGCTTGGAGAAGTCAAGAAATTAAAATGAACATACCTTATATACCTTATAATTACACTCTCTCAAATAATTACCCCATCATTTTCCTACACAAATTTTAAAAATATTGGAAAAATCATTGTCAATTTTAATTATTGGAACACTTTAATAACCAATATCATTAAATAAATCGATTTCCTCCTTGATTTATTGAGATATACGTTACATTTCGCATCTCCTCTCGATTAATCAACTCATCAAGCGATCGAAACAATAATTACCCAGAGTAATTCGAGCATATACGGTAACCCTATTCTCCTTTTAATTTTTGGGTTTACATCTAGAAACCCTTGAAAATTAAGAATTAAACTTACACGTATTAATAAATAACAACGAGAATTTGACATAACCATAAATGAATAAATTTTAAATTTTCTGTAGTTTTTGGATAAACTACAGAAAAAAAAATTAATTTTATAAAAAATATTCTAAACATAATTGTTGATATCGTTGAATATTTAATTAATTAAATTTTTATTTTGTACTTTTCTGAAAGCCCATTAAATTTGCTACAACACCACAAATTTTTAAGATGAATAAATTGAATTTTCAATGTCCTAAAAAGGTAAATATTCAATCCTTTGAATATTTATTACGAAATTCGAAGGTACTAGAAAACTTTTTATGCTGCTTTGAATTAAAAATTTTATAAAAATTTTAGAAATTAATTACTCAAATGAATATAGTTTGGTTCCTTTTTTTGAATTAAAATGTCCTTAACAGCCCCAGTAATCCTAGCTTTGTAAAAGTAATATGTATAAAGTGAGTTAGAAGTTTATTATAAATAAATAAACCACTTGAGAGAGAATCACTCCCATCAGCTCAAATCTCGAAAATCAACGGGAAATATAAAATGCCGGGTTTTCTGAATTTAAGAAAATTTTTCTATAAAAATTCTGATAAAAATCCGGATTTTTTAGTTCCGGACCCGGATGTTCAAAAATTTCTTTGTAAAAATCTCAAAAAATATTGAATTAGTGTATAATTGAGTCATAACTCATATTCCCAATATCTCTCTTAATCCTCCGATAGCCCTTTAACTCCGAAATCTCTCGAACAGAATTGGATGCAAACGAAAAAATGTTCGCAGCCGTTAACAATTCCACAATTTTAATTGAGAATTTTTTAAGGCCATAGGCCTGATTTCTTCGTTTTCTATCGCCGCTGGCTATATTTTACATCGGACCCGGACCGGATCCGGGACTTGACACGATACGGATTACAAAAATTCGGGTTTCATCAAAATTTTCAGAAAATTATAATTTTCTGAAAATATGTAGGCTAATATAAAGATTACCTTTCCAAAATATCTGCAAAACAACCTTTTCAGTATTCAAAATAATACTTCAATTTAAGAAATAATTTTAGAATAACACAAAGTTGTTATGAAATATTTAATAATAAAATTTATTTAATTTTATTTATTTTCAATAAAAAATATATTTATGTTTCATGTGAACTTATTGCTCACATACAGGACTAGAGAATGTTTAATTTATAAAAATAAATAAAAATATAAAATTTTCTTCCTTAAAATTAAAAAAATAAAATTTAGCTAATAATCTTTAGTCGGTGTTTAAGTATCAAAATTGTTTCTCTCCTCTGAAATGAATTTTCCTGGATGGAAAAAAATAAAATAACAAGTATTATTTTATCAAAAATTAGAGAAATTAATGTAGATAAATTGACGATATGCAGTATTTTTATAATATCCACGTATTAAAAGAAAATTAAAAAAATAGTAATTGCAACGTATCACAGCAAAATTGTGTCATATAAATTCTGAACTTTATTATTGACAAATAAGTCATTTATATTTCTAATAAATTTCCTTATTCTAAATAAATAATCCCCAATCATAATTGCTCCGATTGTCGCGTTTTCTACTTTAAATCCTAAATTTTCTTTAAAAAAATTTTTTTTTTCGCCAAAACTTGTTGGCTTTCCAAAATTCTCAAAATTTTCGCCTGCGACGAACAAATGAAAAAAGTTGACATATGTTTATCTTCTGATATTACAATTAATCCATCGATATTTTCAGAATCTACTGCTTCCCGATAATTCTTTCAAATCCACGATATCCCTTTTAATCCACCCAAATCTTACACCAATATAGAGCGGCTCTGAAAATCGGCAGCTTCGGAGCCTAAGCCCAAGGATTTTAAGAAAGTTGGGGTCGGTTCCTGAATTTGATATTTAATCGACATTGACGACATTTGATAGCATAACTTTTTACTTTTATGTAATTTCAACAAATTAAGGTTAAAAGTAGCTGATTTTAAGGCGAAAAAGTAAAAACAGTGTTTGGTGGCCCAAACTCTATATGATCATTAGGGTACTTACTTGTACGATACCGTAAGTTCAGTTTTCTAGTACTGCAATAGAATCAGTTTTTGGTACTGGAACATTTGATGAAAAATGTAACTATTGTAGGGTACACTAAAAAATATTTAGAAAAATTATTTAAATTTACAAAAAAATCTCATGGCATCCTTTCAGGTTTTTATATAACCAATTTAAGGGCTAAAAAGAATATCGTGGGATTTTTCTACCAATATCGGGGATTTTTTCTCCAGAACAAGTTAATTACTATATCGATTGATTTGGTGGAATTAAATCTATCCTGCGAAATTCAAATATCCTCGCTAATTTTTTAGATCCCGATATTTCTTAAAATCCACTAAATTCACATATATCTCCCAAAACCATCGATATCACCACAATCCTTCCTGATCAATCGATATCCTTAAAATCCACTGACTAGTACCGCGGCTTTGCCGAAAATTTTTCACCGGAGCTCAACCGAAACCTTACTGTACTAACGTTACTGGAAAAATATATTGCCCGAACACTAATAATAATCCAGAATTAACGGTCACAGACTATCTGGTGACAAATATATGTAGCAGGGATGTCTCGGGTTACCCGAAACCCGGACTTTTTCGACCCGAAACATCATTCATTATGTTTATCAGTAGTTGAGTGGTTAGGTTGACTGACCTTGCTCACCTAGAAATTTTGAAGTGGTTGGTTCGAAGCCAGGGCTGGGTATGAGGCTGAGAAAATATTTCTTTTCAAAACTACCCGACCCGACTTTTTTCTCAACCCGAGACATTCCTGATATGTAGTAGGAAATTTTCTAATTCCGGAAATTATTTGATAATTAATTTCTAAAAATTTCAGATTTTTATTGAAGGTTTCAAAAATGAACATTTTTATAATTTTTATTGTACTCATCTTTATAAAAGGAATGTATGCTCAATCTCCTTGCTGTTATTCTCCCCCACTTTGCTGTCCAAGCCCTTCTTGTCCTACTTGTCCATCCGCAAATAATCAATTTATACAAGACAATTTTATTCCAATACAATAAATAATTAGGAAAATGGAAATAATTACAAGATTTGTTTGAAGAAAATTTGGTATTATATGATTACATATCTCCCAACATTTCTTTTCTTCTGCATGCTTTTTCTCTTTCAAAGGCAAATAATGGCAAGTCAAAATCTCTACCTTGAATAAACTGCATATTTGCCTCTTAACGTTACCGTTTTTTAAACGAAGAGAAGAAGCAGAAGAAAAGGAAATGGGGGAGAGATAGATCCGAATATTATAATCTAACTATAATAATATTTAGTTATATATATAATTTTGTGAACTGCTAGATGGATTTTTAACGATTTTAACTCTTAACGATTTAACTCTTAATTTAAACGATTTTAACTCTATAATTTTTGTATTTTGAAAAAGTAGTATAAATTTTTGCTGTTTTCGTATTTAACCCTAGAGTCTATCCATACCCCAACCCCCGTTCAAAAAAGATTTTTTCAAAATTTCCCCGACCGAACCCCACCCCGAAAAAAGTGAAACTCCGCCCCCACACCCAAAAAAGTTTCGGGGTTTACGGGGTATACACCCCATAACATTAGAGTTGGACGGGATCGGGATCCCGGTCGGGTTTCGTTGAAAAAGTATTTTCGTTTCGTTTCGTAAACTACATTTTTGGACGAAAATACATTTTTAGTCATTTTTTGTCTTATTTTTAAGACAAAAATTGAAATCTTTTCTCTAAGGAGACTGGAAATTCAAAAAATTTTGCCTGCAGCGCTCAAAGAGAAACTTCTTTAAATTAGAAACGGTTTACACCAATCCATTTATATTCTCCGGTATGTCCCCAAGTCATTTAGAAATCAATGGAGCTAATCTCTGTTAATCCCAAAATCCTCATCTCTCCATTGTACACCTCCAATTCAAATAACGATAAATTGTCGAACATAATTCTAGGGTCACACTCGTAAAAATTTTTAATTATCAAACAAAATTTAGTAATTGGGTATAGATACCAGAAAATTAAAGAGGATATCAGGGAATTTTGATGCAGATCCGGAAATCAAAAGGAAGATCAGGAAGTTCGGCGGATATAAGAGGATTTGTAGTAGCAAAACTTTCGCCTGCGACGCAAAAAAGGAAGATTTTTGGCTTAAGGATCTTCCAAAAATTTCAAAATTTTTGCCTGCGGCGCAAAAATGGATGAAAGCTGGCTTCTCACTAATATTGCGCCAGAAGTCCCGGTTCCAGCCAAATTTGCGGTTTCGATGCAACACTACTCGCCCAAACCCCGAGTGATCCACCGAAATCCCTTAATAATGCCCACACAACTCCCTTGAATCCCTCCAACGGCCCTATATCTTTCTTACCTCATAAATCGGGAATATCAGAAGATTTAGAGGCAAATATTTGAATTCGATCAAATATTTGATACATTTAGACATGTACAACCTCAAAAAACTTCTTATCTAGCATTAAAATTCACTGATTAATAATTTTGGTTTTTTTCGTTTCGTTTCGTTTCGTGGATTTTTATGATTTTCGTTTCGTTTCGTTTCGTGGATTTTTATGATTTTCGTTTCGTTTCGTACATCGGTGATTTTATTTTTTTCGTTTTCGTTTCGTTGAGGGCAAAATTCTATTTTCGCCCATTTCTGGTTTGGACTGCTCCAAATCCATAAATATCCCTCTTAATTCGATAAAAAGTATACTCAATAAAAATTAATCAAACAAAAAATATAAATAAATTTTCGATTATTATGCTAATATTTTATCAATTATTATTTAATTTCAAAATATTTATTGAAAGTTTAAATCACGATTAGTTTTTAATTTTGAAACGGTCATACGACACTTGCAGATATGACATTTGCAGACCCGACATTTGCAGATCCGACTTTTGAAGATATTAGTTTTTGAAAAAAAATTTAAATTTTAAAAAAATTTAAAAATCTTAAAAAATCAAAGGATATAGTATAGTATACCGGTGGAAAGGTTTTGATATAAGACCCATACCAATTCGTCTCGACGAGCTGAGTCGAACGGCATCACTCTTTTTTCCGTAGATTCTTTTTTTCCGGAGGTTCAAAATGTTCAACGTAGACCTATGGAGCGTCGGCGAGGCGCTTGTGCAAAACCACGCGCTTCGCGCGTGGTTTTACGGCACGCACCTCTCGGGGAGTTAACGGTCGCTGGCTCTGGGCTCGTAACATGATACTATTCCTATCATCGATGAGATGGGCATCCCAGGATTCCTCCGCAGCAGCAAACATTCCACGGTGTATAGGTAAGGTAAAGAAGAGAGCGAAATGGGTCTAATCTGCAAAAGTCTGATCTGCAAATGTCTGATCAGCAAATGTCATATCTGCAAGTGTCGGTATCTGCAAATGTCGGGTCTGAAATGTCGGGTCTGCAAATGTAATATCTGCAAGTGTCGTGACACGTTTGAAACATTCGTTAAAAGGTTTTATGTAGTAAATATTTAACTTAATTTACATAATTGTTCCTTTGTGTATTTACTTGACGCATTCTTTGTTGCTGTGAATTTCGTGAAGCATTAAATGTAGCAACATTATTTTGCGAATTTTTAACGAATTGATTCTTTACTAATTTTCTAAATTCTTTAGACATTACAAATAAACAAACTTCTTCAATACATTCAATTAATATAAAATTAGAATTATAAATAACATAAATAATTATATGAAGAAATATTTGTTCATTCTCTGGATTATTACCATATTGACTAAATACATAAGCATATAATTTATATCCGCAAATTAGTAATGGACATGGAAGAGTACTAACCAAGCAAATTGCCAACATTAATATTCTATCCTTTGCTACATTTTCATTGTCAACTTCTGCTACGGACTTGTCCCGAATTTCTATTTGAAAAAATTAGTAAGATATTTTAATCATAACTTTCTTCAAAATTTATGAAAACTTAATAACTCAGTTCAAAATCATTCAATCCTAAAGCTTTTAGTACCAATCGACTCAGCCCGTTCATGAGCATCAAAATAGCTTATAATCTTATTTTTGAAATCCCCCCCCCCAATTATTTTGGCTAAAATTACCTTGATTTATTATTAATTAAACTAAATATTATATAAAGCTCTGCTCTATAATAACTTACTATAATTATAACAAAACTTTGTTATAACTGCTAAATATATAATTAATGATGTACAAAATGAAGTTATAAGTGGTACATCTCCTCCCATAAATATTCCCTTCAAGTGTATACTCCTTAAATTTTAGTTATTAAAAACTACTTTTAAAGTTTATAAATTCAATGGGAAACAGCCGATAACCAGCCAACGCAAAATTAAAATGTTTTATTTACGACACCCCTAGTATGGTATTTCTACATACGTATATATCCCGAGCAGGGTGGGGTAATATTGAAGAGCATGGGCCCCATTTTTTCCTCCCTAGTTTTCCCCCTATATTTTTACAAAATGGTCAGACTTTTTCCTTCCTTCCATCCTATTTGCCTTTATAATTTTTGCCTTGAAACAAAGAAAAAGGATTATTTTTTGGTTTAACAAGTATGAGTTTTGAGAAGACTCATTTTTCTCTATTAAAACGGGTAATAATATATCAAAAATAATCCTTTTTCTTTGTTTCAAGGCAAAAATTAGAAAGGCAAATAGGATGGAAAGAAGGAAAAAGTCTGACCATTTTGTAAAAATATAGGGGGAAAACTAGGGAGGAAAAAAGGGGCCCATACTCTTCAATATTACCCAGGGTGGACCTTTTACTCTGTTTATGGAGAATTTTCTTCGTTTTTGACTTTTTCGCCCAGTTTTCTATAATTACCTTATTTTGCCCTGCGGCACTAAATCTTTATTACTTTTGATTTTCTGTGGTCAAGAATTGTATAAACTTATGAAAAAAGCAGAATAAAGGCAAAATTACACAATTCGCTTGACATTATTAAACATACTACATCTGATCTTAATTGTGCCTAGGCATATTATCTTTATTCATTACTCCGATAGCTCAATTTACTAGTTAGAACCATAAAAAATATGCAGAATAAAACTTTCTATTCGAAAATTTTTTAGTTTTTGATATAATTTCTAGAGTTTCACCGGAAGTTCCGGTTCCGGTTCCGGGAACCGGAACTCAAATTGGATCCGGTTCCGGTTCCGGTGAAACACTAATAATTTCCCTATTTTTGCCATACATATTCTTACCAAATTCACCCTATTTTGCAAGTTCCATATTTTAGTTCTTGAAAAGGGCCATTCTGGTCCCAGTTAGTGATTTTGGATATTTTAATTACTAAAAGTCTGGTTTCAACTTTGATAATTGAGAAATATTCTTGTATTTATGAAATTTTGGTAAAATAAAAATCAAACTGCAAAATTCCAGTAGTTATTCCCATATAAATAATTGTTAATTCTGAACCAGTATAAACAACGTTAAACAAAAATATTGCGAAAATAATATACTTAACATTTCTATAAAATATATAAATAGTTTATTTAATTTTGATTGAAGATTGTTTTTTGAAAGTAGCAAATTAGTGATTATGGATGAGCCCGGACGTATCCGTACTACGGCCGTATTTTTCGGTATTCCGTACAGGCACTACGGTACGGAATACCGACCGATAAGAAATTCCGGGCTCTATTTTGGATATCTTAATCAGTAAATATTGCGGATAACTTCTTCATTCCGAAAAATATCGTTCTATTTTACATTATGAGTACAATCAAACTTTATGAGTATAGCAAAAAATAATTGAATTTTTCTTTGGGTTGCAAAATAGGGTATGGTTCCAAAACATTTCTTCGTGTTCGGTACCTACGCTCACTGGGTCTGGGAATTCCTTACCCTATCCCTCGAAATTGCTTAAAGTTATAGCAAATTTTTAGATTCCAGAAAAACGATTTTAACTTTCAGAAATTCCGAGGGATGGGGTAAGGAACTGTCCCAGACCCAGTGGGCGTAGGTCCCGAACATGAAAAAATGTTTTGGTACCATACACCCTACTTTGCAATACCAAGAAAAATCTAATTATTTTTTGATTGTACTCAAAGTTTGATTGTACTCATAAAGTCAAGTAGAACAAAAAATATAGTATTTTCGACATGCTTTCAAAAAATTATGATTTTAGAAAAAGATTAAAAATCAATTTTTAAAAAATCATTTTGACAATATTTTATAACTTTAATTAATTAAAGTAACTATACTCTTTTTTCCATACACGCTGATAGCTAAAGATAAAGAATACAGCATGAAGACGATTTATTGCCAAAACAGCCATATAAAAATAAGCTGCGTTTAATACAAAGATACAGATTGGAGTGCCAAAATATTTAGATAAAATAATAATGGTTGAATTTGGAATAATTGTATAATTGTGTGCAATGTATAGAAGGATTTCAACTAATTGGTAGATGGTGTTTAAGCACGACTGATAAATATTAAAACATAAATAGTATTACTATAGGTACTTTATTAATATCCCACCCCCACCCCCATTTGAGTCTCAGATTAATTTTCCTTTTTTTACTGTCAATCATTCTTTCACTCATAAATTTTAAGTAAAAGGCAAGTTAAAAGGGGCAAAATTAAAAAGAAGGCTTTCTGACTTGCCTTTTACTTAAAATTCGTAGGGAAATTATAATTGTCAGTAAAAAAGGAAAATTAATCTGATACTCAAATAGGGGTTTTAAATTTGTGTAAATGGACATGTAATGAAGTTAAGCATTGGAAATCAGGCTATATTGAGACGTCGAAAACCGAATTGTCGTTTGGAAGTCAATATTTGTTTCGAAAATTGTGTATAAGGTTGGATTCTTTTTGTCATTGACCGCTTCATCTACTCATAATCAGTTGAAAAATTTCATATAAAATGAATTTTTCTTTAGATAAATTTTATTTTCTTTTATTCCTCTTGCCTGACCATTATTTGCCTTTCATTTTAAAATAGAAAAAAGAAAAGGAGAAGGAAAAGAAAATGGGGGGAGATAACGGAAAAGTACCTTCCTTTTTTCCTCTTTTTAATCTTTATGAAAGGAGAAAGAATGAAAGAGATTTGAAAATGTCACACTCTAATGTTCCTTTCTTAAGTATTAAGACTTCAAAATTAGTATGGATAATAGCCCTGTTCTTAAATACTAGAGCATACTTAAATTATTTACCTTGCAATATAAAATAAAGAGTGCATTCCTTTCTTTAGAAAAATTGTATAATGGACGATTTAGAATTAATAGAAAAATTGTAACTAGAATAGTAATAATAAATATAATGAAATCACCAATAAAATAACTATCTGATACAGTAATTGTCATATTTTATTTTTTTATTTCTAAACAAAATAAAAGATTTTCAAGCTGTTAAACTGAAAAATTGCCTACAAAAGGTCCTTCCGCGAAAATTTATCCGCAAATAAATCTCCTCTCCTTTCTACTTTATTCAATTCACTCACCCTGTGGCATGTTCAATAGAGACATTAATAAAGGAAGGATTATTTTTTACTCAGTTTTCACTTGAATGTTTCCCCTAGAAAGGAGGAAGTCTGACCATTCTATACTATAAAGGAAAATTATAAAATATATTCTGCATTATATGGGGGGTGTGGCAGAACCGAAAAGTCAGAAAAATCCTCATACTCTCATAGTTACATAGAGCCTTCATACACAGTAAGGTTGTCGGATAGTTGGAAATCTTCGGATATCCGGATCCGGTATCCGAACCGAAAATTTCGGATATCCGGATCCGATATCCGAACCGAAATTTTCGGATACGATATCCGAACCGAAAATTTCGGATATCCGGATCCGGAACCGAAATTTTTATTTTCAAAATTTTCGCCTGCGGCGCTGTAATTGAGTCCCTATGGATGATATAGAGGAATTAAGATCAATTATAAATTGATTTGGGGAATTAACAGAGGTATTGAGGGAATTTATGATTAACAGAGTTATCGATGTGAGTAATGAGTTATTTGGGGAATTAATAGAGACATCGGGTATTTTCTTACATTTAAGATTGGTGGATTAAGGGCTGGGGGTTGGGAATTACGAGAGATATTGAGGAATTTATTGATTAATCCCCTATATCCCCTCTAATCCCAATATCCTTCAAGGGCGTATCCAGGGCCGCAGGCGAACATTTTGAGAATTTTGGAAGGCCGTAGGCCAAAAAATTCACTTTTTCAGCGCCGCAGGCGAAAATTTTGAGGATTTTGGACGGCCAAGAAGCCTGATTTCTCCCATTATCAGCGCCGCAGGCGAAAATTTTGGGAATTTTGGAAGACCAATGGGCAAGATTTCACCCTTTTTTCCAAATTCTAGGATCCGAACCGAAAATTTCGGATATCCGGATCCGATATCCGAACCGAAGATTTCGGATATCCGGCCTTTTTTCGGATCCGGATATCCGGATCCGACAACCTTAATATACAGAGCTTATACATAGAGTTGTAGGGTTGGAACCGAATCAAATCTAACCGAAGAACTGAGGATTTTTCAGTTTTATTCTTCGGTTCTGCTCGGGATATCCGGAATTTTCGGTTCGATTCTTCAGTTAAGTTCTATTATTTGATTCATCAGAAAATGAAGGATTTCTGTTTTCTTGACCTTAGAAAATTTGTTACATTGAATTTATGGTCAATTTATGCCTTCTCAGACGCTTGAAAATTTCAAAAATTTTTGTCTGCGGCTGCTAAAATTCAACCAAATTTGAGCGTAGATTTTATATCTCTTCAAGACGAAATTGAGTCACTACTACTCTTTCAAAAATTTTCGTTTGGGTCACGGATATCCGTAAATTTTCATAAAATAAAGTCCTTTTAATTTGTTCGAATTAATATTTTAATTTTAAATGATTGTCTTGGTAGTGATTTTTAAGTATAAATATGGCATGTCTTTTAAATTCTTAATTTAATTGTCTTTTAATTTTTTTTAATCTTATTAAAATTTTGTATTTAAACAAATCACGCATATAATAAAAAAAATTTTTTTGCCACACAGAAGTGTGATATAAATTAAAAAATTTTAATTAGATAAACCGGACATAAAAAATCAAGCATAAAATTGTCAGAAAAAAGATGACATTTTTTATTATTTTAAAGTAATAAATATAAATTTTTTGTGAAAACTTGAAAGAAGGAAATTTGCTTATATGTATTCTTGAGAAAATTGACGTAAAAACTGAAATTTTTAAACCCTAATTTTAGCACGATATCTATTTAGTACGTTATTACAAAAAAATTTTAAAAGTAAAATGGTTATTACCGTATTTCTAATATCAGCCTAATAGAGACACAAAGTTTATATCATGTGCGACCGGTATGTTTATTTTTCAACCTTCCTCTAATGGGTCGTTTTATTAGAAGGGGTCGGTCTAATAGATAGAGTCAGCATATTTTTCAATCTTCGACTAGAGGGTCGGTTTGTTAGAGGGGGTCGGTCTAATAGAGAGAATCGCACTATTAGAAGAAATACAGTATCTAAATTTGAGAAAATAGGATGGCGTGCACATTTTTTGTTAAACTGTTTTTTGTAAAAATGATTTTTAAATTTTTTATTTATACAAGACATGCAATTAAATACAAATTGTGGCCACACAGAAATATGTACGTGCTGCATAACCTGACCGCCCCTCTTGTTTTTGTCATATAACTTTTTTCGAAGACAATGATAATTAATAATTCTTTTTTTATTCCCAGCACTCTAAAAAATTTCTGATACCAAAATTGTTTTAAAATTTGATAATTAAGGCTGATTAATCTTCCCTCAAAGTTTGAGCAAGATTTTTTTGATAAAGTTCAAAATTCAAAATGGTCAAATGTATTTAAATCTAAAAAATTGTTAAAATAAAATGAATCAAGGGCTCTTTGCGTTTATATCCCCGCGAATCTGCAAAAGTTTTTCCGCACTTTTTTCATACATTCTTTCTCCTCTCTTAAGGATTAGAAATGGTCAAGTATTAATAAACCATCATTTTCTTTTTCTCATTCTTTCTTCTCTCATAAAGATTATAAGTATGAATGGAGGACAGTGTGTCGGAACAGAGGTGGGTCGGCATTCCGACTTCCGATTTCCGACGTTTTTTTCCTTCCGATTTCCGAAATTTTGGAAAATTTCCGGGAACTTATATGGTTTGGGTATCCCTTTTTTAGCCACGCCCCTTTTTTCCATTTCTAATTATCTTTTTTACTATTTTTCCTTCTCCCCATCAATCAATTCAGCTGAGGCCAGTTTTTTGTTTAAGAAGAGGACAGTGAATACAAGAAACTCTTATTAATCCCTTTAGATTAATAAGAGTTTTTTGACTCTTATTATAATTCTCTTAAAAGCGCCTTAATTCTTCCATTTATCCTTGCAAATGTCCCATAATTCCTCGAATTGTTAAAATTTTTAAATTATTCAGCGCCGATTTATAGAATACTTATTTGTAAGTGTTTGAAAGGGGCAAAATACTTACTATGACTGGGATATTCGATATGAAAAATTAAGCCAAAAACCTGTTTCAGTTAACCAAAAATCGAGAGTCAGCCAAAAATCTGGAGTTGAGGATATGGCATAAGGGATAAGGGAGGGACATTTTTAAGGAAGGATTTTTAATTTTAAGATAAGGAAGGACTTTTTTCTACAATAAGGGACTTTTTTGATTAATCTGGTACTCTAACTTTCTTTTTTTCTAACTCTAACTTTCTTTAAAAGTTCCTGCCGCTTCTATTAAACCATTTATGGTACAATACGTATGTATTTTCAAACCATCCATTTAACACCTAAATTCATACTAATAATAATCTCAGCCAAAAATCTGGGGTTCAGGATATGACATAAGGGATAAGGGAGGGACATTTTTAAGGAAGGATTTTTAATTTTAAGATAAGGAAGGATTCTTTTTCTACAATAAGGGACTTTGATTAATCTGGAATATAGATTTTTAAAAAACTTATGTAATTTTGAAAAAAATATTTTCTTGAATAATTTTTAACAAAATTTTAATTTTTAACAAAATTTTAATTTTTAGCATATAGAAACATCAAAAGATCTTTCTAAAATTGCAAAAGAAATTAAATTGTTTAGAGTTGTTGGAGATGTTATTATAAGTAAAAGAGCAGAAAATATTCAAAAAGAAGCGAATGATTATTATAAGACCATCGAATATCAGCTTTCGGTAATTTTGAACTTCGTACCCCCCCCCCTCTCTTTTTTCTGTCTCAAAGTGTTAAAAATGGTCAGTCTGAACAAGAATTGTAGAACACATCAGGCCGAGTCGATTGACACCAAAATCAACAAAATCCGACCGGATTGGACCGATATACAGACTCCTGAAAATTGAAAAACCACAGGGGTGATTTCTTGGAACAAAAAAAAGTTTATGCAAATGATAGCTCATTCGAAAGAACTCGTCAAGCTGAGTTGAATGACAGCAAAATCAACGTAATCGGACAAGATTTGGCAAAGTTATGACATTATTTAGACCTACAGGAGTTTGCTCTTTATGTCATAACTTTGTCAATCATGTCCAATCACGTTGATTTTGGTGTCATTCGACTCAGCTCGCCGAGCTCTTTCGAATGAGCTATCACTTGTGCAAATACTCGACCATATGGTTTTTCGCCCCTGTGGTTTTTCAATTTTCAGTGGTCTGTATCTTGGTCCAATCAAGTCGGATTTTGTCGATTTTGGTGTCATTCGACTCGGCTTGATGTGTTATACAATTCTTGTTCAGACTGACCATTTTTAACACTTTGAGACAGAAAAAAGAGAGGGGGGTACGAAGTTCAAAATTACCCAGCTTTCCAATAAATTCAACACAGAAATGAAGTTTTCTGTTTATATTAGAGATATTTTGGAGTCATTTAATGTTGAAATTAAGAGAATTAATTGATAAATTTATTTATTATAATTTTGTATAAGGAACGAAAAAATAAATTTATAATTTTAAATACAAATATTCTGAGGAAAAAAAAGTAAAATTCTATTTCCTTAAAATAAAATTCCTAAAATTTCCTAAAATTAAATATATTATAAAATCCTGTAGAACAAATATCTTCCTATAGAACAAATATCTGTAAATCAAAGACAAATTAGGGTAAACATTCATTATACCTATGCTTTCTACAGCTCATTTTATATTTTTATTAGTATATTTTCCTAAGGGCACGTTTTTCTGGGTGTGTTGGATTATGACAACAGAAATTCTAAAATATTAATATATAAAAATATGAGAAAAAAAGCTTAAAATAAAATATTAGAATGAATAATTAAATTTAAATATAATTATTAAAAATTATTTCATTAAAAAATTTAAAAATAAATTATATAATAAGTAAATTGTTATAAAAATCTCTGCATATTCTATTATAGAAATCTTCTGAATATTCTATTATAGAAATCTCGTTTTTATTATATTAAATTCGACTGATAAAAATTTTTTATATTCAAATAATTTTAAATAATAAAATTTAAATCCTCCCTAATAAATCACATCATTTCTTCTGAATATTCTATTATAGAAATCTCGTTTTTATTATATTAAATTCGACTGATAAAAATTTTTTATATTCAAATAATTTTAAATAATACAATTTAAATCCTCCCTAATAAATCACATCATTTCTTCTGAATATTCTATTATAGAAATCTCGTTTTTATTATATTAAATTCGACTGATAAAAATTTTTTATATTCAAATAATTTTAAATAATAAAATTTAAATCCTCCCTAATAAATCACATCATTTCTTCTGAATATTCTATTATAGAAATCTCGTTTTTATTATATTAAATTCGACTGATAAAAATTTTTTATATTCAAATAATTTTAAATAATAAAATTTAAATCCTCCCTAATAAATCACATCATTTCTTCTGAATATTCTATTATAGAAATCTCGTTTTTATTATATTAAATTCGACTGATAAAAATTTTTTATATTCAAATAATTTTAAATAATAAAATTTAAATCCTCCCTAATAAATCACATCATTTCTTCTGAATATTCTATTATAGAAATCTCGTTTTTATTATATTAAATTCGACTGATAAAAATTTTTTATATTCAAATAATTTTAAATAATAAAATTTAAATCCTCCCTAATAAATCACATCATTTCTTCTGAATATTCTATTATAGAAATCTCGTTTTTATTATATTAAATTCGACTGATAAAAATTTTTTATATTCAAATAATTTTAAATAATAAAATTTAAATCCTCCCTAATAAATCACATCATTTCTTCTGAATATTCTATTATAGAAATCTGATAAAAATTTTAAAATAAATTAAATAATAAATAAAATTGTTATAAAAAATATAAAAAAATTATAAAATATTGATAAATAAAAATATGAGAAAAAAAGCTTAAAATAAAATATTAGAATTAAAAATTAAATTTAAAAAATATTATTAAAAATTATTGAAATAAAAAATTATAAAATATTGATAAATAAAAATATGAGAAAAAAAGCTTAAAATAAAATATTAGAATTAAAAATTAAATTTAAAAAATATTATTAAAAATTATTGAAATAAAAAATTTTAAAATAAATTAAATAATAAATAAAATTGTTATAAAAAATATAAAAAAATTATAAAATATTGATAAATAAAAATATGAGAAAAAAAGCTTAAAATAAAATATTAGAATTAAAAATTAAATTTAAAAAATATTATTAAAAATTATTGAAATAAAAAATTATAAAATAAATTAAATAATAAATAAAATTGTTATAAAAAATATAAAAAAATTATAAAATATTGATAAATAAAAATATGAGAAAAAAAGCTTAAAATAAAATATTAGAATTAAAAATTAAATTTAAAAAATATTATTAAAAATTATTGAAATAAAAAATTTTAAAATAAATTAATAAATAAAATTGTTATAAAAAATATAAAAAAATTATAAAATATTGATAAATAAAAATATGAGAAAAAAAGCTTAAAATAAAATATTAGAATTAAAAATTAAATTTAAAAATATTATTAAAAATTATTGAAATAAAAAATTTTAAAATAAATTAAATAATAAATAAAATTGTTATAAAAAATATAAAAAAATTATAAAATATTGATAAATAAAAATATGAGAAAAAAAGCTTAAAATAAAATATGAGAATTAAAAATTAAATTTAAAAAATATTATTAAAAATTATTGAAATAAAAAATTTTAAAATAAATTAAATAATAAATAAAATTGTTATAAAAAATATAAAAAAATTATAAAATATTGATAAATAAAAATATGAGAAAAAAATCTTAAAATAAAATATTAGAATTAAAAATTAAATTTAAAAAATATTATTAAAAATTATTGAAATAAAAAATTTTAAAATAAATTAAATAATAAATAAAATTGTTATAAAAAATATAAAAAAATTATAAAATATTGATAAATAAAAATATGAGAAAAAAAGCTTAAAATAAAATATTAGAATTAAAAATTAAATTTAAAAAATATTATTAAAAATTATTGAAATAAAAAATTTTAAAATAAATTAAATAATAAATAAAATTGTTATAAAAAATATAAAAAAATTATAAAATATTGATAAATAAAAATATGAGAAAAAAAGCTTAAAATAAAATATTAGAATTAAAAATTAAATTTAAAAAATATTATTAAAAATTATTGAAATAAAAAATTATAAAATAAATTAAATAATAAATAAAATTGTTATAAAAAATATAAAAAAATTATAAAATATTGATAAATAAAAATATGAGAAAAAAAGCTTAAAATAAAATATTAGAATTAAAAATTAAATTTAAAAAATATTATTAAAAATTATTGAAATAAAAAATTTTAAAATAAATTAAATAATACATGGTGCGGCAAATTTTTTTACATGTGCGGCAAATTTTCCTGGAAACGTAAAAGGATATCAATGGATTTGGGAGATATTGGGAAGTTTGGTTGAATTGTCGATGGATTTAGAAGGATATAGGGGATTTGGATGGATTAGATTCACATGATTAACGGATGGCATTATGTTGAATTTAGATGAATAACGTGGGAAATCTATAAATAAGAAATTGTTTTTAGATGGATATCATGGAACAGCCTCCAAATCCTCTTAAGCCGGCTATATCCCTTGATATCCCACTTAATCTCCGAAATCCATCTTAATTTCCCTAATTCCTCGATAACTACCATAATACTGCAAATCTTTTATATACCTTAATCTCACAATATCTTTGAAATCCCCTATATCTCCCAAATCCATTGATATCCTTTTAATCCAGCTAAATCGGCCGATTTCCTCATTCTTAACAAAAATCCCAGCCCAAAACCTTCCATCAAGTACTCCTCAGTCCATAAATTCATCCAAGACTTGGTTTAAGGTTCGGGATACCTAATTAAGAATTTATTCAGATTATTATCCCACTTGTATATGCTTCAGTTAAGTCCCTAAAGTTTAATAATATTAAAAGGGATTGGATTAAGATGCCTATCTTGGTATTAAAGTCAATGTGACATGACTTTACTCCTTCGTCGAGAGATCAAGAGGATAGAATTAGTGGAGATAGGCATCGTTGGATATTAGTGGATTTTAAAGGATTAAGGGAAATGTTGAGGGATTAAGTTGAATATTAAGAGATTTAGGAAGTAACAGAGATTATTAGTGGACCTCTCAAAATCCAATTTGAGGGGATTAAGGTGGAGACCAGCGGATTTGGGATCTAAGGAATTTGGGAGGATATCGGACAATTAATTGAATAAGATTATAAAATTATCTCTTTTAATTCATATTTCTTTTAATTTACAAATTCACCCTAATATCTCTCCAAATCTCCGAATCCATATTAATCCTCGCCATCCCTTAATCCATCAGAATCCCCTTAGATCCCTCCAAATCCCCGATATCCCCCATAATCATTTCTAATCTTATTGGAATATAGGGATTAAACAGTGATGTGCTTCGAAAAAAACAATGCCAAAAAATAATTAAATATTTTAGGGGGGGGGGGCTATTTTAGAAGGGGGAGGGGGTTATTTCAGAGGGGGGGTTATTTTTTTTCGATCGATTTCTAGAGGGGGGTTATTTTAGAGGGGGTGGGGCTATTTTAGAGGAAATACGGTATTTGGCCGCAGTAGTCTGGGTATGGGTAGGAATTACGAACTTGTTTACTGACGGAATGTCCACTGACGGATTGTCCGGTCACGATTTTAGAGGAGATGAAATTTCCGAAAAGCACGAATCCTTTAAATAAATTTACTTTAGTGTCGAACATTCCTTCGCCTCCTAAAAAATGTGAAACGGGGTCCTAAAAATTCGATCTTTCCATTCACTGGTTTTTATACTTGTCGAGCAACTTAAAGGAGATCAGAACATCGAGTGATCTAAAATATTCTAAATTATCAGTTTTATATTTTTATATTTATTTTGGTTTTTCTGCAATGCTAAAACTAGGGAAGAAAAAAAGATTAAACGAAACAAATAAAATTTTATTTTAAAGTTTTTAAGTAGAAAATACAGGCTCAGCAGGGAAAATTATATCAAAAATGTCATTTAAATATTCCGCAAAGATAGGTTCAAGTCCTTTCTTATCTTTTTCCTTTAAATTGTTGAAATCTGACTCCATCGACTTCGGTAACACGATCTTCTTCATACCAAGAGCTTTTGCAGCTCTAACCTTTTGTTTCAATCCTCCCACTCTAATTAATAATCCATTGTTTGTTATCTGGCCAGTGGCGCATAACCCTAAATAAGAATGTAAAAATTATGAAATTAAATTATAAATAGTATCTAAAATAGAATTGGCGGATCCTGGGGAATCCCACAATATTTAAATCGTAGATTTCTAATCAATGTTGTCAGACCTGTATCCGATTTATTTGAAATTAGAAATACAAATATTAATTGGTTTTAAATTACGCCTATAATATTAACGAAAAAAATTTAAATCACCATCAATAGGACGTCTATTCAAAATTTTTGATAGAGTTCCTATTGTTAGAGCTACACCAGCGCTCTGTCCTTGCCTGTCTGATTCAAGCTAAATATGATAAAAATTAGTTTATTAATATCATAAGAAAATAAAATTGATAATGGTTATATTAGTAAAAATCTGCAGATGTTTTAAATAATTTTTGAAAAAATCGAATGTTAGAATATGGACTCCAGAAATACCCCCCCCCCCCCCCGTAGTCCCTAGATTTTTAATTTAAAATCACCAAAACCCCAAAATTCTCTCATTTTAGCACCTAGGAGAAAGCGAAAATTTTAGCCGATTTACTGAAATTATTGACCCAGACTCATTTTTCAGCTCTCGGACATTTATTAAGCAAAATGAGTCTCGAAATCAAAAATTACGGCTTTGAAAAAATGCCCGCCGAAAATGGCACTCAACTAAAATTTTGGGTAATTGTGAAGAATTGGGGTACCTTAAAACACCTAATTACTATTTTTCTCTAAATAATTTTATGTAGGCATGGCTGTATCTTAGAAAAGTTAAATTTTTTCTTTGTCAAATAATCAAAATTTGGTATCGGTGAAAAATTTGGGAGACACATTAAAAACACCTTAAAAAGTATTATTTTTTTCTGAAAATAATTTTGTGCAAGTAATCGACCATGTTACGAATATGATATCAGATTTTGTCAAATATGACAATTTATCAATGATTTTTTATCATATAGTTGATTTTTATAAAATACTTTAAATTTAAAAATTTAGCTTTTATTACTTTTATTAATAAGAATATTTTGAAACTTAAATTATTCTCAGAAAAAAATTTTTTAAGGCGTATTTAACATGTCTCCCCAGTTCTTCACCACACCAAGTTTTGATTATATGGCAAAGAAAAAATTCAGCTTTTTCTAATAGATAGCAGAAATTTTATTTTTTGACTCAAAGAAATATTTTTTAAACAAAAACTAGAGACTAAGAGTCTCATATCAATTTAAAAAAATGTCAAACTCACTGGATCAAATACATAATAATATCTGTCAGATTCATTTGTTGTAAAAGGAATGTTTCTGAGTCTACAAATGTATTCAGCGCATCCTTTAGCAATGAAGGCCGAGATTCTCAATGATTCTGGAGCGCCTGGCGCAAGATTTTTTTCTGACACAGGATGAGCGGAGACTCCAACACTAACAGCATGCGCTACTCCAATAACTTTCCCATTTTGAACTGAAAAATTAATTAGATTTAAATGATTTATTTTATAGACTAAGATTTTGAATACGCCGTCATATAAAGCCCGCTTTTAGATAATTTATAAATATGGTTGAATTGAAGATACATGCACTTAAAATGTTTAAGGCAATTACGGAATTTAATCATTTATTTTTAATATAAATGATGATTATCTTCTGACAGAAAAGTTGGTACTTTATGGATATATCACCCCCTCCCTATATTTTGAGTCTCAGAGTTTTCCTTAATATGTAATAATCGTCAGCATTCCTTCCTTCCACAATTTCACTCCATTTCCCTGTGGTGTATTTAATTGAGAGGCATTAGTAAAGAAAAGATTTTTTTGCTTTGTTGCCTAATTAACTATAATTAAGGTCTTCTCCTCAGACACGGGGAAATGGATAGAAATTGTGTAAGGAAGAAAGGCTGACAATTATTGCATATTAAGGTAAACTCCGAGACTCAAAATAGGGGGAGCAGTGATATATGCAGAAAGTACCGAAAAGTTTGTTTTTAAATACGCTGAAAATTTGTTCAAATAAATAACCTAATTTAACCCCTTAATTTATATTACACCACTGTTTAATACGATTTGTCCAAAGGGTACACTTCAAGAAGTATTTAAAACCGTTATCCATTTTTTGGGTTTATTCTTTATATTAATCTTATTTTAAATAAAAATTTACTTGTACAAGCAAGTAAAGGCATGACACCAAAGGGCAATTCTTTTTTTGTTGTGATCTTGTCTTCTTTTTTTGCAACTTCATTTTTATCTTTATTTTCTTCTTCTTTATCAACAACTTCTTTTTTCTCTTGATTTTCTTCATTTTGTTCTTTATTTTCCTCTTTTTTATCTGCATTCGGAGAAATTACTTTATTTTCTGGAGTTGTATCGTTCAAATACGAAAAGTAAGCAGTTTTGATAGCAATTCCATCCTTCATGAAATAATCACTGTATCCCTAAAACGTTTTTGAAACGTAGAAAAAATTAAATCTTGTTTTAAACATTTGTTTAGTAATGATAAATGTAAAATTTTAATTTTAATATTTTAAAAATATTATGAACTCGCCTTTCAGGGGGAAGGCCTAGTTGGTTAGTCGTTCCGTGTCTTATCTCACCAACTTTACAGGGAAAAATGCAGGAGGTCGAATCCTCAGTGAAATTGAATTATATAAAATTCAAATCTCGGTAAATGTCCGAGATTTCGTCTAGGGCTAGATGGAGTTGCGGATTGCAAATTTTAAAATAAAAAATTAATCCATTGAACCCCCTATCTCAAGATTAACCCTCATATCTCCATATTGCGGATAGCGTATTGCGTAAAATTTCGTGTTTTTTTACTTGCGGATTACGTATGCGGATTTTTAAATTAAAATTGCAGATTGTGGCTGCGGAAAGATTTTTTACTTCTTGCTCGCGACCAACATGTCCGCAAAGGCATTTTGCAAAAATCATTTTCGCTGAATTCTTCTTTGCCTTTCTTTCCTTTGATTGGTTGACGGCTTGGCGAATTTATTTTGTGGCTTAATATTAAATTTTTGCATAATAGATATTAAAAATAACAGGTACTTAAGTATCGGTGGATTGAAGAAATACTGTGGAGTTAGAGGGATATATTAACTCCCTATAAGATTTTGTGGTATTTTCAGAAGAAAGATCAGCAAAAAAAGGAAAAATGCAAAAAATTTTTATGAAAGAATTCATAAATCACAGCGGGACTTTATTAAAAATTTACACTCCTTAAATTGTTATTTATTTTTTTAAATACTCTTTTCATGACTTAGGCCACAAAGAATGTATGCCAGGCTGTCAACCAGTCAAAGGAAAGAAAGGCAAAGGAGTAAAATACAGCGAAAAATGATTATTGCAGAGATGCCTCTGCTGACATGTTGGTCACGAGCTGGACATTTACTCAAATCTCAATAATATCTTTTTTTAATCTCAATAATATCTAATGTCATCTTAAGGAACAAATAAGACACGGAACGATAAATCAAAGTCTAACCAAATCAAGGAAAGATCAAATAATGGAATGATCAAATCACGGAACGATCCGAATTTTCAGTTTTGCTGCATTCAGCCTTTCAAAAAATGATTATTCAGAAATAGGGTTGTCGGTTCCAGGAAATTCCTTGGATATCCGAAACCGAACCGAAAAATTTTCAAATCTGGTACTTTTTGATAAATCTGACTTTTTAATATAGAATTTTTACCGTAGCATAATTTGACGTTGAACACATTGCATTATTCTCATCCGATTGTACATCAAATTCATGGCTTTTATTTAAAGGTTCTATAAAGTATGATATTGTAAAATATTAAATTTTATTTAATCTTTTTAACGTTATATAGGGAGGGCCTTGAGTGGTCGAAAATTACCAAAATTCAATTTACAAGCGTGGGCAAAATTTTTAGTTTTTTTAAGATTAAGCCAAAAGCACTTTTAGCCCACGTGTAAAAATTTATAATTTGAGTAAGAGAAAGAAAAAAGTCGATTTTTCTTTTTAACTCTCCTAAGCAGAATTTTATTAAAGCCTTAAACAAAAATCTTCCAAACATGTCAGAAAGCATTTTAGATAGTTCCCACGATTTTCAATGTGGATTTTAAGGAAATTTCGATTACGATTCCGGAGATTTCGATTCTCGAAAAAGATCTTATTTTTCTTTGTGTCTCATTTTCAACAAGTTTAACAAAAGTAAAAAAAAAATAAAAATAATTTACCATCACATGCTGATTCCGAAGATGTTTCAGGTTCAATCTAAAAAAAGGAGAAAATATATGTTACTAAACTTGAATCTAAGGTTTGAAAAGTACCCATGGCGGTACTTATTTACTTCCACCCGCCCCCACCCCGTCATTTTTTTGGTATATATAAAATGGTAAATATATATTTACAAAAAATTTGACGAGGGAGTAAAGATCCATTCAAAACATCTTGCATCCTTTTAATTTAGTAAACCTGACCGATTTTCTTTGTTCTAAAATCCTCCTATATCTTTCCAACCCCTGATACCTCCTATTATATGCTCAAATCCCGGCTATCCTTCTAATCTGAGGGCAAAAATTGAAGGAAATCTGTCTTCTGGCTCTCCAAAATTCTCAGAGTTGAAAATTTTCACTTATAGCTGGTTTTTAATGCGTGGATGGATATGGACGTATGAGGAGTCGAACCCGCTATAAGTGAAGAGTACCCTCAAAATTTTCTAAGAAAGGAAGGGGGACTTTATCCCCCTAAGAAAGGAAGGGGGATAAAGTGGCCAAGCGGAATTTTAAGTAAAACTTTTTTTACCTTTGCTGTATCAAAGCTTTCATCCAAATCATTTACATAAGGTTCAGATTTTGCAGATTTGAAATCATCCTCTGTAAAATAAATTTTTATAAATTAATCTTTCATGTATTTTTTCGATTTTTACACCACCCCAGCTAGTTTAAAACAGGGCTTTTCAACGCTTTATTGAAAAAAGTTAAAAATATATAACCCCAACCGCAAAAAAAATATAGATACTTTCGGTTATACCGCAAAAGTCCGCAAACTTTATCAACAACAAGATCAAAAAGAAATATTTTGCTTCCGATTTCTCTTTTCTCTCTATCTCCCTTTAGCTCTAATCGTGAATTTTTTTAGTTCAACGCCCATTCTAATAAATCTTTGGCAAGGTTTTTTTATTTCTATCCCGAAATTTTAGAAAAAATTCTCCGCTTTAGAAAAATTTTGTTTAAAAAATCCGGTAATCTTGCGCTTTACTGGTCCCTAGAAAAAAATGTGGTAGAAGTACTTTTTCGATATTTTTGAGGCATGCCAGTAGATAATCGAGCTTGCTGAGTCCGAATATGGTCTTAGAATTTGATTATTTCGAACCCCGGACCCGAATTCGACCATGTCAAACATGGGGTAAAAATCCGAAATTTCAAATTTTTTGTTTAATCGGACTCGTCTCTTCGAGCCGAGTCGATTGGTATCAAAATTATTGTGTTTCGACAACTTTAGACTGAGTTATGATCAATTAAATACACGCTTGGTTAGTCTTTCGTATATAAATCAGACACCATAACTCAGTCTAAAAATGTCGAAACGTAATAATTTTGATACCAATCGACTCGGCTCGAAGAGACGAGTCCGATTAAACAAAAAATTTGAAATTTCGGATTTTTACCCCATGTTTGACATGGTCGAATTCGGGTCCGGGGTTCGAAATAATCAAATTCTAAGACCATATTCGGACTCATCAAGCTCGATTATCTACTGGCATGCCTCAAAAATATCGAAAAAGTACTTCTACCACATTTTTTTCTAGGGACCAGTAAAGCGCAAGATTACCAAAAATCCTTCATTTTTACATTAAAAATTGTGCTCTCACTTTCTCAAGTTATTAATGACAAAGGGGGTAGAGAGAAAAGAAAAACATTTACAGTAAGATTGTTACGGATTATTTTTGCGATATAACCGAAAGATCCCAAGAGATATAGAACTCAGTCGGTACTTTGAACGTATAAGCGAGATGGGAAAACTAGAGGGGTTTACTAATATCCTAAAAGGGTTTATTTTTATTCCAAAAAAAAATAATTTAATTTAAAAATATGCCAATTAGAGACCGACCGAGATCTCGAACAAAAATCTCGGTTACCAACTTTTCGATAAATCTCGTAAGACAAAATTATTTATTCGTTCGAGATATCGATCTCGATTTTCTCCTACAACCTCCTACACTCCGGTCTCTAATATAATTAAAATAAAATTTAAAAACTCACCTCCACTGTCAGATTTTGATTCTTGAGTTTCATCAATAACTTCAAGCTAAAATAAAAAATATTAAAACCAAATAGATAAATAAATTTTGATTTTTCATATTTATAGAACGATCCTAAACAAGAACACCTATCTAAATTTGAAACTTTCGAAAAAATATTTAATAAAAATTCCAAAAATTCAGGAGGATGTAATGTTAAATTAAGCATATATTTTCTTGCGGACAAAATTTACGGACATTTTATTCATAATCTATTTTGGCCGAAATATTTCCATTTTTCTTTTCACTGTAAAAAACTTATTCAACTAAAAAGTCCGCAAACTTTGCCCAAAAAACCATCAAGTCCCGGCTAGTATTTCTTACTTAATTTGAACAACTTAAAATAGTATTCTAGAAAAGACATGAAATACCTATTTGAATTCCGAACGACATTTGCGGACCTACACTAATTCCTTGTTAAATATTAAGCTTTTTACCATTCGTTTTTAAACGCTAAAAAAGAGAATATTTCAAACTGAAGTCGGTCTGCAAGTGCAGGCCCGCAAATGTCACATAATCGAAAAATAATAGAAAAAAAGAAAATCGTTAAAAACCTCAAGTGTTGATTGAGTCCCTTCCAATCGTTCTTCTTCCGTTGAAATTTTATTTTTAATAACATTAGGTGTTGTTTGATGTTGTTGTTTGTTTTCGAAATATACGAAGAGTAAAATACTTCCATAAACAATAACAACAAATAAAAAGGCGAAGATAATGATGAAAAATATAACCACAAAACATCCAATTAAAATGTCCCAAGTAGAGTATTTTGTTGTGTTCCATGCAGTGACAGGTAGGATCATCATTAAACCAATGTAAATTTGTAAAACATAGTTGGCGAAAATTAAATTGTTTTTGATGTAAGCTAAATTTAAAAGGAGATTAACTAAATAAAAAAGTGCGCAATTTTTGAGTAACAAACCAAAGTTATGGAAAAATAATTTTAGAAATTATTTCCTATTAAAAATGCGTCTAATTTTAACAAAAAATTTTTTCAAGTTATTCCTAATTTTATAGTAAATTCTTAAATCTTTCCCTAAAGAGTCATCGATATCAAGGGCAAAGCAAGGCTTCGATTTCAGGAGGGGCTAGAATCATGTGTGCCAAAATTTCGGCGTTTACTTTGACTTTACCAATGCAAATTTTTTGTATATATTTTTTAGCGCCGGAGGCGAAAATTTTTGAGAATTTTGGGGATTTTAAACGTAAAAATGCACTTTTTTTACCAATTCACTCCCAAAATTTTTTGTTTCCCCATTTCAGGCTATATCCCCATTGAACCCCTCTGGCCACGCCCTTACTCGATACCATCTACTTTTATACCTTTGTTATCAATTTCCTAGTAGGGTTTTCCGGGTTGAGAAAAAGTCGGGTCTTGCTTTCAAATTTATTTAAAATCGGGGTTCGGATCGACAAAAGTCAAGGTTTCAGATAACTCGGGCCATTACTTCTTCCCAGGTGCCGAAAAATATCAGAAAAAGTAAAATCAAAACCTTTATTTCTCCCTCCATTGTTGCCACGAGAAACATTTAATTTTTGATTAATTGAAGATTTAGTTAAATTACCAAAAAACAAATACTTTACACAATCAGCAACAAAATAAAAATCATTACGAGCCTAAATATAAATTTATTTTTGAATTTAATTTTTAATTAAAATACTTGTTTAGCAACAGTATTCCAAGTTAAAACAATTAATTGAATACGATCATTATTTCCCATTTTTAAAGCAATTCCATTTGTAAATTTAAAATTCAATTGATAAATAATCAGCCAAATCAAAATAAAAGCAAAGAACTAAAAATAGATAAACAAATTAATTTTTGCGGTTTTAAAAGAAAAACATACTAATCCAAGTAAGCCATTGTAAAAATTAAAACAAAAACCAAGACAAACAAAATTCATCATTAACACAGCCAGCAAAAATAAATTTGAGAATAATTCAAAAACTCGATCAAGTTTTTCTATTTAATTTAAAAGTTTTAATTTGCTAGAAAAATTTTTTTAACGGTCTCAGTCAATTTTCTTTGGGGCAATCCACAATCATTTTCCTATTATTCAATTTCCCCATAATATCAGTGAAAACACCTTGGTAATATTAAACCGGACGAACCTCCTTTTTTCTTCCCAAATTTTTCCCCTATATTTTCCTCCTTGTACTTGTTATTGGCATGTACTTTCACTTGTATAAAATAATCCTTTTTGTTTGATTATGGGCAAAAAGTAGAAAGGCAATTTGGAAGGAAGAAAGGAAAAAGTGATCATTTTGTAAAAATACAAGGGGGAAAATTGGAGAGGAAAAAAGAAGTTCTGTCCGGTTCAATATTACCCGCTTTTCAATTTTTTAATTAAAGGCAAAAATTTTGAGATTGTATAGCAAGACATGGGATCCGGAAAACAAATTCGGATTCAAACTACTTGACCACTTTTGGAGATATGAAAAAGGTTCGGTTTATGTGACCCCTTTTTCGCATTTTTTTCATCTCCCTAGAAAGATTAGGAAGAAGCGCTTTTCAATATTTTATAGTTTTGTCTGTAGGTAATGAAGTGTGCTGAGTTCGGCTGAGGTCGTTCTATTTATTTCGAAACCCTGAACCGAATTCGAGCTCAAAAAAGACGTGTCAGTTTAGCCATAAAGTTATCTTCAAGTTTCTAACCGAATTTGACCTACTCTAATTCTAGATTCATATTAAAATTTGAACTCATATTTGGGCTCAGCACACTTAATTACCTACCGGCAAACTTCTAAAATATCGAAAAAGCACTTACCACATTTTACAACTTTTAAAGAATGAGGAAGTGTTTTCCAGGGAGATGAAAAAATGAGAAAACGGGGTTACAAAAAACCGATCCTTTATCAATAGATGGCCCGGGTTGTGAAAAACTAGGATTGCTTCAAAATTTTCCTCGGGTAGGTTTTCCGATCGAAAAGTCAGGACTTCAAGTGCCTAGGAAAACCCGACTTAACCCGCTACCAAGTATCTAAGTACTTTATAGAGACAAAATTTAAAATGAAAATTAAACCTTTCTCCATGCAATTAAACTCTTCTTTACAATCCATGAATTGTTTAACCAAGCTTGAAAGATAATCCAGAAACTTCATTTCAATTCAAAAAAACAAAAGAATAAATAATTGTTTTTAAAGTTTTAAGACAATCTTAAAGCAAAATAACGAAATCTCAATTCAAAATTAAAAACAAGTACTAAATATAAAAAGGAAAACAAAAAATGGTTAAAAGAAAATGCAACGGTGGTTAGCGAGAAACAAATAGAAAAGAGAGATGGCAGAGAGAGTGAAAAGTTATTTGGGATTAAATGTCATTTAAATACATATAAACAGAATGCCAAAATCTATTAAAATTTGTTTAAACTTGGATATTTTATACCGGTCTAAAAGCCTTTTGTTATGGCTTATAAAAATAAAAATTAACTCCAATTTTGGATAAAGAAAACTAAAATTACCGAGAAAAAATAAATTCTAAAAAGTAAAAATCACAAAAAGACAAAAACATTTGAAAATTGAGAAAAAATTAAATTTTAAAAATGTGATTAAAACTGGAGGCCAGTAAAATCGAATTCCCAGGAACTCGTAACGGGATTTTTTCCAAACTTTGTACGCGGCAGGATTGAGCGGGATTAAACACGTAAATCCGGTTCTCTACTTTACCAGATCCCGCGGCGTTTGAGGATTTTATAGGGTAAGAGGATTTGGGGAGATATCAGAGGATTAATGGGGATTTGGACCCATATCCCTACACTCGATATCGATCTCTTATGGTAGATATCCCTACAAATCCCTCGATTTCACGCCCAAATCTCTCAATATTCCCTTGAATCCATTCACACCCTCTTATCAGTGCTTGCCTCTCCAGACTCTAATATCACTTTTAATCCACCCAAACCCTTTTTATCTGTGCTACCAAGTCCCTCGATATATCCTTAATTTTTGGAAGGCCATGATGATCCCGCAAATTGGGAAAAAATTACCGGGATTTTTTCAAAAAATCGGACGAGACACGATTCCGCGGGATAATCCCGTTCGACACTTAAAACACGGGATTTCGGGTCAAGTTCACTCGAAACCCCGTACGGGATCCTGTCCCGTGCCTACATTCAATTAAGATAAATTAAACATAAGTGAATCAACAAAAAATATTTAAAGCGAAATAAAAAAAGATTAAAAAAATATTGGTTAAAACGAAATTGTAACACACTTTGAAAAAAGAATAAATTAAATATTTATCAAAAAAAAATTTTTTTATCAAAAACCATCAAAAATTAAAATTGAGTTTTGAATAAAAATTAAAATAAATTTTATTCTTAAATGAATTAACAAAGAAACGATAGATTAGCCAATTGAAAAAATAAAAATCAAAGAAAAAAATTAAACCAAAAAATTATTCAAGTAAAATAAACAAAATTAACACATTGGGTAAAATAATCATTTTCATTTAAATTAGAATAATTTTGTATAATTTCCAATAAACGTTGATTTGCTTGTTTATATTCCACTTTTGAATAGACTGATAACTGAAGAAAGAAATTTTTTTGGAATTTTTTGATGTTTCCTAACAGGGAATTCCTCGGAGGAAGAACGCGGGGGGCCAAAGTTCCCGTTAAAAAATCCACAAAATCCCCAGTCCCCAAAGAATCGATACCCCCAGTTTGTAATATCGAACCCAATTTAAAGTAAATTCAGGCAATGTTCGTCCCACCCTTTTTTCTTGTAATGAACCAAGGGTTCGGGAATTTACGCCCCAAATGTGCCTGGTACTATCAGCAATTTACATATACATTTTTGGCTTGTTATACAAAATTCCCAAAAATTCTCAAAAATCGAAATAGTCAAAAAAGAAACACTAAAACCAAGAATTATATCAAGACATAAAAAGGGGGACCATCCAAACTATTAACCCAAACACAATATAAAAACAATAAAAACCTCCTCTCCAGCATCCAATTTTAAACAAATAGCATCCACCTTTTCATTTTCATTCAATATTCTAACCAAAAAACGAAAGAAATTTTGTCGAAGACTTGACCAAATATTTTGTAAATTTCTATGCCAAAATTCCACAGAATTTTTGGTTGAAGGTAATTGAAATTCTGTAATATATTTTGAAGTCCACATTTCTATAGGAAAGAGAGGAGAACGTCGAGGACGTCCAATAAACATATTTTCTATATTTTCGATAAAATCCTGGTGAGCTTCAGTGTCGCCAAATTGTTGAAGAAAGTGATCAGCAAGATGCTCAAAGCGTTGGAAAACATTCTGAAATTTTAAGGGAAAAAATATTTAATGGAATGAAGAATATTTGCCGATTTTTAAAGACCGAAAACTTTATAAAGGATGAAAGGAAAAAATTTTTTTGAATTTATAAAATGACCAGTTAAAAATTTTAAAAATTTGTAGGTGTGGGGCAGCGATTTTAAAACCCCCCTCTCCCGCTCTTCTCATGAAAACTATTTCCACATTCCCAGGATTAATTTAAATCCTTAACCAACCCAAAACCCAGACTTTTTTTTAACACGGAACCCATTCAAAGAAAATTTTAAAAACTGATCTGAAACCTGGTATCAACCCAGAAGGTCAACCCAGATGATCAAATTACCCAAAAGGTCAAACCCAAAACCTTCTGGGTTTTGATCTTCTTGGGTGGACCCCTGAAACCCGACCAAGACTTTTCACAACTTGGTCGATCCCTGTCAGTCCTATCCAAACTTCGTTAAAAATTAACCACAAAAAACTACACAAAACTGGCACAAAAATTAATCAAAACCGAAAAAACTTGTAAAATTTTTGTTAAAAATAAACCTGAACATCACACAATGCCAAAACTGAAAATTTTTTTAAAGCCAAAGCGTATTCAGGTTCTTGGTCAAAACGTGTATTCAAGCCTAGATTTTGGATTGACTGCCATATTGACTTAAATTAAAATTTAAAAAGTTGTTTTTAAAGAAGAAACCTGATTAAAATGAAACCAACAACCAGCAACGTGTGTTTGAGGTATCAAAGACCGAATAACATTTTCAACAGATTTTTCAAAATCAATAATAAACATCATTGGACGGCGCTCACCAATTGAATTTAAAACACAAGTTAAAGCACGTTTATAAATTTCTTCTGATTTATTGGGGATAAGGCAATAAACAAATGGAACTACTCGATTCCTAAATTTTAATAAAATGAAAAAACGTGGTAGTTTGGGAGTTTAGAGGATTCCGATGGGAGTGAGGGTGGACCAGGGATGGCTGTCTTCCGCTTATCCTTCCGCAGAGTTTTGCCTTTTCTGACCTTTCCGAGTTCAGCCTTCCACTTTTAAAATGCGGAAAGGCCCCTCCCTAATAGTTAGGTTAAACTTAATATTTTTCTCAAGTTTCCTTAACATCTTTGACCAACACCTACAGAATCTATGAATTTCTCATCAAATATTTTTAAAGTTATAATCAAGAAACATCGAAAAATTAGCTATTTCCAGGTAAACCGACACATTTTTGTTCACAACTTATTAAATAAAAAATAAAAAATCTGAAAATTTTGGAAACCATAGAACTATGAGGGATGTTTTTGCAAAATTTTATATTTCTAAGTGATCAATCAATAATTCTAAAAGTGTCCCAATTACCACGCTCCTAAATGGGCCAGTCCCAATAAAAAGAATAAAAAATAAAGTTAATTACCAATACAACCCGTACAACACCCAAAGATGGTAAAATGCACCAGGACCAGATTTGAAAGAACTATCAGCTAGCCAAGTCCCGCATCTTGAAAGACGGTCCAAATCCGTAGAAGACGCAAAAATAATTAAACGGTCTGGATCTTCAGCACCCGTATCAAGCAAAACAAATTCTTCTTTCAATTGAGTCCTCGTTTTTCGATAGTCTTCATGAATTACAATTTCTGAGCGAGAGCGAGGGTTGTCAGGCAAACCCTGTAGTCTCCGTTTTCTTTTAATAGTTGCTGCCAATGAAGAAATTTTTGGAAGTGTAGCAATGACTGCATCAGAAGCCCCTAAAAATAAAACATTTTAGAATATATGAGGCTGATTTTAAGAAGCTAGACATCCACAGGAAGATTGATGGAATTAGCAGTTCAACGAAAGGACAATAAATCGTATTTTTCTTCCCTATAATTACAAGGAAAAAAGCCCCTTCGCCTTGAGTCAGTGTTGGACGAGAAAGGTTAATCTTTGCCTGTAGCTGTTCAACTGCTCTTATTCTTCTATTGATCAAGCACAGGCAAGAAATTAACCGGGCGTACAATTAACACGCTGCATCCCCCCTCCCCGGGAAAAAAATCCTGGTTACGGGCCCGTTGCAAACCCTACTCTAACAATAAGCTGAAATGCTTGCAAAATTCGGTGAATTGTCCCAAGTTCCAGTGTAATCAGTAAAATGTCAATTCCGTCAAATCCCCTTAATTTAACAAAAAAAAAACCTGCAAGACATTCATTAATAACAGCTTTGGGCGACTCCTTCGAAGTTTTTGCAGCTTGTAAAATATTATTTCGAATTCTAGTAGCTTCAATAAGAGTAAGCGACGGAACACAAGAATGTGGCTGAGTAACAAAAACATCGTTGTCAACCGTTTTTGCCCGTCCAGGACATTTTTCATTAGTCTTGTATTCTTTACACGCCCAATAAATTCGCCCAGCCTTGCCATAATCTTTTATGTATCGATAACCTTTGTGAACTAGCATTTGATTTCCTCTTGTAGTTGTTGTAAAAATCTCTGTTGAGGAAGGTTTTGGACATTTTCTGTTGGGCCTGTTCAATACTTCTTTTGTTTTAGGCTTTTTTTGAATAGGGGAGATGAAAGAAACTATTTTTGGAGTTGATGAGACTGGCGTTTTTGAAGCTCCTAAATTTGATTTTATAGAAAAAGAAAAGGCAAGTTTCCCTCTATTTGCGATTAGCATCCCTATCGAGAAAGCTCGAGGTCTTGGACTTATCAGGGATGTTTTCACTAATTGAGTCAACAGTTAGAGGAATATTAATGGGCATTTGAGCCGCCACAGCCGAAAATTAACCGATCGGCAACAACCCTGGTTTCCCCCATTTTTATGCGAAAAATCCTGGTCGATGAATTTCTGATTAATAAAATGCCAAAGGCAAGTATAAAGGAATTTTTGGGGAGACTAAAGAATACGACCCTTAAAGTTCATAGAAAGGAAAATTAATAAAACCTGCGACAGACTCCCTTTCACCATCACTGGGCAATGTATTACATCCTTGAGGTTTTCGAACAATATTGTCTCCATTAAGAGGTTCTTCAACAACAGAAGACGATGGAATACAAGTATGTGGTTGTGTCTCGATTACTTCATCTCCAACAGTTTTGGATCTTCCACGACATTTGATTTTGGTCCTCAATTCTTTACAACACCAATAGGTGTTTAGACCTCGTGAGTATTCGCGAATATATTTGTAGCCGTTGTGAATTAACATTTGTTGTCTTTTGGGAGGTTTCCAAACAAATACAGGCTTAGAAGAAACCCTGAAATAGACTTAATTAGAAATTTTGGGCAAGAACGATGGGCAGAAATGGACGCAATTACAAAGTGCGAAAATTGCGTGACTTGCGTATTTTGGCTGCGAAAATTTTTTTAATTTCCCGTCCAGTCTTGCCGACAATTACACGCAAAAATTTCAGTGAACTGACTAACAATAAGTGGTGACGTGTCTCACTAGGAAATGAAAATGTAAGTAAATTGTCTAGACGGTGAAATGTCTAATCTGCATTTTGCAAAATTTAACACTTTGAAATATTTTTAAAGGAAAAATTTCAAAATATCTATTTTTCATAATATCAAACTTCATTTTTCTTCGTCCATTCCGGGTCGTAAACCACGGTTTTTCCGCGATTTCCGGATTATTTCCGGCCCGGATTAATCAAGGAAATCTTGCCTGATCCAATCTTTTGTTTTCTCTATTTTTTCAGTTAAAATTTAATTAAAAATGTCTTCAAATTATCATCGTAAACCTTATTTTCGTTCAAATGCCGGACCTTCATCTCAAAAGAATGCAATTACTCCAGGACTTTGTGGCCTCTTTTTTACTGCAGAAAATGAACAGAGAGCTGTCCCAGAGGCTAAAAATTTAATTGACCGTTTTTTGGAGGAAGAAACGTTGAATTTGACGGCAGATAAGGTTTTTTAATTTTCCATATCGGGACAATACACTGTCCGACAAAATATCGTCCACAAAATGTAAAAATGCCGTCCGTTTCAAAACAAATTTCAGATAACTCATACATAGGCCTAATCAGGCCTTTAACCGGGATTTTTTGGGGGAGGGCCAAGGAAGGAAAATTTTGCGTCGAATTTTCAACGACGCAGGAGAAAATTTTTTTAAGGCTAGGAGGCGGTAATTGTCGTTTCAAGGCCCCATTTTTTCTTCCACAATTTTTTACCCTATGTTTGTACGGAATGGTCAAATTTTCCCTTTTCTTCCAACAAATTTGCCTTTCTATATTTTGCCTAAAAACAATCAAAAAGATTAATTTGTGATATTTAAAAAGTATGAGATCATCATGTCTCACTTTTCTCATCATCATGTCTCATTTTTTCATCCTTGTGAAAGAACTGAATAAAAAATTAATCTTTTTGATTGTTTTTAGGCAAAATATGGAAAGGCAAATTTGATGAGAAAAAGGGGAAAATTTGACCATTCCGTACAAACATAGGGTAAAAAATTGGGGAGGAAAAAATGGGACCTGGAAACGACACTATTACCCCAGGAGGCCTTCAAAAACTCTTTAAAAATGTTCAGGCGTCCAAACGATCTAATTCCTTTACCTTTTTAGTCAGAATCATCAGAAACAACAGAAAAGTCTGAAGACATTTCCGATTCATTAAAGACAGCCTGTCATCAATACAAACGTGGACATAAATCAGCTCTTCGACAATTAGAAACAAAAGCACGCAACACACTTTTCTTCATTTCTCCTCAAATTACGCCAGAAAATGTTTATTCACTTGCTGAAAAGATGGTTAAATTGTGTTTGGAAGATGAGGCTCAAACTCGTTTTTTGGCTAAGGTTTTCTTTTAATTTATTTTTTTTGGTAATTTTGGAATTTTTGTAAAATTATGGTTTATGGTCCCTTTTCCTCCCCAAAATTTTTTCCTTCAAATTTTTAGAATGGTTCGACCACTTTTCTTCCCAATTACCCTTTTTCTGAGACAGATTGGGCGAATTTTAGAGATAGGATGAGAAGTCTTTGAATGCCCGTCCGACTCGTTTTTATGTTTTAAGATATTTTTGAAACCCGTTCTGATTTTAAGGTGTAATTGGGGAGGGTGTTTTTTTAGTGATGTCACGTGTTGAGAAAAAATGTTGAGTTAGATTTATGAAATTTTGTTGTTTGGGTCGAGACCCGTGATATTTTTTGGTAATTTTATTAAAAATTACATGAGGGGATATAACAGGAAAATAGCCTTTTTGACCTTTTTATCCCTAAAAAAATATTTTTTTCCTTTAAAGGTAATTCCAATAGAAGAGACTTGTTATGCTAGTATGCCACAAATTTTGTCGTCTCTTAGCGGAATGCTTTCAAAACATTTGGAAAGTTTTACAAAAGATTTTGATTTTCCACCTTGTTATGCAATTGATTTTAAAGCTAGAAATACTCAAGCAATTGAAAGACAACCAGTTTATGATGAAGTTGTTGCTTTAATGAATGAACAATCTAAAGGAAGTAAAGTTAATTTGACTATGCCTGATTTGTTAATTGTTGTTCATGTGAGTTTGGAAAAGATTTTTTATTTTTAGTATAGGAATAGGACAAAAATTTACTTAAAAAGGACAAAAATTCGTCAAGCAAAAAATTCTTAAGTGGCCCGGGTTAAGTTAAAATTGAGAGGTTGGGTGACTCTTGTAATTCATGCCGGGCTTTTTTTAAATTATGTTTACTAACGAATTTATACAAATAAGTTATATTTAAAAAGCAGGGTGTTGGCCATTTTGTGTCTCAGGCTCCTGCCTTTTTCAATATTGACTCCGGGTGTTTTCAAAATCTTAGCTTCAGTCGGAGCCGGTTTCGAAGCTCGATTCTGAAGACTTACCCAGCTTAGGTCCCTGAACAAAAAATGTTTTATTTTTCTTTATATTTTTTATCAGTTTTTTTAAATTCACTTTTCCACTAATATCCCTAAAAATTTATTTTTTTTATTAAAAAAATTAATTTTTTCAGGCAATCCGAACAGTTGCATTTCTCTCAATTATTCGAAATTATGCCCAAAACAAAAAATATGTTTTGAGAAAGCCGCCACCAGCTGAGGAAAATAAAGAAAAGAAGGAAAAAGTTGAGGACGAGAAAGAAGATGATGGGGATGATAATAAAGTTGGTGGGGAAAATGAGGATAAATCAGATGACGGAGATGAAGTTAAAAATAAAAGGAGGAGGAGGGGGCGGTGGTGGATTGAGGATAATAATTTTTGAAAAATAATTTTGATAAATTAAATTATTTTTTGAAAATTAAAAAAAATTTTTTTAATAAAATTTTCAATGAAAAATTTTTTTATTTAAATTTCTCAGTCATTTTTGACCACTTGTGTGTGCTTTTTTGTAAATTAAGCACTGCTAACAGAAATTATAAGAATAAAAAATAAAAAAAGCAGAAACACTGTTAAGAAATTTTTCAATAGCAAGTCACATCTTAGGATCTAATACAGTTGAACACAACACTGAAATTTTCTACCGTACTACGGTACAGAATAGCGATAACATTCAAAATTCTTTGTGCCATGTTTCGTACCCAAGCTGGCCCCTTCCAAAACACTAAAATAGGGCGCAGCCACTCAAAAATAGGGAGAAATCGGCCAAAAATTGGGCTAAAATTAGGGCATAGCGAAAAGGTCAAAAATAGGGAAAATCCTCTATAAATAGGGTAAAAGGGCCACCCTGTTCGTACCATAATACGGATACGGAGTACCAATAAGTACCGAAAGACCGTCGCTAGTACGGCAAGGTCCTATCTCTGTTCCTAGGCATTATTACTCCTCCACATTGGGAGCGTGTCGAGACAAATTTTAAGAAACAAAACATGAATTGCAGTATGCGACTTCGAGTTTCCTCTAGAAAGCGTAAGAATTCTTTCCCTCATCGAAACCCTCCTTCCTCTTCTTTCAAAACATTGTTTTCCTTTAAAATACAGCCCTATCAAATCAATGATATACACGTGTGTGTTTGGGCGTCATGAGGAAATTTTCAATAAAATTCACGTGTCTATCTATGCCTGCGTTATTCAACGCGCCTTCATTTAATTTTTTATTTTTATAATAGTGAATGCCCTTAGCTAAAGGGCATTCCTTTTATTTTTTTTTAATTTTGAAATTTAATTTTTAATTTTTAGAGAATGCCCTTTAAATAGGGCCCTTTAGATGCCCTTTAAACAGGAATGCCCTTTATATTTAAAGGATTTTGTTAAATCTATTTTTGCACTTTTCCCGCTTTATTCTTTTTATTTTCCATTTAAAAAATTTATTTTTAAAAGTCATACCTCTCTAAAAACAGCAAATACCTGGTTATAAGTTATAGTCAAGACCTCTATTGTAAACACCTCCCAATATTAGCTACCCCTCTATTTAAGGATATTATTTTGAAATTTGGTCCCATCTAGTAGGGGGGGGGTTGTCTACACGATACCCTCTATTTAACACACTCTTCGTACGGCAGAACCTCTAATGTAAACATCCCCAATACTAGACACCTCTATTTAAGATATGTTCTATAAATTTTGGTTGATCACTGAGTGGGGGAGATTCCCGAGCGATACCCCTCTATTTAACAGACAACATTTTAAGATAGTCGAACCTCCTAGGTGGACACCTCCCAATAATGGATACACCTCTATTTAAGTTACTTTCCTTACTTAAAATTCGGTTGGGGCGCGGAGCTGCCTAAGCAATACCCCCAGTTTAAGGTTACACCTCATATAAGGTAAGATTTTTTCAGCCTCAAATTGTGTCTCCTATAATTGAGGTTCTATTGTATTAATTACAATATTTAAAATCCTTGAAATTAAAAAAAATTTTTTCGATGATTCACCAAAAATTCAACAAAATTTTACTTTTGTTTTTATTATTAATTTGGTATGCTCGTAAAATTGAAGGAGGGAATGTTGGGGAAGATGGGAGAGATGGAAGCAAAATTAAGGGGAGTGAAGGTGTTATTGAAAGAAGTAAAGGAGGTGAACTTGGAGGGATTAGAGGCGAACTTGAAAGAGGGGAGGAAGGCCAAATTGAAGGAGGGAAAGTGAAAGTTGGAGGAAGTAAAGGGGGTTTACTTGAACAAGGTGGAGGTGAACTTGGTGGGATTAAAAATGAGATTGAAAGAGGGGAGGAAGGCCAAATTGAAGCTAAGAAAACTGAAAGAGTGCCTGAACAATTTTTTAAAATATCTGATAAAGAAACAAAAAGTTTAAAAAAAGTTTGGGGTAAAATTGAGAATAAAAAGGACGAAATAGGAGATGAAAAAGAATACAAAAATGACTTTCCGTCATTAATTGACAGTAAAAATGTTACTAAAAAGACCATGAAATTTAAATATTTATCTGCTAAAAAAGGTAAAAAAGTTTAAAAATAAATTAAGAACTTCTTTCTAATGTAAGGATTATTCACCTAGCGGCGTTTAAAATGCTTAGGTGGGGGTTAAAAAAAGAGAAAAGAGTCACGCCTCGGTAGCTCAGTGGTAGAGCTCCTTTATGTCACGAGCGAGAGCGCCTAGCAATAACTATGAGGAGGTCGAAGGCTCGAATCCTGCCCGGTGGCTAGACTTTTGACAAACTCTTACGATAAGATACTCTGTGCGGCTGTAAAATTGTCTCCTATAATGAAATGTCTATTAAATAGAGAGTAATCTTATTCATTAGATTCTTCAACCTCAAATAATTCTGAAGGAGAATTAGACTGTAAACAAAAATGCCTGGAGGATTCAAAACATATAGGGGAATTAGACTGTAAAGAAAAATGCCTGGAGGATTCAAAACATATAAAAGACGAGGGCATTGAGGGAAGCAAATTAAATAAATTAAAAGCTGAGAATTTGGTTTCAACTTCTGAGGCGACGCAAAAATCGTCGGGAGAAGAAGAAAAAATTGACACAAAAAATGAAGAAGTTGGGAAAGGTAAATATTGAAATGTTTGGATAAAATACGAGGAAAGAGTGCCTTCCTGGTTACAAGAACCTAGGAGGGAGTGCTTTCCAGACGCAGAACCAATGTCTCGGGCAGGGCTGTGCGCCAAAAATTTTCTCGTGGAACGCAAAACGCCAAATTTCAAATTTTTAAAACACGCCAAACACAAAACGCCAAAAATGGATGACCAACACAAAATGCCATGACGATCAGCCCTGTTCTCGGAATTGTCAAAAATTTAGGAATCGTCTGGAACTGTGTATCGTCATCTGACGATATTTCCAGCCGCAGCATAAGAAGAGAGTGATAAAAGAGAGTCTAGCAGAGAGTCTGATAAAGATTTCTAATGCTACGTCCATATAAAAATAGAATGGGTCTCGTGTCAGAAAAGATAATAGAAAATAGGAGAGACAAGTCGCGCGCGATGTGTCTCTCAATGTTTTGAATGTTATTTAATGTGGCAGATGCAAAGCGTCTTTTGAGGGGGGGGGGTGAATACGCGCAGAAAAAATTTTAATGCAAAGACTTGAAAGGGTCTAGACTTTGACAAGGCCTGAAATAAAATATTTTAAATTGTTTATTTGATTCTTCATCTCCAACTCATTCTGATGGGGAATTATGTGAAGAAAAACGATCAGAAAACTCGCCTCAAGTCGTTCAAACAGAGGAAAAGGAGGAAGAAGATGAAGAGGATCCTCAAGACATCCAAAATGAGGAAGACGAGGAAGAAGATCCTCGAGACATCCAAAATGAGGAAGAGATGAACGAATTAAATCTTAAAAATTTATTTTCTCCAGAACCCTCTGAAGCTTCTTCGGAATACGAGGACAACTCTGTTGTTCTAAACGAGGAAAACAATGAAGAAAAGGATGAATTAAATGATAAAAAAGGGAAAGGAAAAATAGGGGAATGTGTGTGGCTCCAAAAACATCAACAACCTATTGAAAGGGAAGTTAAAGAGTCAGAACACACTGAATCTAAGCTTCAACCGACTAAAAGTTTTAGAAGGAGGTCGCGTAAGAAAACTCTGGAATGGAATCTTAGAAGAATAGTAAAAGGTAAAAAACTCGAGTCTAATAGTGCTTTCCTACAGGACTTTTCGCCTTTTTTGGCGTTTCGCTGTTCCTGTTTCGCCGGGCGCTTTTTAAATTGACCTTGACTTGACTTTCGCTTTTTAAATCTGTTTCGGCACACCTGCGTTACGTAACTAAGGTTGTCGGTTTTAAACCGAACTGAAAGACCGAAGAATTTCAGTTCGGGTTAGCTGAAGAATTTGGCGAAACGGGCTTTCCTATGCACAACCTGATTCTTATACTGTTGATACTCTGTTCAGGACACCTGTTAAATACATATTATATCAGGTCCTCGCTTTTAAGGCAGTAGGAAAACTTGACGTTAGAGGGAGAGGTACAATTGGCGGCGGATCTCGCTTGAATGTCACCTTTTAAGCCGAAAAAACTCGTTACTTCGAGAGGTTTGTGTAATAGGGAGGATGTCATCTAAATGAGGTCCGACTGTGTAAGTATTATTCACCCAAAGATCCTCTGTGAATCAAAATCTAATAAACATTGATCAGTTAATACAAACCTAATCCTTTCTTCAGAGCAAAGAAAATCTTTAACCGAAACGGGAACATCTTCATCCAAGACATCTTCAACTAACGAAGGACTAGAAAAGGCATATTTTAAGCTTATTTTTGTAAATTTCTCAAATTTTTATTCAGGGGTTGGAAGAATCAGTTGCATCAAACTCTCCAAAGGAGCTTGTTAAAGGACCCCTTCCAAACACTTTTAAAGGAACTACAAATTTACGAGGGAGCTATAACCATCCAAAACCTCTAATTATTACACGAAATCGTCAACATCAACAAAATCATCCAAAACCTCTTGTTATTAATCGACCTAATCAACGTACGCAGAATCAAAGAAATTTTTTTAAAAGACAAAACTCAATTTTAGGCAACCCTCAAACTCCTTTAAACCATCAGTTGTAAGATTTTTCTTCAAGTTAAGGTTGGGTTAGTAATAAAGTTAATGATCCTGGTCTGAGAGGTCCTGATCGACTAAAAAAAATTCTGAGAGGTCCCAATCAACTGAGATCTGAGAGGTCCCGATCAGCTAAAAATCCTGGTTTGAGAGGTGGTTCCTCCCTAAAACCAGAAGACCCTCACTTTGTTCCTCCCGAAGATTTTTTTCGGTCCTTAGAGGGCGTTATAGAGGTCGCAACCTTTCGACTACAATCATTGGATCCGTCAGTGACCCTTGGTTTCGATTTTCGGACAGTTTATCTGGCATTGATCGAGACCAGGATCTTGATCGTCCACAAGGTTTTTTCTGTCTTAGGGTGAAGTCCCTGTTTTGCCTTCTTGAAAATTTTCTATCACCCAAGCTAAAATAGTAACATTTTTATTAACAGCGTGAGTCCGATGACATCTCCAGCTAACATGCCTCCAACTCCAATATATTCTCAAGACCAACATTATGTGCTACCACAATATCCTCCTCATCCACAACCTCCTCATTCTCCACTTATTGCTCCTCCAATGCCAATTTATTCTGAAGTCCACCATATATTACCACAGTATCCTCATCCTTCTTATCAACAATATCCTCATCAGCAACCTCCTCATCCACAACCTCCTCCTCATCAACAAACAGTTATCAATCATCATTACTATATTCACCCTCAACCATTTATTCAACATGGGCAAATGCCTAATATGCTTGTCCACCAACAACCTTCATTTCATTACCCTTTACATGGTTATAATCAGATAATTACAACACCCTTATTACATCCAGCATCTGATCCTAATGTAGATTTAAGTCTGACAATACCAAAAGAACGACTAATTCTTACTCAGGATGAAACATCTCAACCTCCTAATCCGTCACCCCAGCCTAGTAAATTTCAATTAAATAATATAAAGTACTTGGGGAGGGGGAGGGACTCTTGCTGATACTGGAGGGACTCTTACTGACTCACTTATATTTTCTGGAACCTGAGATGTTCAACTACTGTAGAATCTCTCTATATCGACACCCTCGAGCTGAATTTTGCTTATGTCAGGGAAGGGAGGGGGTGGGTGAGTGAGAGTTAAATCAGGCTAAGACACACCTTCGGGACCGAATTGAGCTGTCGTATGAAGCAAAGTGACGTTAGATAGGGGATCTTAACGAGGGATTCTACTCCATTCCAAAACGAAGGTATCCCCCATGGAAGACGAAAGTTTAAATTCACTTAAGTGACATTATGATTGAATTAGTACAATGGTAGACTTCAATTTGAGTTAATTTAAATACTTAAAAGATATGCGGGAGATTTATAATCAAAAAAATTTTAGAAGGAAATAATCGCCCCAACATACACTCCAAAAACAAACATCCATGATGGGTGATTAACAGGATTTTCAAGAGAATTTTTGAGAAAATTTTTTACATATAGTACAAAATGTATATTAGAACTAACGGAAGTTGTGTTTAGTATGTATTTAGGGTTGGTCCCCGATCCCCGAAAGAATTTCTGTCCAATTATTTGATGGAGGGCATTATTGTTTCGATCTCTCGATGGAGGGGGTAAATAATAGAGGTAGGTAATTCCGAAGACGGGTCGGGGACCAACCCTTATATTAACCGTCCCCATATTCATTTTTACTTTCTTAATATTTAGTGTTACAAATGGCCAGAAGCGTATACATAGTATCATGCAAGCAGAATAAAGACAAAAATTTTTAAAGGAATCAGCTTCCATCTCTCCAAATTCACTAACGTTTTTTCTAACAAGATGATTTATGTAATCTCCACCTAAACTATTTTTAGTTGAATGTTAATTCACAGCAAGACCAGGGGGTTGGATATTGCCCTGAGTATGACCATTATGCACTTTTATTTGTAATATTTTGTGGAAGGAAAGGAGAAAATGGGGACGGTTAACCTTGGAAATATTCCACAGACATTCAAAAATTGTCAGTAAAAATTACTGAAAGTGCCGCAGAAATATGCAGAGGCATGTTTTGTGTTTTTAAGATAGAACTAGAGATCGGAGCGAGACGAAATATCGTTCAAAGATCTCGGTTATTGAGTGATTTTTTGATATCGATCTCGAATCTCAATAGATCCTCAAGTACGGGGTCAACTGTTTAAATCCAACTATCAAAGCATATTTCTGCATATTTTTTACATTTTTAAAACTTTTGCATATTTTTGCATACTGTAGATTTTCTATTGCTAGATAAATATTTTTCTTTATTTGTCAAGTGATTTACTTGAATTAGACAAAAATAATTTTTAAAAATTAACAAACTGTCACTTAAAAATCAAACATTTACCGTAACAAAATTTTCTTTGATTATGTTAAATACTGTGGATTGCATGGTATTCCAATTGAGGATTGTTGATTTTTAAATCAATTGCGACGCTTAGATCTCGGCATTGTAAAAATCTTTTCTAACAAAGGAGAGGCTTTTGGGTGTCCTTTTGGGTGTCCGACTCTCCCTCCTGTAAACAAACATATTTCTTCTTTTTGCGCAACAGACGAAACTTTTGATAATTTTGGAAGGATAAGGAGCCAGATTTTTCCCTTTAGGGTGTGTGAAATTGCGGAAAATTGCATGAACATTGAGTAAAAATCTTAAAAATACGCAGTCAAAAAACCACACAATTTACGCAATCCGGAGTCCGCAATCAGCAATTCCGTCCAGACAGATTTCGACCCCATTCCTTTTCTATTTTTGATACATATTGATAGTTACGTTCACATAAATTTTTAGGGAATTTTAGCTAACTTATAACACGGTGAACCTGGGGTGCGGCTATAATTATGCAACACCACTTTTTTCATTTTTCCTTTATAAAAATCCTGTCGTACATAATCTGAAAACTGTTTTGACTTTAATTGACCAGATGTACTGGACGGAGTTTATTATTAAAATCTTAGCCAAATTGGACAGCGAGAAGTTGGCTAAATTCGAAAAATTGGGGTGCGGTTAAATTTGTCAAAGCAATATTAATCAAGAGGTTATTGCGCCTGACTTACATTGCCTAAAATAAATCATTTGACAGAGCAACTATTTTAGAGGGCGGGGGAGGGAATCACTTTAAAAAAGTATAATTTTTAACGTACGTAAATTTGAATTATAATTTTTTTAGCAAAAATGCTTTACATTTACTTATTTTCATTGACTGGGTTATTTATATTAAAATAAAAAATAATTCTTAAGAATTTTAAATATAATGAAGAATCAAAAAATCGGAAATTTTCTTTTATTCATTTTATTTCCATATTGCGTTTCCAAAGTCGAGGGAGGTCGCGGCAACCAAACTAATGAAGGCGGAAAAGGATAAGAATAGATCTGACGTCTGATAACCTTTTTTAACTGCCTGTTTTAGGGGAGGCAGCGCCTCGGGGACGCATATTTATAATGTAATCAACTTTTAAGGTGTATCAATAATTTTGCATTTAATTTCTCTTCAGTGCGATTCATGATTCCTTTAGTTGTCAAGACAGCCAAGCTAAACACTCGTTCAATAGGAGCAGTAGTACCAGGAATTGCTTAATATCCAGTTAAATAAATCCTGATAATCTCTTAATCATCCTATTTTTGTGGAGTCCGGATGGGTCCTTAAGAAAATTTTGAAATTTTTGGAACACTAATCCGCACTTCATTCTGATTAATCTTTTTGGCTCCTGCTCCCGAGATTTCAAATGCTTAGCTCCAGAAGCCCGGGAGCTGGAGCCACTCATCACTGAACCACACTTTATTTTGATTAATCTTCTTTTTTTTGGCAGCTTTACAACCTGACATTTCTCAAGTCAATAAAAATCACTAGGTTATTACGCCTGACTTTCATTATTTAAAATAAATCACTTGACATAATAGAGGAGGATTTTAGATGGAATTTAAGAGAAAGTAGGGGAGGAAAAATTAATAATTTATTTTATTTTTCCCTGCTTAATAAAATTTAAATGGGGACCTAGGTAGCTATTTTAAATTGCGTTTAAATTTTTGTCGTTATTTTGTGGATTTCTCATGTTTTGGCGTCTCAAAATAAATAGCGGAAAAGCGTTTTGAGACTTGCGATGACAAAATGTGGACCTAATTTGTTGCACTAAAGTGCAACAAAAAATTTTTTTGGGTGAACTTTTGCCTTTGATGTTTTTGCTTTTGACATTTCCGACTATCAACCTTTTAAAATCAGTTTTTAACGCGCAAAATAAAAAAAATTTTTTCTAAATTTATTTTTACATCTTATATAAATGACTTGGCTTTTAAGATTTATTAAAAAAAATTTTTTTAATTTAAAATAAAAATAATTTTTTAAAGAACTCAAGAAAAATTTTTCCGTTCGTCTAAAAGAAATGAAGGAGCTTAAATTCTTTGGAATTTTTCTTTTATTCATTTTATTTGTTTATTGTGTTACCAAGGCTGAGGGAGGTACCGACGATGAAACTAATGACCCGGGCCCTGCTAATGAAGCTGGAGAAGGATCGGGAACGCAAGAAAGTGGAAATACTCGGAAATATAAAAGTTCAAAAAATAGAAGAACTGTACGACGTCGCGAGAGGAAGAAAAAATTAGAAGGAGGAATAGCAGCTATGGAAAGGGGTAACTTTTCCATACTAATTTTTTCTTCGAATAAGAATATAAATATTATAGAGTTTCAAAAGAGGGGATTTTACGAATTTTCCGTATGTTGTATACATGAGGGTCGGTGTAATTTGATTTTAGCATTTTTCGTCGTATCTCGTTGAGGTGAAAGGAATTAGACTTTCAAAGCTACAACAAATACCAGATTTGCTTGTAGTTTGCTCGGTTTTTAAAAATGAGCAAAATTTCTGACAGAAATACCTATAATAACAATTAATTTCTAAATAATATCAGAGGCAATAGAACAATATGAATATGATTCTAACGATGGACATCAACCACATCCTAATGAAGTGTCTCAACAAGTTCAATCCCAGCCTATGGTTGGTTTACCACCAGTTGCGGTTCATCCAGGAAACTACCCTCATATACCTCCACATTTTACTCCAATCCAAGGACCAGTTCCAGTAATGCCTGTGATGTATGGAATGCCAATCCAACAAGTTCAGGGGCAAATAAATGCCTTATATGCATGCACAACATCCGTATTATCTTCCCCAAGGTTTTAACAACAACCAAATCCATCATGGTCATATCCCAATGCCAACAACTTTATTCTCCGCAACATATGACCCTAATGAGGATTTAAGTACTATGTTGGCACCAGATCAATTACTTCGAACTCAAGATGAGACATCGCAACCTTCTAATCAGTCACGTCGCTCTGGTAATACATTTTTTCAATCAAATCTAAGGATTAGGGTTGGGGTTTTCGAGTCGGGCCGACGTTCGTGTCGTTCTTTTTGGGCCTAATTTTATCGGACTTGCCCGACCGGGTCTTTTTCGGGCCAAAATTTGATGCCCGATTCGATCATTCGGACCAGACCGGGCCCCAACCCTACTAAGGACTTACACAATCTATTATGACCCCAGACCTAATACTATCTTGGAATTCAATTTTATGTATAATTTTTCTAGTCCCAAAGGTGTAGGTAAAATTTAGTTCCAACTACTATATGATTATTAATCTATTTTGAATTAGGTCGTCCATTTCGCAATCCTCGAGGAGGTCGTCAATATCGTCCACATGGTAATATACTTAATCTTCAAAAATTTTTAATCTACTCTTTCAAGTATATCCAGTAAACTGATACTTAAAATAAAAATTTTTAAAACTTTTCAGGAGGTTCGTAGGTTCAAATATGCAAAACAATTCATTATGAGAGAAAAAGAAAAATTTCAATGAAATTTAGAAAATTAAACCAAGTATTATATACTTCTGAAGTTTAACTTTATTTTAAATCTAGTATTATATACTTTCTCTACATGTCGGACTTCACTTTGTGATACAGAGGTAGATCGGAAATAGGATTTCCGTCTTCCAAATTCTGACATTGTCGGCTGTTCCTACCACCTTTGTTAAAAATCGAGATTTTCCAGTATTTTCTAGAATTAGGTTGGCCAACGAATGAGGGGAGCGGGGTAGCTTCCTAAGTTGAAGGGGGAGCTTAGGAAAGGGGAGCAGGGGAGCTTCTTCAAGCCAACAGGTGAGCTTTCTAAGTTGAACAGCCATTTAAGATACCCTCTCGCTATAAATAGAATTTAAGCTCCGAGGGTGTATCTATAGTGAGGTCTGACTATTATATTTTTAAATTTTCTAATTTAGTATTAGATACTTTGTATTCATTTAAATTTTTAGAATGAACTTTTATTAATTTTCAAAATTTGTTAAAAAAATTGTAGCTAGAATGTTATAAATTTTTTAAACCGTAACAAGGAACATATTTGTATTTATATTTATAAATTTGTGTTAGCGGGATACCGCATGCGGGGTTTTTTTTTCAAGATTTTGCGGGACAAGATTTTGCGGGATGAATCCCGCAAACTCCCGTGAATCATACAAAGTGCGAGATAGCGGGCGCGGGATCCCGCAAAATCCCGTGTAAGATCCTGTCCCGCGCGTGTCACTATTTGTGACCTAATTTATACGGAAAAGTGTGGCTGATTTTTGCGCTTTGTTTTATAAAGAGGCTATGAATCCCGCAAAATCCCGTGATGCTTGTGATCGACATATTGTCTATAAAATAACCATAAACTCTCAAATAAATTGAAACTTCTAATTACATATAGGTGATACGGAATACCGATAAATACCGAAAAATACCGTCGTAGTACGGTACCGTCCGGTCTCTATTTATTAGTGGCCGGGGCTAGACCGGATCCGGAATATACTATTCGTCAGTTATTTTACTGTATGTCAGTCTAATAAAAAACTCAAGGTTTTATGATTCAACCTAATAATAAATATCAACAGTAACACAGCTACTTGAAACAGATTAAATTTACATAACAATTATTTATTTATTAAAATGTTGACATAAATGGATAATTATATAACGTTTATAATTGTTTCTTGAAAAATTAAAAGTAATAATTTTATTTAATTTACGTTGATAAAATAAAAAAAATTTTTTTTTTCATAAAATTATAGATGGGAATTTATATTTTATTCAAAACACTTTTTACTGCACATAAACAAAAAACTTCTTGCTTCACAAAATTCCATTATTAAATAGACATTTTATAAAGTTAAAAAGCCTTCACATTAATATCCATGCCTATTTTTAAATAGAACTTATTTGGGGGGAGGGGGGGTTAAGCACCAGTGATGGGAAAGTTCCAAAATTTCTCTGGAACTAGTTCCAGTTCCGGAACTAGGTTTTTAAAATTCCTTAGTTCCAGTTCTGGAACTAGTTCCAAGCTAGTTCTAGTTCCAAATTTTTAAATTTTTTTGAATATGAAAAAAACTCATCAAGTACTCTGTTAATTGATCCTTCAGCCTAGATATGCCTCCCTTGGGGACACGCCCACTTAGTCGCGCGGCCACTTAGTCGCAGAGCCATAACTTGCTAAAAAATTTCTGGCCCTTATCAATTTTGGTACAAATCTCTTTAGCTCGATGAGAGGAATCGTTTAATACCAAATTTGGAAAGATTCGGAAATCTTAAAGCAAGTCATGGCTCTGCGACTAAGTGGCCGCGCGACTAAGTGGGCCGTACCCGCCTCCCTTGTATATATCCCATTGTTCTTATAGTCTATTACGATTAAAAAGGATTAAGAAAAAGGATTAACATTTCAAAAAGGATTAAAAAGGATTAACTCCACATAATATATGGGGAGTTCAATATATGGGGAGATTTGTATGTGACATCGAGGGATCAAGTGGTTATCGCTGGATATGGAGTGAAATCAAAGGAGATAAGTGGATTTTAAGGTAACAAGGGGTATCACCTTATTAATATCGGAGGATTTAAGGAGATTAGAGCCGCAGGCGAAAATTTTGAGACTTCGTCGAGGAAATTTTGTCAAAAATATACCCCCAGGAACTAGTTCCAGAACTAGTTCCAAAGCTAGTTCCAGACATTTACTAGTTCCGTAGTTCCAGTTCCAAGCTAGTTCCAGCATTTACTAGTTCCGTAGTTCTAGTTCCAAACTAGTTCCAGATAATCGTTAGTTCCGTAGTTCTAGTTCTGGAACTGGAACTAGAACTAATTAGTTCCGAAACTGGAACTTTGCCCATCACTGTTAAGCATACATTACCCACATAGCGCATACCGTGTTGCTCATGGTTGCGTAAATTAGAGATCGGCCTGAGTCCGGACCAAGGCCCGGGTTTTTCCTGTACCCAGAGCCCAGGCATTTTTTTACCTTCCTGGGTTTTTCATGGGCCTGGGTTTTTACTGGACTACAGGCCCAGGATCCAGTCCAGTTCAATAAATTAAACACCAGAGTCCAGAAACGGGTCCAGACTTTTCAAGATTTCCGATCTCTAGCGTAAATCGAGGCTTGATTTATGTCACGTTGTGAAGGCAAACATGTGCTTGTAAATCCTTACTAATACTAACAAGCAGATAAAAGCACCTATACAAATAAGCAATTTCACGCATCCGCAACTGCGTGCAGCCCTGCTCTCCACATATAAATGAATAAATAAGAGGGATTTGTCGTTCGCCTTTTCATCTTTCGCTGTTTTTGCCTTTTTTGATGGTTCGTCTTTTGCTTTTTAAAATCTGTTTATGCACTCCCCTGATTATCCTTTGTGGTTGGTTTAAATATACCAAAAACCCTTAGTTTTATAAGCGAATTTTTTTCTAGTTCAGGGATGGGACACGCCCAAGTAGGCGCGCGGCCAAGTAGGCGCAAAGCCATAACTACCTGAAAAATTTCTGTACCTTAACAATTTTGGTATTAATCTCTTTAGCTCGATGAGACGAATAGTTTAATACTAAATTTTGAAAGATTCGGAAATCTTGAAGCAAGTTATGACTTTGCGCCTACACAAGTTATGACTTTTTGTTATGACTTTGCGCCACACTCTTTCATTCCTTTAACATGGAGGAATGAAAGAATTTTTTCCTTCTCATTATAAAAACAATTTTTTCCACTCTTATTTTAATTTTAAAAATATTTTGAAAAGTTGTGAATATTCGTAGACGTAAATAAAAAAAATAATTAAAAAATATAATAAAATTTTAAAGTAAATATTTATTAAAAAATAATTTTTTTTCACACATAAAATACAAAAATTTTGTTTAAAAATTTAATTTAAATAAAAAATAGAGATTTTAATAAACTTTTAGTGCTTTAAGTATTTATTTTAATAAATATAAAACTTGCTAGTTCCGTCTTAAAGCTCAACTATTAAGCTAGCTACAAGCCTCTAACAAGGGTCTTGGCGCTTTGGCCTCGGCGCTAGAAAATGAATAAAATTTGCTCTCTGGCCTTCCAAAATTCTCAAAATTTTCGCCTGCGGCGCTGAAAAAAAAGACTTATGTGTATATCGGAGGATTTCAATGGACTTGGGTGGATTTTAGTGATAGCCGGATAGTTCAAGGGAAGGATCTGGCCTTCCGGAACTTGGGTGTTCCTACTTGGCCTTCAGAAATTTCAAAATTTCTCAAGGCCAAACAGAGGGATAGAGAAACGAGACCTTCCTCACCATCTTTTCAATTATTAGTTCGCTAGACCATTTATTTTATAAATTACCGTAAATGCTCTAATTGAACCACACTCCCTATTTGAAGCACACTCCCTAATATAAGCACACCCTACGAGAAGATCGAAAAATAAAAGCACACTCCCTATTTGAAGCACACTCCCTAATATAAGCACACCCCTAGTGTAGGGCAGAAAAAAGCAAATAATCATTTTTTATTCATATTTAGATCAAATAAAAAGGATTAAGGGAGATATACCCAAAACTTGATACCCGAAAACTGATATACAGAAATCCGATACACTTAAATCCGCGATATCCGTCCAAACCTAATATTTTCCTTAATCCTACAGATCCCTTGATCTCCACGATTTAGGAATTAACAAGGGGATTTGTAACAAGGGGACATCGTGAAAGATAAAGTCGGATGTTATGGCGGTTTGATGAGATTAAATCGAATTAATGGATTATGGGCTGCATGATTTAAATCGGGGCTTGGTTCTTTCAGCACGAAAGTCGAAAATTTTGAAAATTTACGAAGGAAAAAATCTAGTTAGCTTGAAAAGTTTTATTAAAATTTATAAATTCAATTGAAATTTAATTTTTGGTTTGTTTTATGTGGGGTAAAATGGATTTTTGGGCTTCAAAATTATATAATATTAATTTATGTTAGGTAAAAATTTTCATTAAAAAATTGAAAATAGATCGAAAAATAAAAGCACTCTCTATTTGAAGCACACTCCCTAATATAAGCACACCCTACGAGGGGATCGAAAAATAGAAGCACATGTGGTTCTATTAGAGCATTTACGGTATATTAATGAGCAGCAAAAAATAATATTTATGCTTGACTAATTAATTTTTTAAATTAATTTTTAAAAATATTTTTAAAAAATATTTCTGTGTGGTCAAGACTTGTATTTGCGTGTTTTAATTAAAAAATACAAAAATTTTAATTATATTTGTTTATATATTTTTTAATAATAAGTAAAAGATTTTTATTTAAACTTAAAATATCTTTTTTTGAAAAATAATTATTATTTTTGAGAATAATAAGTCTTAGTTTTCCAATTAAATTTTTAGGTGTTAATCGAAGCTAATAAGGACAATAATAAAAAATTTACTACGAAATTTATTACAAATTGTAGTAGTGGACCCCGTACGGGATTTTACGGGATCCCGTCCCGGAATCTCGGGTTTTTCGCGGAAAACGGGATTACCGGGATTAATCCCGCGGGATCCCGGTAAATTTGAAAACGGGATTTACGGGATTAATCCCGCGGGATCCCGGTAAATTTGAAAAAGGGATTACCGGGATTACGGGGTTAATCCCGCGGGATCCCGGTAAATTTGAAAACGGGATTACCGGGATTACGGGGTTAATCCCGCGGGATCCCGGTAAATTTGAAAACGGGATTACCGGGATTACGGGGTTAATCCCGCGGGATCCCGGTAAATTTGAAAACGGGATTACCGGGATTACGGGGTTAATCCCGCGGGATCCCGGTAAATTTGAAAACGGGATTACCGGGATTACGGGGTTAATCCCGCGGGATCCCGGTAAATTTGAAAACGGGATTACCGGGATTACGGGGTTAATCCCGCGGGATCCCGGTAAATTTGAAAACGGGATTACCGGGATTACGGGGTTAATCCCGCGGGATCCCGGTAAATTTGAAAACGGGATTACCGGGATTACGGGGTTAATCCCGCGGGATCCCGGTAAATTTGAAAACGGGATTACCGGGATTTACGGGATTAATCCCGCGGGATCCCGTCCCGTACAAAATTTTGAAAAAAAAATTCCCGTTCCGACCGCGACCCCAAGACATTCAAAAAAATACCCACTAGACCATTTATTTATAAAAATTATATTAATGAGCAGCATAATATTGATATGCTCGACTAAATTATTTTAATTAATTTTTAAAAATATTTTTAAAAAATATTTCTGTGTGGTCAAGACTTGTATTTGCGCGTTTTAATTAAAAAATACAAAATTTTAATTATTTGTTTATATAAAATATGAGAATTAAAAGACCTGTATTTAAACTTGAATAACTTCTGAAAAAGGATTATTAATTTTAAGATACACCTTGCTAACTAGTTTAAATTTTTATATATCCGCCTTGGTCGAGCACGATTAAGTGCCCACATTGTGTGCGACTGGGCGCCCGTTTGAAATTTTTAAAATTTTTCCTAATTTATATCCCACTAACATTGTTCCACCATTGGATGTTATTTTATCAGCGGGGAAAGTAGTTCCAATGGCTTGGAAGGTTGTTCCAGCAAATGTTTTGTCAAAAATGATGAACTTGCCGGTTTCCAAATATTTAATTAAAGACTGCGCTTGTTTTCGTCCCCTTTTGGATTCGTCCCCTTTTGTTTCGTCCCACTGTACAAAACTTTTATTTCGTCCCCCTGAACAAAAACTTTTGTTTCGTCCCACTAAGTTAATAATTGGCAAAAAACTTTGGTAAACATAAGATTCGACAGATTTAACTCTGTTGGACATTTTGAGGGGGACGAATCAAAAGGGAGCGAATCCAAGGTTTTTGTACTGTGGAACGAAACAAAAGTTTTTGTTCAGGGGGGACGAATCCAAAGTGGGACGAATCCAAAGCGCGCCTTAATTAAATTTAGAGAAAAAATAGAAATGGCAATTTCAAAAATTGCACAGTCTATTGCTGGTTATCTTGCGGCTATTCCACGTTTTTTACTAGTAGCATATATGTTAATTACAATTCGCCCTTTATATAAATTTTCAATGGAAAGGACTGCAATCACCATAATATTTAGCAAGGTATTCAAAATTTTTTCAATATCGGGCAGAGTTGCGTCGTAATCGAAAATTTTTTTCGTAATCGTAATTCGTAACTCAAAAAATGCCTTAATTTATAAAAAATATTTAAATTAATTTAGAAAATTAAATATTTATTAATAATTGATGCTGCTTCCATTAATCTTCTAAACCACTCAATCACCGATAAACAAAAGGAAAAGCGAGAGAAAATATATAAATATTTCTTTCCCTTTTCCTTCGAAAATTTAGTGGCAGTTATTTTCGTAATTCCTATCATCGATGAGGTGGGCATCAGGGGTGGGCGAAAATCCATTTGTTAACCTCAATATCTCCTCAAAATCCTCTTAATCCAGCATAATCCCCACAAATCCATCGATATCCCTCTTATTCCCTTCAAATTACACGCTATGCCCCACAATTCTCCGATATATTTCACTGACCGATTGTCCTCTGACGCATTGCCCACTGATCGTTAGTCGGTAATAGTTAAGTTTGTGTTTCCCCTTTTTTCTTTCGGCTGTAATGTAGCGTACCGAGATAAAAGTTTGGGACATGGCATGTCATTCGATTCGTCTCGACGAGCTGAGTCGTACGGTACCACTCCCAATTTTAGGAAATTATTCTGGACCGAGTTATATTATACCAAAATCGACCTTACTCCCCCATGGTTTTTCAATATTTCGGGACCTATAACTCGGTCCAGAATCATCTCCTAAAATTGTAAGTGGTACCGTTCGACTCAGCTCGTCGAGACCAATCGAATGACATATGTCACGTCCCGAATTTTTACCTCGGTACACTACACTACAGCCGAAAGTAAAAAAAGGGGAAACACAAACTTAACTATTGCCCGTTAGTCCACTTTCGCATTGTCCGGATAACTAATAATTATATGTAAATAATAAAAAATTTATTTAGTCATTCATCACCGTTGTATACATGATTGCTCATTGCTTTATATCTATTTGGATATGGACTAATATTAGTTCATCAATTACAATAGCTACTGTATTTAATTATTTGAGCATATGGTATCAAATTACATATTATGGAGCTTTTTTTCATATGGCTGTTTTGGCATTCAATCGTTTTCATGCAGTTTTCTTTGTCTTTAGCTATCAACGCATATGGAATAAAAAGTAAATAATTTAAAATATTTGATTTTTTATTTTAAAGATGCTAAGATTCGGTAATGGGCAAAACAATTTTTAGTGAGCAAAATTTGGCCTTTATTTCGTCTTTGTTTAAATTAGAGTTAACGATGTCGAGGCCTCGCCGAGGAAAGTTCCAGAGTCGAAAATTCCGGCACCCGGCCAAAGTCGGGATCGGGATTTAACTTTCGGGATCGGGATCAGAAAAATCGGGATCTGGGTTAAAAAAACCGGGATAATCCCGCCCGATCCCGGCCAACTCTAGATTCGAGAGATATAAAATTAATATACATATATAAATTTTTCAGGAGCATCAAATATATTATTCTTGGATTATTTTTCGCAGCCGCTTTTTATGTTTTTATAAAGAATATATTATTTGTAAGCGGTTTGACTAGTGGAATTTTTAGGTTCGGTAAAAACAAATTATTATAGAAAAATACATAAAAATTAAACTGTTACGTATCGACTTACGGTGTGTCCGAGATACTAACAGAAAGACTAGCTAACTAACAAGGTTTATCTACAAGACTAAATACAGGGTGTCCCAACTAAAAAGCACTATTTTAAAAATTAATAACTTTTTACTATGTCGACAGATTTTAATGATTTTTGGTATTTTATATCTATAATTTATGAGAATTTTTTTGACATAAAAATTATGTCGAAATTCGAACCCTAACCCATTATTTCAATTTCGTACTCTACCGTTCTCTTTTTTCCCTCTTTTCATTGTGTGCTATCTTACTTCATTTATTTTCCTGCGTATGGCGAAGAGTGGATACTGTATTGAAAATGCAGTGTCTATCGCCTAGTGTTTACTCTAGTGTCTATCGCCGCTCAAAAAAAACAAAAGGGAGTAAGAATGCATGTGCGGAAAAAGGGAAAAACAGAACGGTAGAGTACGAAATTATCTCGGGTTAGGGTTCGAATTTAGACATAATTTTTATGTCAAAAAAATTCTCATAAATTATAGATAGAAAATACCAAAAATCGTTAAAATCTGTCCACGCACTAAAAAGTTATTAGGTTTTAAAATAGTGCTTTTTAGTTGGGACACCCTGTACAATAATAGCGAACAATAGAATACGACTATCTGCTGGAGCGCAACGACTAAGACTGACTGAATAGACTAACGACTAACAATAGACTAAACTGACTCTCTGGACTAACTCCGGACTAACTCCCAGACTGGCTAAAGCCTCAGCCTTTTATACTAAGCACATACCCAACACCCGCCCATATACATGTGTAAAAATCCCATGATTAAGATCCAGTATGAGGAATTTTGGTGAGTCTGGAGAAATTCGACCGGATATAGGCCAGTCCGGATTCTAATATAATTTTCTAATTCAATTATGAGGATTTTGACATTATGAGAATTTTGACATAAGAGGGGGACAAAAGAAGAGGTAATTGTCGCTTTTATCATACTCCATATATTCGCAGAATTTTCTATTGTATTGGGCATGCGTCCCATGAACTTTTATGCATCACATGATCTTTTATGCGTCCCATCAGTATATATGCGTCCTAAAACCAGTATAAGCGTCCCATCAGATTATATGCGTTTCATCAGAATATATGCGTCCTAACTAGTATGCGTCCTAACTAGTATGCGTCCTAACTATATCGGGTATTTGAAGCTGTGATGATTGGTGGATTTGAAGCATGCTCACTAATCCCTCAATATCCCCAATGAGGGAGACCATTACCATTACGGTTTCAGTCCCGGTACACCTCGTTTCGATGCGGCACGTTTCGTCGCGGCACAATTCGGCGCGACACGTTTCGGCGCCCATCAATAAATTTTCTAAAAAAATAAAAAATTCCTCAAAATATTTTTAGGCTACTAAGTATGCTTCGCGGGGATAAGTTGTTCCGCAACGGGAGATGTTGTTTCGTCAACGGGGGATGTTATTCCAAAGATGGGGGGCTTGTTCTTCAAAATTCTTAAAATTTTCGCCTGCGGCGCTAAAAAGAAGAAATCTGGCTTGTTAGCCTTCCAAAATTCTCAAAATTTTCCCCTATTGGCCTCCCACCCCCGAAAAACTTCTCCCGGCTTATGTTGAGACTAGAGACCGGCGCGGGACGGGATACCGACGGGATTTTCCGGGATCCCGAAATCCCGGATTTTTTTGATTTTCGGGATCAACCGGGATTTTTTCGGGATTTATCCCTCGGGATCCCGTCCCGGCATCGGTTAAGAAAAAAATCCCGACGCGGGATCCCGGAAGTGCGATTTTGCCGGTCTCTGAGGGATTTATTTTGGTGTCCTTTATGTCATTTAATATAAACACAAATTCTCGAAATTTTAAATTTTTTTTCTAAATTTAGCGTATTCCAATCAGGAATTTTTATAACCGGCGACTTTCCTATTGTGTTTCCATTTTTTTCGTCTGTATTTATGTATTCAGCAATTATAATAAAGTTTTGTTATGAATATAGTAGGTTTTTTTAGTATATATATCGAGCAATAGAGACCTATTCCGGTATAAATAATACCTATTTCGGAACTAGGCTAACTTGTATGTTCGACTCTTGCCTTGTGATTATCCTTTTTCAAATCCGGGTCCTACAAACTATAGTATGAGTTAAAAATGTTGAACACTTGGAGGGAACGAAGCCTTTGATTTTGTCGATTTTTATGCTTTCATAATACATTTCTAACTAATTTTTTCAAAAAGAAACTCGAAGCAGCATTGCGACACAAGTTGATAATGCAAACGTAGTTAAAGATCGTGTAATGATTTTGGTTGTATGTTTGGCCAGTACTGTTATTTGTCCATTAGCAATAATGTGGAATTATATTTGGAATATATTCTATGCATATTGTGAAGCTTCATCTGAGGAACAGACAATTTCTTATCTAATTGTTTACTCTCTTGATAATGCAAATTTCGCACTAGCTCATTGCATAGAAGATATGTGTTTACTTATAATATCCAAAGATTTTCGAAAATTAGTCAAAAATCAATTTGTTAGAAACACACAAACTCAAGCTGTTGCTACAACTGTTTATGTTTCACAAGTTTCACAACATCAAAGAAATCAACAATTTAATATACAACGCAACAATCTTGTTAATTAATATTTTGAATGGTACACCCCAAGTTACCGCAAGCCCAATTCGGAATGCTCTGGTCAGGGCTGTTGGTACAACTGCCCTGACCAGTGCATTCCGGATTCGACAACTGTGAACGAAGTTATAGTTTCTGCGGCACCGTGGGGATGCGGTATCTTGGTCGGCTCCGGAGATTTGGGGAGTGAACAATTGGGGAGTGAGCGTACACCTGGGCAGTGAGGATTAAAAAAATAATTTTTTGTACAAATAAAAATAATTTATACACTCGTGAAGGTGTTCTTGTTGAGTTTCAGACTTTAAGGATATTCTGGTGTCTGTGACATCTTTGTTTCTATGGGGCCAGAGATCGGACATTTCTCGTCTAACAGGATTATATGTCTCTCTTCAAGACGCCTGTGTTGTTGCCCTAGATCGTGTGCATATCATGGAATTTCGGCGGATTAACAAGGATATTAGCGGATTATCGAAAATAACTGGGACCGCATTACTGCCATCAAATGCCCAATACCTAGCACTGAGGACTAAAATTGTTTTAAAATACTGTTCTATAAAAATTACTTGATTTACTCGTACTCGAACTCGGCCTAAAAAGTTGAACTCGAACTCGGGTTTTTCAAACTCGCCATTACTCGAAAACTGTTTTATCCCAATTACTCGGTACTCTACATACTCTAGTTGATACCCAACATGCCCTTTTATTGGGAGCACTCAACCGGTAGTACTCAACTTTCGGTGTCAACTTTATTTGACCAAAAAATTATTTTTAAATTATTTTTTTAATCCTCACTGCCCAAGTGTCCGCTCACTTTCCAAATGTCCACTCCCCAAATGCCAACTCCCCAAATTTCCGCACGCATTGGCCTGCTCCCATTATAGACCGGACGGGGAGTTTCGTATAAGGATAGAGATCGATATATCGAATCCGGTCTCAAATTAAAATACTGGTTTGTGAGAGAGACCTTTGGGGACGCGACCTTGGGGATATCATAAAATTTTTAGATTTTTATGATTATTCCCCAGGTACTAGATTTGGTATGAGGTCAATAATGAACTTTATAAACACACAAAAATATATTTTAGCATCTAATTGATTAGAGATTTAGCATCTAATCTCTAATTGCCAGCGAAAGTTTTTCCTTTTAAAATCCACATTTAGTTCTAACAGGAGTTTAAATTTATATTTAACAGTTTATATACTACATTTAACACTATATAATTTAATCATTTGTGGATAAACAATTAAAAAAAAATTTATTTTTTATTGTAATTTTCGTCTTTGGAAATATCTGTCGGTTATGCATTGTGTTGACACGCATTCATTCATTCACCCAATAAGCTAAAAATTAATTTTTATTATAATCATATAAAATTTAAAATATAGACTTGTCTTCAAATAGCCCCCCCGGACAACTTCCTCCGCACCCACAACATAAACCATCCATAAGATTCTCATTAGCACGATGTGAATTAGCAAACACAATCATACCAATTGACAAAAAAATTAAAAGTTTAACTAAATAATTTAGCATTTTATAGTTTAAACAAATCTAAAACTAAATTTTAGTTGCTTAATTTCTACAATTTTAATTTCTATAGGCAATTAAATTGCTTAATAGATAGAAATTTTTGTGAGGAACGAGGATATCGGCTACGTAGTGGTATCCCTAGAGCTGGACAAATTTTTTTCGGTGGTGATTTTATTGGTGATTTTATTGGTGATTTTATTTTTTCGTTTACGTGCCGTTGAGAGCAAAATTTTATTTTCGCCCAGCTCTGATCCCTATAGTCTAAAAGCCAGTGTAAGCGTAGTCTAGTTGTATTTGAATAAAGCAATAACGCAAACCCCATTACAAATTCAAGTATCATAAATATCGTCGAGTGATGAATCATTTTTTAAATAGGACACTAACTCTTGGTGAAATCTCTTTTTATTGACTTGAAACTTTTCAGGGTCTGTATTAGTGTTGGTCAAACGCGATTTTTCGGCATCGGTATCGGTATTTTCGGTAAAATACTGATACCGAAAAAATACCGATTTTTTAAAAATTGTTCGGTACCGTACTCGGTATCGGTATTTCGGTAAAAATACCGCGGTATTACCGAAAAATACCGCCGTAATACCGAAAAATACCGCCGTAATACCGATTTCGGTAAAATACCGATACCGAAAAAATACCGATTACCGACACTAGTCTGTATCGAACTTGGACAGTACAATGTACCTAATTCAAATCTGGGCTTCGAGTAACCCGTCCCACTCCCGCTGGATACCTGTCAAAATACTTACTAGGCGTAGTTAAATGAATGAAGCTCAGCCTTAGAACAATGCTCTGTGTTTGTCAGCTTAATTACTATGCTTTCATTTCATTTATTTCCTAGTAAGCTCTTAATAGTTCTGCTCAACTTATCCCCCTCAACATAAAAATTTTGAATTTAAAAAATAAATTTGAATAAAAGGGAATTAGAAATTTATATATTATTATGATCTAAATGGGAATGGATAAACAGGATTCTGCTCATATTTTATACGGCCTAATATGCTTAATTTATTTCCTCCTTAGACGTGGATGACAACTAAAACTTTGTCGAGCTATCTAATTTTATTGCTTTAGAGAAATATTTTCTAAAAATAATTTTTTCATTTTGCAATTTTTTTTAATTTTAATATGTGGCTTTTCTCAAAAATTTATTTTATGCTTGTTTGAGCAATAAATTCGTTTATATAAAAAATTAAAAAAATAAAAATGAAAAATATATTTTGTTGTACTTTATTATTTTATAAATTTATATATTTAAAATCAATTTTATTTAAATAAAATTTTCATCGGAATGGTACCAAGGATGCTAAAAAGAGAGAAATCTGGCTTGTTGGTCTACCAAAATTCTCAAAATCCCCCCCCCCCTCCCCCTATTTTCTACCTAGTCAATAGGGTTGTTCCTCGTCTCTGCACACATTATTTATAACCAGTGTGTGGACGCTCGTACCTATATTCGTACTCGTACTTTGGTACGAGTACGAGTTTCTAAATTTAAAGGGTGGATTTCCACGTTTCCAAAAGGAACTTATGTAAGCCAGGCCTGCTCATGGATATGGATACAGATATTATACAAATGCCTGCGGATATCCGTCTGTATCCGCCGTAAATTTCCGGATACGGATATCAAGATCAGTATCCGTGAGCAGGTCTGATTTAAGCTATAGCAAAATATTTTTTGCCAAAGATGCAACCAACGGGTTTTAATTAACACTAAAACTATTTAACATTACATTAAGATTCCTTGTGAAAAATTATCTCATGTTAAACAACATGATGATTCAGGGAAACATAAAGCTAATTCGTGTATACAAGGCCAAGGTAAACAGGAATTCATTGAGAACTCATTTGTAGAGGTCGAAGTTGTTCCTTTTGTGGATGACTTTTGTGATGCTCTACAACAGTCATTCATTTAGAAATTTTTGGAAAAATAATGCCGTCGAGCAATACCATCAGAACATTCATTTTGTAGAAAATTAAAGACATGATATGCTTCGGGTTATTTATAAACTTTTTTCTATATAATTTTAGACAAATTTTTTTTTAAAAAATGTTGTAAATTTTTCAAAAATGTCAATAAATGAAAAAGGAAATCTCGCCCAACCCACAAAACGTCCCACTCCAATTATTAATTTTCTCAAAAACACTCTCGAATAAATAATATAATTTCCACCAAAATAGTATTTCTAACATTTATTTAGAGCATATTCGAGAGAATTGTTTCCCTTCTATTTATTCTCATTGTAAAGATATATATATATAAATTAAAAATAATACTAATGTGAAGAGCAAAATAAAAAAAATATTTTCTATAAATATTAAAAAAAAAATTTTTTTTATTATTTATTATATGCGAGCAAAAATTATGGTACTTTTCCGTTATGACGTAACCCCCTAAATTAATGTTCAGAATGTCATATATAGGGTAGAAAAAGGTGCTGAGTTGAACGGTACAACTAATTTTTCCCGAAGATGCCTGAGGACCGAGATATAGGGCTCGAAATGGTCAAAAACCATAGGAGGGAGTAGCTCCTCGCCTACGCCCCATAGGTTTACGTTGAACCTATGGAACGTCGGCGAGGCGCTTGTGCAAAACCCCGCGCTTCGCGCGGGGTTTTGCGGCACGCGCCTCGCGGGGAGTCTACGGGCGATGGGTCTGGGCTCGTAACATAAACCTATCCCTAAATCCCTGCTCTGGACGTATTTGGGGCCTCCGTAGCAGCAAAAATCTCAACAGATGCCATAGGTAAGGAGCTAAAATAAAAGATCATAACTTTGTCCAATCAAGTCGGATTTCGTTGATTTTGGTGTCATTCGACTCAGCTCGACGAGCTCTTTCGAATGAGGTATAATTTGCTTTTTCGAATTTTTCACCCCAAAAAAGTGCTTGGTCCCCCCTATGGTTTTTCGATTTTCAATCGCCTGTATCTCGGTTCAAAAATTTTTCCTAGAGCTAATTTTGGTGGCATTCGACTCAGCTCGACTAGCTCTTTCAAATGATATGACATTTGTAATTTAAAGCCTGCACCCACGTACTAAAGTACAGCCAGATCCAGTCCGGCGCCGGGCACTACCCTGAAACGGGCTGGACCGGTTTTTAGCAAGGAATTTTTTTTGTCATTCTGTATTTTTTCCCTTAATTTTTTCAATCTCGCTTCGTTTTCAAATTTTGTTTTTTTAATTCCTCAATTTTTCAAAAATTTAGAATTTTAACATTTCAGTTAATTTAATTCAAAAAATGTCTGCCGACTCCTCCTTCGAATTTGAGACAAAAATAGCAATAGAATCGGAAGACAAAATTGAAAAATCTGACAACAGTCACGATTCTAGTTTAGAAGCTATCGCTTCAGGATGTTCCTCAGCTTTAAATGAAATTAATAATCTTGCATTGTCCCCACAAAATTTGGAAGAGGAGGGGAATAATAACAATAAATCTCCTTCACCGCCCCCAAATGTGGACAAAACTGAGGATGAAGAAAGTTGGTTTTTATAAATTTTTTTTAAAAATAATTTTGATTTAAGTTTTGGGTTCTGAACAAGTTTTTGGGTCCTTGCAGTCCTTATCTTCCTATTAGAGATCGGCCTGGGACTGGATCAAGGCCTGAGTTTTGCCTGTACTCAGAATCCGGGCCCAGGTTTTTTTTGACCTTCCTCGGTTTTTCCTCTATTCCCTCAAAAATATAGGTTGAACTGGAAGAAAAAATTAAATTTCAAATCGGAAAAAAATTTTTTTATGAAAATCAGACTTCCCTTTTTCTCATATTTTCTTGTATTTTATGTAAATTAAAATTAATTTTTTTTCAGATGAGACTCCAATCAATTTTCGAGGTTTTTTTATGCCTAAAATATTTTTTAAACAAATTTTTTTAAAGGACGTGTTGCATATCCATCCAAATGGCTTTCAACTGTTTCTGCTTGTCAATATTTGCCCGAGGAACAAATGATTACTACATGCCAAATTTTGGTTATTTTTCTTTAATTTTAAGAGCAGATTTTTGAGTCAGATTTTAAAATTTTTCTTAGATTTGATCTCTTATCGAAAAAAATTTCCCGGTCCTGAACAACTCGTCCAAAACGGGGATGTAATAAATTACTCGAAACACGGATTTTTTTCTTACCTGAAATCGATCCAGGATAAAATTTTGAAAAAACCCAACTTTTTTTTCTTAACCCATAACACATTCCTTGTCCGAACTCAAATTCTGAGCATGAAAATTGATCTTTTCTCTTTCTAATTTTCACGAAAATTTAAATCTGCTCTTTTCCGATTCTTCGAGGGAAGCCTTTTTCGGCCCTATCTGAAAATAATGCGGCAATCAAATTTTTTCCTTTTTCTTAAAAATGGTTAATTTTCTTATATTTTTCTCTCTATTTTTGATTTTTGCCTTAAGATTATAAACGCAAAAGGATTATTTTTCTTTCAATTTGTGAGCATTTACGTTTTTTCTGTCCGTGTTTTAGCTGACCGATGTGTGTGCGAGTTTTGTCTGTCCGGGTCCGTCCTGACAAAACACGGACGGTCACAGACTTACAAAACACGGACGGTCCTTGTTTTGTCTGTCCGAGTCCGTTTGTGTTCGTCCTTGTTTTGTCTGTCCGAGTCCGTTTGTGTTCGTCCGTGTTTTGTCTGTCCGTCTTCGTCCGTGTTTTGTCTGTCCGTCTTCGTCCGTGTTTTGTCTGTCCGTCTTCGTCCGTGTTTTGTCTGTCCGTGTTTTCTGTCAGACAACACAAAAATGTAATATTTTTTATTTTTTGCTTTTAATCTTTTCTCTATAATTGCATTTGAACATGCCACAGGTAAATTCATTTGAAATGAACGAGGGAAAAGCCTGACCTTTCTGTACAAAATAAGGAAAATTATGGAAAGGAAAAAATGAAGGAAAAAATTTGATTGCCGCATTATTTTCAGATAGGGCCCCTTTTTCCTTAAAATTTTTTTTGAATTTTTTCCATTCAATTTTCTTATCTAGATAAATCGACTTCTTCGCGTTCCAAACATTGTTTCTGTTAAATCGCCAGCTACAATTTGTGGGGACATTCATGGACAATTTTATGACCTTATGAAGCTTTTTAAATGTGGAGGGTCCATTTTAGAGACTAATTATGTTTTTTTGGGAGATTATGTTGACAGGGGATATTACAGGTTTTTAAAAATTTTTAGAAAATTTTTACGACCTTTTATTAACCATTTCTGAGTTAAAACACTCATATTTAACATTTTATAAAGATAAGAAACTAGTTGGATTCGAACCCGGGCCCAGTTTAGTTGGTAGTCTAGCGCTTTAACCACTTGACCAAAAATTTAAGGGGTGTTATTTTTATTTAATTTTCATGCCGACCCAAGCTTAGTTTTACCGACATAACTTTTTTTGTTTTTGAGTTAGAAATTTAATTTTTGAATCAAAAAATAGAGGAGACTCTGCTCTATAAAATAAAAGTGAAATAAATTTTAAATTTAATTTTTTAAATTAAAAGAATATTTTTTAATCTAAATATCATTTTATGCCGACTTACGCTTACTTTAAGGTCTATAACTTTTATTATGTTTGAGTTAGAAATTTAATTTTTATGCCAAAAAATAGAGGAGATTCTCCTCTATAAAATAAAAATAGATCAAAATTTTAAATAAATTAAAATAAATTTTTAATTTTTTAGCCTAGAAACCGTTACCTATTTATTTCTTTTGCTACTTAAACATCCAGAACGGATTACTCTTCTTCGCGGCAATCATGAAACTCGTAGAGGTTTTATTTTTTTATTTTATTTAAAAGAAATTTTATCGTAAAAATTTCGCATATCAACCATACTCCGATTCTCATGAACAATGTCCTCCCTACATTTTCTGACCATTATGAGACCATAACTCGATTTATAGTCGATCCCCTAGCCTAATTTTGGTGTCATTCGACTCAGCTTCGCGAGCTCTTTCGAATGATATATTGTTTGTCCGAATCGGAATATGAGTGTTATGACGGAATTTTTCCAATTTTCTTCCCTTCAGTTTCCCACCAATATGGTTTCTATGATGAATGTCAACAGAAATATGGAAATTCTGTTGTTTGGACTTGGTTTTGTCGTGTTTTTGATGTTCTTCCAATTTGTGCATTAATTGATGACCAAATATTTTGTGTTCATGGAGGGCTTAGTCCAGAATTGCCTACTTTAGATGCTATAATGTGCTTGCAGAGAAGTGTCGAAGTTCCGGCAAATGGGGCGCTTTGTGATTTGGTATGAGGTTTTTTTGGATTTGGGATCTTACGGGCTAGTCGAACTCCGATCACGGCTATTCGAACTCCGATCCAATGAAACTTTATGAGTCCAATAAAAAAATATTTGGATTTTTCATGGTATTGCAAAGTTGGGGTTGGTTCCAAAGCATTTCTTCATGTTCGGGACCTACGCCCACTAGGTCTGGGAACGTTCCTTACCCTATCCCTCGAAATTTCGGAAAGTTATCGCCAATTTTTAAAAATTTCGGAAAAACAATTTTAACTTTCCGAAAGTTCGAGGGATAGGGCAAGGAATGGTCACAGACCCAGTAGTCGTAGGTCCCCAACATGAAGAAATGCTTTGGAACTAACCCCAACCTTGCAATACCAAAAAACAATTTTCTTTTCATTGGACGCATAAACTAGACCAGAGCCGAAAAATTGTACCCTCCTCCCAAAATTCGTGAATTTCATCTTTTACTTTTTTTAAGGTTTGGTCAGACCCAGACGATTCTGATTGTGGCTGGTTTCTTAATCCTCGTGGTGCTGGATGGGTATTTTCTTTTAAATTATTCTTAAAAAAATTTCCAAAAAATTTTTTTAAGTTATTTGGCCGCGATGTTGTAGAAAAATTTCTTGAAGTTAATGGACTTTCACTTATTTGTCGGTCACACCAACTTGTACAGGAAGGCTTTAAATATATTTTTGACGATGTTTTGTGCACTGTTTGGTCTGGTAAAAAAATTTTATTTCCTTGATTTTTAACCAATTAATTGGCAACAAATAATAATTATTTGGTGAACCAATTATTTGGTAATCTTTAAGGGCGTATGCCTGTGTCGATTTCATGAGGCTTTTTCTCGTAGCCAGGAAAAATTTTCGGGGGGGGGGGGGGGGGGGGGGGGGGGAATTTTGAGAATTTTGGATAGGGTTGTGGTTTACGAGTCTTTTTCGGGCCTCATTTTTATCGGGCCGGTCTGACCGAGTCTTTTTCGGGCCAAAATTCGATGCCCGCCTCGTTCTTTCGGACCGGGCCCCAACCCTAATTTTGGAAGACCGTAGGCTAAAAAATTCACTTTTTTCTTAACTTTTATTTTCCTTTTCCCCATTTCGGGGGGGGGGGGGGTTCCTCTATATTCCCCTTTTGATTTTCCCTTTCAAAACTTGTAGGTATTCAACATCAAAAGGTCTCCAGGGCTGAACTTAATCAAATTTTTCAAAACAAATTTTTTTGTTTTTCTAGCCCCCAATTATTGCTATCGTTGTGGTAACCTAGCTTCTGTCTTAAAAATTCATGGGCCAAGTGGAGATCGAGAAACTATATATTTTAGTGAGGTGGAAGAATCAGAAAGGAAACGACCTGAACGTGTTACTGTACCCTATTTTTTGTAAAAGAATTTAAAAGAAATAATGTGTATTTTTTGTACCTCTTTGATATTTAATATATGGTTATTTTGACCCTTTTTCTGTTTCTGGAATTTTTTTGATAATTAAAAATAATTTATATATTGACTTGCAAAATTTTCTTTTTTATATCAATACAGTCTTGAGGCTGATTTTTAGTCGAAAATTTAAGGATTTTAAGTCGAAAATTTAAGGAATTGAAAATTTAAGGAATTTGATCATGTTTTTGCTAAACTTTGACCCTCACTGATCCTTAGTTTCTTTACATACCCCAACTATGAACTGTGCTTTCAGAACCCTTGTAGTACTTTTTTCTAACAAGGCGTGAACTTATTTCTAATATCATGGATGGGATCAGTGCTGGGTATTATATGGCTCCGGTTCCAACTTTTTCAAACCTGGGCTCGGCTTCCGGAGTTTTCAAAATATTAGCTCACGGAACCGTACCCAGCACTGGATGGGATTCCATTGGATAGTTTTTCTTTACTTGTAAGCCCATCCCGGGTAAAAATAAATAAGTCTTCAATAAATCTTTTTATTAACAAAACTATAATTTTTAAATACAAGCAAATACATTTAAATTCTGTATTTTATTATTGCACATATTTAATTATTTGAAGAATTGGATTAAGGGATTTTTTAATATAAAAATATAATTTTAAATTAACAGTAAATTATGGGGGAAGTAAAAAAAGGGAAAAACAATAAACATTGTTAACAAAAAACTTCTTGCATCATTTTTAAATTTTGCGGATAAAAAATTTGCGAACAAATATTTATCCGCAAATTTTTGCGGATAAATTTTTTATGCGAAAATTTTTTGCGGACAAAATTTCTGCGGACAAAATCTTTTACGGACAAATGTTTGTCCGCAATTTTTTTTGCGGACAAACTTTTTTGTCCGAAATTTTTTAATGAAGCAAATGAAATTTTCTGTTGTTTTTTAATATTGCATAAATACACTAAAATATATATTATTTAAATTTTCGTCAGTCGATCACTTCCTAATGCTCAAAAGCAAAACATGTAATATCTGTTACTTTGTGCTCGCAAAATATTCTTGTGTTGGCCAAATATGAGAAATCGGCTAAAAATGAGGGGATTTTTTGATTTCTGATTTTTAAAAATATTTTTAAAAATAATTGCCTGTACTGCAGACAACGTCAAATGAGGAACCAAAATGTTCTCGAGCATTTTTGGCTATTGCCCTTTTTGATGTAGCCGTGCTTTCTGCTATGCTCTAGAAAGGAAAATTTTTAAATTAAACGAAGAAATAATATGAATAAAAGTTGTGGATAAAAATTTATTTTGCGGATTCAATTTGAGGACGAAATATTTCTTTAAGAAGAGAATTGCAGACAAATATATATTTTGTCCGCAAAAATTTTTGCGGACAAAAAAGTTTTTGCGGACAATATTTGCGGACAAAATACTATTTTCTCCTTGTAAAAATTATTAACTTATCTGATTATCTCAATATACATTTCTAAAAATTGCTCACCTTATCCATAATCTTTCTCAACTCCTCATTATTGCATTTTGAATCCACAGTCACAGTTTTAGCAGCAAATTGTGCATTTTCATTGTTATTTTGGCGCGAGCGTCGTCTAAAATACCCTCCTTTTTGAACTTCTGCTTCAGGCACAGAGGGGGCTGGCTGTTGGGCACCTTTTTAAAAAAATTAATTTTAAAATTATTTTTTGATTATTTAATTGGGGGCCCATAAAATTTAATTAGAATATTCTCCAAAATTCACCGGGAATTTCCATGATTGTGAATTTGACATTGTAATTTGGACTTCCTGAAAATTCCCTTTTTATGGTTATACGCATACAATATTTGAGAGAGGTGTCCTAAACTTTTTGAATTTGGGCTAAATTGGTGTCCGCAAAAATTTTTGCGGACAAATTTTGCGGACAAAATTTTAAAATCTAGGATTTATTAAAACCCTCAAATCCACCGTATGAGGGAGCTGGTGCTGGAGCAGCTACTTCTGCGGGTGCTGGAGCAGCTACTTCTGCTGGGGCTGGAGCCGGTGCTGCAGGAGAGGATTCTGCAGCTGAACGGGAATGTCGTTTAGAATGATTCAAGAAAACAAGACAAGCAAAACTTACCAGCATTATAGCTCGGTGCTGCAGCAGGTTGTGGCGCTGCAGGTTCCGGCGCTTCCGGAGCAGCAGGTGCTGTGGCCGCAGCTGTGTCTCCGCCACCATAACTTGGAGCGGGAGCTGCTGCTGGGGCTGCAGGTTCAGACGCTGAAGAAGAAAGGGTGTATGAAAACATTAATCTCTAAAACAAACCAGCTGGGGCCGGCTCGGGCGCTGCTGGAGCTGCAGCTGGAGCAGAAACTGCATTATTATTGTAGCTGGGTGCTGCTTCTTCTGAAGCGGCATGTTCTTGAAATTGAAGCAAAGTTCCAAACTGAAGCAAAAAATAATTTACCCTCGGCTGCAGGCTGTTCGGCAGGTGCAGTTTGCTCAGCAGACGATGCTTCTGCTGCGTTATAACTTGGTGCGGCTGGTGCTTCAGGAGCAGGAGTTTCGGCTTCTTCTAATAGAATATTGTTTAGAAAATTTGATAACCCTTTTTGTTTCCCCAACAGTTAATATTTTTTAGTACTGTTGAACCTTGCTATATGATACTTACTTAAGGCTGGAAAAATCGTATCTACTAATGATGTATATCTTAAATATAGGGTATTTCTCATGAAGCTCCAACAGCTAACGAAATAAAAAATATCTTAAATTGAGGTTCCATGTATGTAAATAAGCTTGGAAGCATGTAAAGTTGAGGTCTTACTGTATTGTCCTACTGTATAGACCACACTATAAGATAGATCCAATAATATGTAGATGCACCTCTATTTAAGACACGTTTTTTAAAATTTGGTTGTTCATTAGGGAGGGGACGGTAAATGGCCTAAATGATTCCATCAATTTCCCTCCCCTCACCTGATTATAAGATACAAATTTTCAGCCTCAAAGTGGTATCTCATAGCGAGGCCCTATAAGCATAATCTTCTCTCTTTACCCTCAGACGACTCCGCTGCAGGTGACGCAGCCGGAGCTTCCGTTTCATGCTGATAATCATTATTAGCTGCCGCCGCTCCAGCACCACTGCTTCCACCACTTTCATAGCCTCCAGCAGGGGGAGGTGCTGGTGGTTGTTGGGGTGTTTCTTCAACAGCAGCAGGTTGTTGAACTTCTTGGTGAGCACTTGGAACTTCTTGAGGGGCTAAAAAGGGGGGAAATTAATTTTTTAAAAATTTATTTTTCCATATTAATTCAAAAATGAAAGGAATTATTATTGCTCTTTATTATTGTTCCAATAACTTAATATTTTAAAAGAAATTTCTAAAATTTTCAGAATTCCAATTTAAGGAAAATGAGAGAAATTTGAGGATTAAGATGACATCCTTTCTTCCTTATCTTTATTTATCATCGCTTTAGATTAATCTCTTTCAATCGAAAGCGAAATTTCGTAACATTTCTAAGCATCACTTGTGTAGGCGTAGATTAGCAAAGATGTTTAAAAGAGGGATGAAAAGGCTGTGATGAAAGAGCTGTGATGATCTTAAGAGTCATATTCGATGAAAAACCCAGATTGGGATTAAATATTTATCTCAAATTTCTAGTGCACCTCAAGTCCATTCTCTAAGAAGAACGCTGATTATTATTTTAAAAAAAGAGAAAAGAAAAATAGAAAACGAAAAAGATCAAGAAAGAAAGCGATAATCGGTAGCAAAATTAGCAGAAAGGAAGATGACACACTCCAACATGTTTTTCCCCCAAGAAAATTATTCTTATCGCGCGACAATAAAATAAATATTATTATACTCGTTTTCTCTCCGAAAAAAAATTTTTCTTTAGGAGGAATTATTAAAAAGGAAAAGAGGATGAGCAAAAAAGAGAGAGAGAAAGGGATATTCAGCGATAAACGCCATCCTTTGAAGATCTCAAAAAAATTTTTTTTGGAGAGAGAGGAATCTTCTTCCCCCTTTTACTAGAAAAATTAAAGGAACTAAAAAAGGGAAGAAAACGAGAAAAAATTTTTTTTATTTGTTTTCTTTAAAAATCTGGGCATTTTTTAGTCACTTCTAGTTCCCCGCAGTGTTTTTAGTTGTTGTTGGTTATGCGAAAGCCGCGCAATTACGCGGCGATTTACTGCAACTTGAATGTGTTAATGGGGAAGGATAAATGTTTGGAGAGGATTTTGGGATGAATTGTCTTGGAGGGAGTGGGCGATATCCACGAGAGGGACAGAAGCAAGTCCAAATTAAAAAAAAACGCAACGGAAGACCAAAGATCAACCCTTTTTGAGCCCTTTTCTCTACTAGGCTCATCTCTGGTCCCGAAGAGATTAAGTAAAAAATAGAGGCAGGGTTGTACGCCAAAATTTGCGTTCAACCTTTGGCGTTTTGTATTTGGCGCGTTTTAAAAATTTGAAAATTGACGTTTGGCTCCACACGCAAAAATTTTTGACGCACAACCCTGAATAGAAGAATTGCTTTATGGGAAAATTTTAGACAAAACTTATAATCCAAAGGAACTGTTTTTTTAATTTTTTAGAGGAGGAAATTTCTAATGATGAATGTCTCACCCTGATTATATGTCTCATGCTGAGGTTGTGGCGCATATGGCAAAGGTTCAGGCTGGGCATGAGGAGGTTGTTCTGGTTGTTGGTAACCACCGCTAGCGTGCACTGAATGACCTCCATCACCTCCGGATACTTGATAGGAGCCGCCGCTTGGAGGGCCGCCACCGCAACCTGATAAAGTAAATAACTATGGTTAAAATTGAAAGAGACCTCCTCCACCGCCACCACCACTGCTACATCCTCCACCTCCTCCGCCGCCTCCACTACTACATCCTCCACTGCTGCAACCGCCTCCACCCCCTCCACTGCTACATCCTCCACCACCTCCGCCTCCACTGCTGCAACCGCCTCCACAACCACCGCCCCCACCACCACCAGCACTAACTTGAGGCTAAATAATGGTATAATTTTTCCTAACAAATGATAACTAACTGCAGCGTATTGACCTCCACCACTAGAAGCACCTCCTTCACAGCCGCCTCCTCCACCACCCGAGCAGCCGCCACTAGGAGCAACAGCTTAAAAATATAAGAGATAAATCAGGTCTCAATAAATTACAGAAACCTGAACATCCACCGCTTTCACAACCTCCACCTCCTCCTCCGCCTCCACTGCTGCATCCACCGCCTCCTCCGCTGCATCCACCTCCGCAACCGCCACCTCCGCTGCAACCTCCACCGCCTCCACCACCACATCCACTTTCGCAACCACCGCCCCCTCCGCCTCCACTGCTACACCCACCTCCACACCCTCCACCTCCACTGCTGCATCCGCCTCCGCAACCACCACCTCCTCCTCCGCCTCCACTGCTGCATCCGCCTCCGCAACCACCACCTCCTCCTCCGCCTCCACTGCTGCATCCGCCTTCGCAACCACCACCTCCTCCACCGCTACAACCTCCTCCTCCACCTCCGCAACCACCACCTCCACCGCTACAACCACCTCCTCCACCTCCACTGCTGCATCCGCCTCCGCAACCACCACCTCCTCCACCGCTACAACCTCCTCCTCCGCCTCCTCCGCAACCACCGCCTCCTCCACCGCCGCAACCTCCTTCACCGCCTCCTCCACTGCTGCATCCAAGTTGAAGATCGATACTAGAACCTCCACTGCTTCCGCATCCACCACCACCACCTCCTCCACATCCGCCACCACCGCCTCCACATCCTCCTCCACCGCCTCCACATCCTCCTCCACCGCCTCCACATCCTCCTCCACCGCCTCCACATCCGCCACCACCACCTCCACATCCTCCTCCACCGCCTCCACATCCGCCACCACCGCCTCCACATCCTCCTCCACCGCCTCCACATCCTCCTCCACCGCCACCACATCCTCCCCCTCCATCGCCTCCTCCATCGCCTCTTCCACCGCCACCATAACCTCCTCCTCCTCCGACTGCTCCAATTTCATTACCACCGCCACAGTTAACAATTATTGGGCCTAAATTATCTCTAAAATGGGAATGTTAATTATAAATTAACCTCTTGAGCCTCCACCACCTCCGCTGCCTCCTCCACCACCACCGCCACCACAACCACAAGATGGTGGTGGTGCACAAACAGGTGGGGGTGGGGGTGGTGCACAACTTTAAAAGAATTTTGTCTTAAATTTTGAGTAGAAACATACCAAGAATTGCAACTTCCACCACCACCTCCTCCACCTCCCAAACTTCCAAACAAAAAGGCATTATTAAAAGGGAGAGCCAACAATAATAAGACCATCGTCCAGGCTTTCCGTTGATGCCGAGAAGGCATTGTTGTTGAGTATTTGATTAATAACATTAAATATATTTGGGAAAGATGAACAGGTTGAGTTGCCTTACAACTTTCAAATAATTTTAGAAATGAGAATCGACAACTCTAAACAATAAGCTGCAAGTAGCTCAGTTAGTAGAGCATCTTTAGCGGTAGTTAACTAAGCTTCTTGCAGGAATCGAACAATAAAAATTAGGGTAGAAGGAATAGTTGAAGGAAGAGGACATAGTATGCTGGGAGGATCAAAGGGAAAGGAACCATGGGTTGAAGGACCATTTTACTTCCAAATTTTTCGTCTTCCATATCCCAGGGTATGGAAGATTTATCAAAGAAAAAAGTAGCTCAGTAAGTAGCACACCTGTACCGGTAAGTTAACCAAGCTACTCTAGCAATAACTGTTAGTTAGCTTCCTGCCGGCAAGTTTAGTAATTATTTGCAACTTTTTGGCTTTATATTGTTAGCAACTTCAACTTACTAGATAATTTCTAAATTATCACATAAAATAAACAGCTAATTTGATAAAAAATAATCTTTTTGATTTGTGACTGCTAAAAGTCTGGCGCAACTTTTGTTCCTCTCTTTTATGTTAGCTTATCTTTGAGCGATAAATTAAACTGTTTTTGATATTTTTGGATGGGCAATAAATGATAAAGAGGTGGAGCTTTTTTAAGGAGATGAGCCAGAAATAAATGAATAAAATTTATTCACAAATGGGCAATTTTCCTTTATTCTTGCACAAATGAGTAGAAACAAGAAGAAAAGCCGACTGGTGTCCGAGGAGAGAGATGAAGCCTTTGTGGGCAAGAAAAGTTGTGTTTTAGGAGATGAATTGGTTGCAAAGCGCTAGAGGGAGAGGAACAATAAAAAATGGTGGAAGGGAAATAGTAGGGTGGAGGGAACGTAGTAGAGCGAAGGGAACATAGTAGGGTGGAGGGAACGTAGTAGAGTGAAGGGAACATAGTAGAGGGAAGGGAACATAGAGGGAAAGGAACCGTGGGGGTGAAGGGAGAACGTTGGTCAGTTATACCATTTTCCTTCTTCCACATCCTTCTCTTCTTCTTTTCTCGTCTTCCATATCCACAACCCGCTTAATCTCCTCTATTGCGAAAACTTGGTTAAATAGCAACTGCGCACACGTCTTTATAGCTGTCAGATATTAAAAAAGAATTAATTAATCTGACGAGTCCGCCAATTTTTTCGTTGATCATCCCAAAGGTTTCAAGTTCTTGTTGTTCTTTTTTTTGCAAAAAATAACCAAAAAGATCACATAACAAAAAATTATTGGAATTTCTAATTTTTTTGACAATCTCCCGTTGTTTCCTTTCAGAATATTTTTTATTTCTCAGCTTTGTTTGACTGTTTTTAATAGGGAAAACAGAAAAAAGAAATTCTGATTTTTATTGATATATTGACTCAGAAATTTAATTTCTGATTTTAATTCTGATATTTAATTCTGATGTGTAATTCTGATTTTTAATCTGATTTTCTGAAATTTAATTCTGATAATTCTGATTTATAATTTTAGTAATTCTGATATTTAATTCTGAAATTATATTCTAATATCAATTCTGATTTCTAATTATAGTACTATCTAGCAGAGGTGTTTCGAAATTTCGATTTTCGATTTTCGTTTTTCGATTTTCGAGGTTTTTTTCCATTCGATTTTCGATTTCCGATTTTCGAAATTTTGTGATATTTTCGATTTTCGATTTCCGAATTTTTGAAAAAATTTGAATTTTTGGCGCCAAAAATGAAAAATTCTGGCTTAAAGGCCATCATAAATTTAAAAAATTTTCGCCTGCGGCGCAGAAAAAAGAAGATTTTTGGCTTAAGGATGCTCCAAAATTTTAAAAATTTTCGCCTGCGGCGCAGAAAAAAAGAAGATTTTTGGCTTAAAGATGCTCCAAAATTCTCAAAATTTTCGCCTGCGGCGCTAATTGGAGGAAGCCCTGATCTATTAACAATATTATGCTTCGGCTCCGGTTATTGGTATTTGCTTTAATTAAGTTAGCTCTAGTATATTGGAGGATTTGCGTGAATTAAGGCCCCCTTTCCCATGCCAGAACCCTATGCCAGGTACCGCCCAACCATGAGTAAAGCGACCTAGCTCTGCTTTACTATATTAAGGGATTTTACTCAAATCCTCCATTATCCCTCTTAACCCACACAGATCTCATGATGAGAGATCCATTTGAGACCTAACATAACAAAAATTAATTTTCAAATTTCTTATTAAAAATTTTTTTTCGATTTTCGTTTTTCGATTTCCGATTTTCGAGGTTATTTTTCTTTCGATTTTCGATTTTCGATTTCGAAGATTTTGAAAAATATTTTCGATTTTCGATTTCGATATTTTTGGATTTTTTTCGATTTTCGATTTCCGATTTTCGAAGATTTTTTTGTTTCGAAACACCTCTGCTATCTAGATAATTCTGATAATTATGATAATTCTGATTATTAATTGTGATATTTCTGATTTTTTTGATATTTAATTCTGATATTTTAAATTTATTTTGTTTTATATTTCTGAATTTATATTCTGATTTTGACGCTATGTAATTTCTGATTTTGACAAGTGATTTAATTCTGATTTTTGCTTCCTTATTTTCTCGCAAAATAAACTAGCATAAATATAATTAATTATCTTAAAAAAAGTTTTAATATAAAAACAGAAATTTGTAAGGGAGAAATTACGCAAAGCTGTAAATATGATCTATTATTCAATTTTATGTTGTCATAATACAACCAGCTATTGAATAAACAAAAAATATATATTCTTGTGTTTAAAATACCCTAAGGGAGGATAATAAGGAAATATTTAAAAATAAAAAATAAATTAAAATTGTTCAAGCAAAATACTAAGAAAATTCCTTTGTTGAAAAAAAGGAAGGCATATTCTTAGGGATTTATTTTATATAAAATGAAAAATATTTGATGAAAAATTCTGAAATTTCTGGAGAAGTTAGTTAAGTATGTTAAATAAATTTGAGAAAATTATTAGAAATTTTAGGCTCTGATTATTAGTTCTGAAGACAGCATCACATCAAGAAAACTTCCTCATTGAGGCTCTATTGTTATGTCCGAGGGTAAATTTAATAAAATTATTACTTTTAATTTTTCAAGAAACAATTATAAACGTTATAATTATCCATTTATGTCAACACTTTAAAAAATAAATAATTATTATGTGTGTAAATTTAATTTTAATTTGTTTCAAGTAGCTGTGTTACTGTTGATATTTATTATAATTTATAAGGGACCCGCCCAAAACATCGCGCTGCCATAACAAAGCAAAGTCATAACTTGCTTCAAGATTTCCGAATCTTGTCAAAGTTAGTGTTAAACGATTCCTCTCATCGAGCTAAAGAGTACCAAATTGGTACCATTGTAGGGGCAAGTAATTTTCTAGCTAGTTATGACTTTGCGTTGTTACTCTGTCAGAAATTATAAGCAACCCCAAGTTTTTAAGTCAGCTAAAAAGACCGGAGTTGGGGCCTGGGTCCGAATCCGGATATCGAAAAGATATCGAAGAAAATCGAATCGTTCCGGACTCTAATTAAAAGACTTGTATTTAAACTCAAAATTATTTTAAAAAATATTTTAATTAGAATATTTAAAGTAATTTAAAAATTTTATTCGAACAGCAGAAATAATTTTTAACGAAAAAAATGCATAATGGGGAACATACTAGTGATGTTCGGGAGAAGAAAAAACTCGGGAAACGGGAGTCGGGTCGGGAAATGACCTCGGGAGTTGGGATACCCGAACATCACTAGAACGTACCGACATAAAAGATAAATTTCCGATCCCCAAAAATCGGGATTTACACCCCAAAATCGTCAGAGAATTCCCGATTTTCGTGAATTGGATAGAATATGGGGCTCTATACGCCCGGCTTGATATTTTTTCCTTACATTTTTTACTGGGTATTTTTCCCAACTTTTTATGTTTGTGATGGGTGCCATAAGGAAGAACTGAGATAATTTTTCTTTTAATTTTATAGAAATGCTTAAAAAAACTGATGTCTGTCCGTCTTCGTCCGTGTTTTGTCTGTCCGTCTTCGTCCGTGTTTTGTCTGTCCGTCTTCGTCCGTGTTTTGTCTGCCCGTTTATACGGGAATGATAGCAAGAGAAATAAGTCACCATTTTTTCCTTACGGCAAGATCACAAACATCAAAAATGTAGAGAAACATGACCATTCTGAGCTACACAAAAAAAGTAAGGAAAAATATCAAGCCGGCACGATCTGCGTATAGGGTCGAATATGGCATAGAATGGATGGGCATAGAATGGATGGGCTTTGTCTCACTTTAAAAAGGAGCAGAAGAACGAAGAAGTGGAAGGGTCGAAGAAAGGAGAGAAATTTTGAGAAAAAACGGAAGCGGAAGAAAGCCCATCCCAGCCGCACATGATTAAAAATTGAAAATTTTTTTTTTCATTAAATTTTTCTTATTAAATTTCTTCTTATTTTTCAACTCTTCAAGGGTTCTCAATCTAAATTTTTTTTAAATTTTTAAAATTTTTTTTAAATTTTTTTTAAAAAACCCCCACCATTGTAAATATACTACGACAACTCTCCACAAATTTTCTCGCCTCTCTACGTTTTTTTAAATTTTTTATATGACCCAAGGCATTGTAAATTTTGTTGTCCAATTCATCTGAAGCCCCTTCCTCCTGCGCTTGAATAATTTCATCGGCAATATATTCTCCAAATAATCTTTTTAAAATTAGATTACATCCCCTGCTTAAGATGGCTTTTGCAACTAACTAAAAATATAAAAATTTTTCAAAAATGTAAGGGTTCGAAATGGATAATTTTGGATTTTCTAATGAAATCCTTCAAAAAAAATTTTTCGTTAAAAATAAGTTTAAGTTAGGTATCGTAAATTTCAGTTTCAGGGGTGTGCGAGTTTTGCTTTAAAATAGGGCTGTCGATTTCAAACCAAACCGACCATAAAAACTTAAGATCATTTCAATTTTAGTTAGCCGAAAATTTCGGTTCGATTTATCGACTGGGTTCGGTTAACTGAAGAATTTGATGAAACCGACAACCCTACTTCCAAATACAGTATTTATTGTAAACCTGGGAGAGACAAATCTACCTCGATTCTTGTACCACTCTCAGTGCGGTCACTAGTATCCCCTTACAATAATAATAAATCTTCACCTTAACTTCCTTATTTGTCGACGATTTGGAATATTTATGTATTTGGTCGTGCAAATCAACGCTTTCATGGCCTTGATCACGCATTCGTTTTAAATGGCGTTTCTGGTTGGCATTCAGCCAGCTTTTGTGTTCGTTCAACTGTTCGTGGCCTAGATCAAGGTCATCGTTTTCGTCCAAATATTCATTGTTATTATTGCTAAAAATTTTAAAAAAAATTGAGAAAATAAATAATAAATGTTGAATTTAAGAATGCCTTAGCAGAATGGGATCATGGTACTTTTCCGTTCCACACCCAACTACTATATGTCCACTAATAAATTATTGATTGATGATAGACTACACAATTATAGGAGAGACAAATATCGGGCGAGGGGTGTTAGAGAAATTTTTCCCTGGCCGGCCGGAGGAGGGGGCTGGCCAGTTATTGCCATTGGGTCGTGCGACAAAATGCCACATGACAAAATGTCAAGGGACAGAATGTCACAGGCCAAAATGCCAGGGGATGAAATGTCCAGGGACAAAATGTCAACTGCCAAGTTGCCAATTTTTAAAAATACTTTTAAAATAAAAGCCGCTCGGCAGTGATCGAACTGGCGACCTTCTCTGTATAGGCGGATGCTCTACCAACTAAGCTATTAAGAAGCTAAATCAATTTTACTATTAATGCATCATGAACCTATTGGAAAGCTTTTTTCCTATTGAACTGTTGAATACTTTAAATGCCCTTTGTTCAAATTTCCAACTCTACCAAAAAATCAAAATTTTTGATTGATTGTTAAAAAAAAAAGCAATGATTTAAAAAACTAACTTTTTCAAAAAAAAATCTGATTTTTCGACACTATAGATCATAACTTTTTTTTACCAGTAGCCTATTTAATGCTCTATCCAATGGTACCTAGAGCAAAAAAAAATAGCTTCGTAAGTTATAGGGTCCGGGACTCAGTTGAGTTGGTACTCAATTGAGAGTAAGAAAAAGATTAAAAATACCTAAATTTCAAAGTGCCAATTTTAAAATGGAAAATTTTCAAATAATGTATTTGGCATAGTGTTAAACATTTGGTGTTATGTATATTATACTTTTTATTTTGTTCGCCATTGTTACTAAGAACAAAAATGTTTGGCTATATTTTTCTTTCTGCAGGGGCATACTCTCTTTAACAATTAGGTGTTTTTAAGTAAATCGATAGAAATTTTTTATCCAATTCTTTTGCTTTCAGATATTTTACAGTTAGATTTATTTTGCCCGTTTTATTTTAATTTTTTCTTGCATTAACTATTGTTTGCAACTTTTAATTTTTAGCAGATTCTCCAAGTTCCCCGTCACCAAATTTGGAGTGACGGGGAACTTGCTGCCTTAATACTTGTGGTGGTTATTCCATAAAGTTGCCTACAAGGCAAAACAACGTTCGGATTTACTAGATGGTTTGATGAAGTCTTAGATGCACTGGCCGTTTAATGACCGGCGAATGGGATCCGAGGTCGGAATTTTTTGATAAATAAATATAAATTATTTTTTTAATTTTTAGCATTCGAATTGAGCCTCCTAGTACAATTTCTAATCAACAGAGCCGTATTCAAGTTAGTGCATTTTAGAATACTTATATATATATTAAAATTTAAAATTATTAGCAAAAGCCCTCAGCTAGAAGTGACAAATTTTCCTCAATTAATTAGCAGGAATACTGAGGATTCCACAACTGGATTACCTTGTGGAATTGGAGGTTCTAAACTTGCTGGGAAAAAGGTTTTAAAAAAATAATTTTTAATGTTATTAATTGTAACTGGTTTAGAAGAAGACGACGGTCACGGTCAAGATCCGGGTTTACGCAGAACTGGGAAATTGTTTGGGGGTTTAATGTTAGATATTCGGTGTGTTAATTTAAAAATAAATTTTAATTTTTAAAGTCGGAAAGCCCCACATTATTTATCCGATTTTACTGATGCGTTAAACCTTCAATGTATAGCAACTACTTGTTTTATGTATTTTGCACTGTTGGCCCCAATTGTAACTTTTGGTGGTCTTCTTGAAGAAGCTACTCATCAAAGAATGGTTATTTAATTAAAGGAATATTTTTAATTCTTTTAAAGGCAGTAATGCAGAATTTAGCTAGCGGTGCGATCTGTGGCATCATATATCACTTGTTCAGTGGCCAGCCTCTAACTATAATTGGCTCTACAAGTCCTGTACTTGTTTTTGAAACAACTGCCTTTGATATTTGCAATGTAATAAAAATAATTATATTTTATTAAATTAATAAAATATGGAGGAGATGAAACTATACTAACTGCATAGTAATTAGTATAATTTCCTATGATATTCAGACAATGTCTGTTAAGTATTTTGATCTACTCGGACAGCTTTACCAGTTCAGAATCTTTATTTCAAAAAATATTTTTAATTTTACATCGAATATTCTATAAATGTTGACACTCCCAACTTTTACCTTTTAAGATTGCCAGATATGGGACATGGAAAATGTGAATGTACTCCTAACATGAATGGAATGAATAGTGATGACTGCGAAGACTTTCACAACGATTCACCATGGAGACCAGGCATTGAAGATCAATCAAATGAATGTAAAAGATGCGAATCATGCTACTCGGTAATTAATTTTTTTAAAAATAATGTTTAACAAATATTTTTTAGTTGCCATTTTGATTGGGCAGTTTATAATGCTTCTGGATTTTCTTCTGGAGGTGTTCGTGATGATTGTCAACATAACACAATGGAAAACAATTGTGAGCAATGCAATCCAAATTTTTATCGAGATCCTCAAAGGTAAAAATTTAGAAAAAAAAATGGCAAAGTTGTATTTGATATTTAGGCGATTTAAGGATAATAGTATGGACATCCAGATAAAGATTAAAGTTAAAAATATTTTCTAATCCCCTTCTAATATATTCTATAAACGAGGCTTATTTATTTATTGTAGAGAAAATATTTTAATTTTACAGAATTTTACAAAGTCCCGATATTTAAAAATTTTATTGACTTTGTTTAAGTAATTGATCTTTTTTGGGTTTCGAAAATGAAGAATTCGGAATTTGAAGAATTCTTAATATGTTTTCTTTAACTGGAATATATTTTTAGATCCATTCGAGATCCAAACGTCTGCAGACCATGCTAATGCGATCGCAGTGGTTCTAAATTCGAAGGAATTTGTGAGGGTGAAGAAGAGCCAGAACGTGGATTGGTTGCAGGAAAATGTTATTGCAAAAACAATGTTGATGGACCAAAGTAATTTTAAAAATTTTGAGAAAACAAAAAAAATTTTCGTAATTATCTAAAGTTGTGATCGATGTAAAAATTGATTTTGGGAAATGAGAAAAGATCCTGATGGTTGTCGGCCATGTTCTTGGAATCTAATTGGGACTTATGGAAACGAAGGTTGAGACAAAGTGACAGGGAAATGTACTTGTAAGGCTCTTGTAATGGGAGAACAATGTGATCATTGTCTTCAAGAACATTATGGACTAAGTGTTGACGATCCTAATGGATGCCAGACTTGGTAAAAAATTTTATATTTGACTTTATTTTTTTTTTGTAAAATTTTTATGAAACATCTATAATGTTGGATTTTTTTTTAAATTTAATTATGAATGTAATTAAAATTTTTGATTTAAAAATATTTTATAAATTCGACTAATTTTTTAAATATTTTTTAGTGATTGCGATCCTGGTGGCGCTTATGCCAATTACTGTGATAGTGCTGAGGGTATGTGCCGTTGCAGACCAAATTATATTGGGAGGAAAATGGATATTTCTGGCGATTCATCGATAAATATACATTTGAAGTAACTTTTAAAAATTTTTTAAAAATTAAATAGTTTTGATCTTTAAAAAAAGTTGACTTTTTGGGTTGGGTTTTGCTCCTTTTTTTCTCTTTCCGGTCAACCTTTTGTAAAAAAGATGGTGTGAAGTACAAGTTACTTCCGACTATAAAAAAATTGATGGAAATTTAAAAACAATTAAGTTTATAATATAAAAAGACCTAAAAACTTTTTTCTCAGTAGGATCAAACTTTACAAAATTTCCGAGTAGATGGGCGGGTTGTGCAAGGAGCAAAAAATGAAATAATTCATTAATTCATTTTATAAATTTTATTTATTTTTTTTGTAAACATTTTATAAAATTAAAGTTTATTATCTCCCGTTTTCAATTTAATTTATGAAAATAATTTTTTAATATTCACTTTAATTTTTTAGTTAATAATGAGTTCCAATCGACGACGACCAGCTAGTAATTCTTCTGATGCTCCACCTGCTAATAGATCTCGGATTGACAATGGGCTTAATATTCTACCAACTGCAAATAATAACAATAATAACAACAACAACGTTCCAATCAACAACTTAGCAAACAACAACAATAACTTACCAAACAACAACAACTTACCAAACAACAACAATATTGACGTGATTTTTACAAATTAAATTAATTTTGTTATTAAATTTAATTTTTATTAAAAAATTCTTTTTATGGGTAATAAAAAATTTTTATTTCTATAAAGTTGGATGCAATAATAGCCGCTGAAAGGGCACGTGCTAATATTATTGAAATGCCGCCTGCGGCTATGCTTCTTCCACTCATAGACATCCGCAATCGAATGACATCATCCAATTATGCCTTTGCCGGATGGCGCACAAATCACGTATTTAAGTAATTTTTTGTGTAAAAAAAAAAATTAAAAAATTTAATTTAAAAATTTAATTTAAAAATTTTAGTTCTCTGACTGGGCTTGTTCAATTTGTACATCGTGGTGCAACTCTTAGACGCAGCTTTGATCGGTGTGACGTTCGTGTTAGTTTTGGCTTTGGCACTGATACCCAGACTGTTGGTATATATGCTTATGATCAATGCGCTGCTATTCTTGAGACTGCCCGGGTTAATGAGGTAATTTAAAAAATTTATTTGAAATGATTTCTTTTAAAGATCTGCACATTTACCGCACTTACGGTGGTGGAACAAGGGGACAATAGAGGACGGTGGACGGGCACCGTACCTTTTGTTTTGCGATTTACACGTGCGTCAGCATTTGCTATTACTGGGACAAACAACAACAACAACGTAGATAACAACAATAATAATTTGCAGCAGGCTCCCGCTGAAAACAACAACAACATTCCTATTGGTAATAATAAAAGAAAAAAATATATTCATGTAATTTTTAGTAGGAAATATTGCCAATCAAAGAGAGATGCCGGGAACAAACAACGGCGCGGCAAACAACGTACTTCCTATTGGTAATAATAATAATAATAGGAGGAAAAAATATTTTGTGTAATTTTTATTAGGAAATATGGCCATGCAAAGAGAGGTGCAGGGAACAAGCAGCAGCAGCTCTACAAACAACGTAGTCGCGGCACCAGTTCCTCGTGTTTCTCAAACTAATGCACGTGCAAATCGTGAGCGTGCTACGGATCGAGGGGTAGATATTTTAGAAAAATTATTCAATATTTAGATATAAAATTTTTTACTATTTTCTTTTAAGTAATCTATATTTTATTTTAAGTAATCCAACGAATAGAGGATTAATAAAATAATCGAGGATTAATAAAATAATTTGGATTTTCTTTTAAGTAATTATTTTTAATTTAAGTAATTTTCACTCAGTTAAAAAATGTTTATTCTAAATTCAATAATTTAGTAATTAAAATTAAAGAATTTTTTATTCATTTTATTTGTATTAATCAAATTAACTTAGCTTTGTCAAAAAAAATTATTTTTGAATGTTTTCATGATTTAAAAAAAAATCATGTTTTTGAAAAAAAAAAAAATCAGTTTTCAAATGTGAAATAAAAAATAATCATTTTTTGACAACTTCAATTTTTCTATTTTTTAAATTTAATTAAATTTGTTAAATTGTTTTATTAAATAAAATTCATATATTTTTTAAATAAAATTAAAAAATGTTATTAATCTCTTTTTGTTTTTTTAAATTCTATTAATTAATTTAATTCTTTAAAAAAAAATTATTCATGTTTTTTGACAATTTCAATTTATAAATGTTTGGAATTTCTATTTTTAAATTTAATTTTGTTAAATTGTTTATTAAATAAAATTCATATGCCTTTGATAAATTTAAATTTTTTTATTTAATCCAAGATGTAAAATATTTAAGAAAAATTTTTTTTAATTTTATACATTTAATTTCAAAAATTTTTTAGATTAATCATGTTTTTTGACACTTTCAATTTCTAACTGTTGGGAATTACTATTTTTAAACGGATATAAATTTTTTTATTAAATAAAATACATGTCTTTGATAAAATAAAATTTTTTATTTAATCTCAGATGTAATAATATTTTTTTGAAAAAAATATTTGTTTTTAAAATATTATCTAATTAATTGTTTAGCATTTTTTGAAAAAAAAAAATAAATTGTTTTTTAAATTTTATATAATTAATTTTTTATAATTAATTTTTCAAATTTTTTACAGATTAATCATGTTTGTTGAAAATTGCAATTTATAAATTTTGGGAATTTCTAGTTTTAAATGGAATTAAATTTGTTAAATTTTTTATTAAATAAAATTCATGTGTCTTTGGTAAAATTAAATTTTTTTAAATCTCTGATGTAATATTTTTTGAAAAAATTTATTTTTAAAATATCATTTAATTTATTTAAAAACTAGAAGGATAAGTTTTGTTTTAAATTTTATCTAATTAATTTAATTTTTTAAAAAATTAATCATGTTTATTGACAATTCAATTTAGGAATTTCTATGTTTTAATTTAATTGAATTGCTATTTTTCTTTGATAAATTTAAAAAAATTATTTTTTCTCGGATGTAATAATACATTTTAAAAAAAATCTCGTTACAATAAATACGTATATATTTTTAAAAAAGTGTTTTTTAATTAATTTCTAAAATATTTAATAAGTGTGTAATGGTCGAGAATATACCTAGTTTTTAATTTTATTACTTTAAAATTTGATAATAAATTTTTAAATTGTTGAGTAATCTACTTTTTTGGTTGAAATTTTTTAATAAATTATTTATAATGAACATTGTTTGGAATATTTAAATAATATATAAATAATTAGTTAAATGCACGAAATGCTCTGTGGAACCAAGATTTGAAATGATTCATATAGGAGAAAATATATAGAATAAAATTAGTCATGTTTTTTGACAATGAATATTTTCTAGTTTAATTCGAATATTTTCTAGTTTAATTTGGAGGGTACTTTTTATTCGGAAATTCAGTCCCTATGTACTTTTAAATCGTTTTTTGTTGATCGTAACCTTGTTAAAAATAAAAATTTAAAAAAATGTATTCTAGTCATCATCATCATCCTTAGTAGCATCTCCATCGCCATCACCATTCTGGGCCTTCCAGAATGCCCGGGAGCGTGAGGTTGCAGCTGCAACATCGGCTCTCCGGGCATCTGGAAGGCCCCCGGCTGCAAGAGCTGTATCGCCACGTTTGCGAGGGCGTATTGGAAGAACTCCACCTCTTGGAGTATATGTCAATCCTGAGGCCGTTCAAAATAACGGTTAGTTTTCTAGTTGTGAAATTGTCTTTAGGTGGGGGGTATTGATTTTAGGGAGGGGTACTGGTTTAATTCTAACCTAGCAAAAAAAAATTTTAATTTAGTGAGAAGAGCTGTCATCGATGACGATGATGATGATGATGATGACGTAGAAGTTGTGGAAGTGACTCCACCCAGCAGGCCTGCATATTTTTTTCGCGAAAATGGTTTGGAGTTGGAGGTCCCTGAGGATGATGAGGATAATGAGGGTTTAGGAGCGCGAGAGGTGAAAAAATTTGCCTTACATGTGGTAACGCTCCCTCCTAATTTTGACGCCCAAGAGGAAGAATGCTTTTGCCAGGAGCCTTTTGCAGGCACCCGAGTTGTTTTTATGGCATGCCTCCACAAAATGCATTATAATTGTTTTGTTCAGTGGGCGCAAGGCTCACGTGTGTGCCCGTATTGCCGCCGTGACATGCTTCATGGCGCGGCGGTTGACGGGCGCGCACGTGATGGGCAGGGATCCTCATCCAATACTTAATACTAAAATTATTACTTTTTAAAATTAAGGCAAGAGGATCCCTGTTTTATTTGCTAATGTTATTTATAATTAGTTTTTGTTACTTTATTAATATCCCGCCCCCACCCCTGTTTGAGTCTCAGATTAATTTTACCTTTTATTTTTCATGCCTCGGTATTGTCAGATTTCCTTCTTTATAAATGTTAAATTTTTCCGTTAGACCGATTTTTGCCGCCGAAGGCTATTTTTTCCTTCCTAATACTTGCTCTTTACCAGTAATCTTTTAAGGAAAAAAATGATTGACATTAAAGACAGCAAAATCTGAGACTCAAATAAGGGTGGGGGTGGGATATTAATAAAGTACCTAGTTTTTTTGTTAACTTGCCTGCCTTAATACTTTTATTTAAATTAGTAAATGTCTTAATATTATTTTAAATACATGCCTTAATCTTTTAAATAAGTTAATTTTCATAGAATTATTTTAAATATATGCCTTTTTTATTATTAAATAATTATAAACCATATTATACCTACATTTTTAATTAAATAAATAAAATTGTTTTTATAAGAATAAATCAAATGATAATTTGTTTTGAAAATGGGCAATTAAAGCGTGTCGGGCTACAGAACCCGGAATGACCAAAACACGGACTTTTAAAATCATATATTTAAAAAATCAGAATTTATTTAAATAAGAATTTTTAAAATCAAATTTATTTAAATCAGAATATTTATAATAATCAGAATTTTTTAGAATCAACATATAAAAATAATCCTGAAAAGTTTTTTTTAAATTTTCTCTTGACTATGTTTTGGTATGGTCAGTATTTTGGTCGTTGCTTGCTTTGTCGTTCCATGTTTTATCCGTTCCGTGTTTTGGCATTCCTTCTTTTGCCCCTCCCCCAATTAATTTAGTATTTCACTAATTTAGAGAGAGACCCTACAAATATTTGAAAATTTCTTTAATTTAAAAATTTATTGTATTCAATCTTATATGGGAATTTAAATCTTTTAATTATAGGCACAAATTCAACAAGAAATGAATAACGACCCATTTATAATCGAATCTGTACAGCAATTAAATTCAAGATCTCGAAATACCAGAGGGGAGGTCTGTAATGGGCGGTTCAACCCACTTGAAGAACATTCTCGGCCAGATTTAACAATGACAACTCTAATCACACGATTACTGGATCGGGTATTAGCTGGATCGGGTATTAGCTGGCCGGCCTCCACCGCTTCGAGTTGGGTTGCAACTACACCCGCCAGCATTTCACAACCCATTCACAGTACCGCTTCGCCCACCAGCTCAGAATAATCCTGCAGCGTTGGCAGCAGCAATTGAGCGCTTGAATGAGATGTCTCAAGCTGGAATTGACTTGCTGGCGGGCACCACAGTGACTAAGGTAGTTGCTGTTTGGCCTCTGAATCCCCAGTTGACAGACAGTCCAGCAGATCATACAGGTGAGTAACAGTCTTGCTTTACATATTATTATTAACTATGTAAGGCGTTTCTGTTATTCAAGGTCATGCAATGTTGATGTGGAACACAACTTAACACCACAATGCCGATCAATTGTCCAAGTGGTTAATCCAAATGATCGGTATTGTCTTGCACGTGCTGTGAACATTGGGCTCAAAAGAATTAGATTGATGGAGGTGAATGGTCCGCAACAACAACAACAACAACAATTTCGTTCTTTCTGCAGGCAACAAGAGCAACATTTCGAGGCAGCAGTAGAACTTATGCAGAATGCGGGTCTTCCACTTGATTTACAATATTATTCGCTCGACCATGTTACTGCCATTCAAAATTTTGTTAATCAAACAATGGGTGGGGAAATTCGAATTGTCGTTTTCCAAAAAGAACAACAATATCGGATTGTATTTAAAGGTTACCCTGCTAAATTTTCCACAAAATTTGTTTTATCTAAAGGAATCTAAAGGGATCTAAAGATATCCACAATCATTTTAGTAAAATTTTTATATTTCAATTTTTAAATATTTTTTTGATATTAATTTTTATTCAATAAATTTATAATCTTGGAAATTTTTTAACTAAGGGTAAAAGAAAATTATCAAACAAATTATCCATCTGTGTTTTATTAGTCAATCCTGTCATAATAATCCGTCCAGAGATGTATATTAGATATGCAGTTTCTTTTTCTTCTTTGTTTTTCATTTTGAATCGAAGTGCCGGAAATATAGATGGCTCGTAGAATATTTGGCAAATATCCTTTTGTATCAATCTTTGTTGTTTAAGATGTCCATAAATATTCTCTATAGCTAATCTATTTGGTTGTCGATAAGAGCCAACTATATTTGTAACTCTTAGGTGTCTAACGCATATATCATACATTTCCTCGCATTTTGCCGCTTTATATGACGATTTTATACTTTTCGTTATCCTCCAAGCTATTTTTCTTGCGTCCTCAGGACTTGGAACTCCAGTTAATACTACTTTGCTAGATTGAAATATTAATGCTGCCGTTGTTTTATAATTTTGATGTCTAATACGCATTATTATAGCATGGAAACGCTGGGGATTATATTCTGTATTAATCCCATTTCGAGCTATTTGATGAAAATTTTCAATTTTAAATCGTTGAACACCAGGCAAAATTTTAAAAACACATGTGCAATTTTCAATATTCATAACATTTATTTACTAAAAATAAAAATTACAAAAAGTTTTTTAATGAGAAGGAAATTACAAAGAAAAAAACAATTTGAATATACAATTAAATAAAATTTAAAAATAATTATTTATTTATTCTTAATTAGTTAATGGCCTTTCATCTGCTTGTTCTTTTCTGTTACACTGAGAACTTCAAGCGGGTAATAAGATCGATGATGGCCACCACCAAATTCGATTACGCATGGTAAATATGGGTGTCGCAATTTAAAGTTGTGTTTGACATAGTAGTATCCGCGGACCTAAATTAACATTTTATTTAAGTGACTTAATATAGTTTACCGTAATTCCCAGATATCCTCCCATTGCTGGGACATTGCACGCTGATTGTACTGTGAAGTCGTTACAACGGACAATAAAATTCCTTGATGGTGGTAAATGAGAGGTGCGTAATTGTACATTAGTTTGCAAATGCGAAATAATTTCCCGTCGTATCTCAAGATTGTAGAATAATACGTGCATCTCCTTTAGCACGCATTTACGTAGCTGACAAAGATATTCTATCAATGGCATTGATCGGCGTTTAATGATGGGGATATTCAACGGTTTCTCAGGATTAACACATTTTGGTTCAATAAATGGATTTTCTGGCTCTTTCTTATCTTCGTTCATCTGTTCTTTTATATCTTCATCCTTCTTTTCCATCTCAGCTAACCAATCTAGTGGTTTATGTTCGGCGTCTTCATCATCACCATCATCGCTGCCAAGAACAATTTCGAGTATTTTCTCATTCGTATCATCCATAATATCTTCTTCAGTCTTCTTATCTTGTAAATTTTCATCAATATTTATAGTTCCTCCAATTTCTGGCACTATTATTGCAGCATCTTTCTGAAAATGTTTAAAAATTACAAAATATTAATTAATAAAAACAGACTTTCTCCGCAGATTTATTTTCTTCCACTTCTTGCTTCGAAGAGTTCTTTTCATCTTCATCGTCATCGGGAAGAACTCCCCAGACGGCCCAATTGTTGAATGCGTTAAAGTTCATGTTTGTATAAATTATAAGATAATAATAATAAATTCGAAAAAAGGGTTATATATATAATCTGAAAAAAAAATATAATTATTAAGAAATAAAAAATGGAAGGATTCGAAAGAATTGACCTTATTCACACAACTTTTAAACATCCCTTTACTATGATCGTTTCCGGAAGTACCGGTTCTGGAAAATCAGAATGGGTTAAAAAATTTTTGAAAAATTTGACGGAAATGGTAAGTGGTGATAAAACTATTTCGTTGGTATTTTACTGCTATGGGGAATTGAATAAAAATATTTTGCAAATGCAAAGGAGCGGCTTTGTTGATAAAGGACAAACCCGCGTTATTGTTCATAACGGGTTACCAAATGCCGGGGAAGATTTTATACACAAACAAGCTATACAATCTGGAGGATCATTGCTATTGATTTTAGACGATTTGATGGTGGGTATAGACCAACGTCTCCTCGACACTGTATTTACACGTGGATCCCATAATTGGGGTGTAAGTGTTATATTAATTACTCAACATTTATTTAGCAAAGAACTTAGAATTCCCCGAAATAATTCACATTATTTATTATTAATGCGAAATCCTGCGGGGGCATTGCAAATTAGAACTCTGGCTACCCAACTTTTTCCCTCACGCACAAAGTATTTCTTGGAAGCATATGCTAATGCAACAAAGGAAACATTTGGATATTTATTAGTTGATGTACACCCCAGTACTCCCGAATTGCTTAGACTTAGAACACATATATATCAAAATGAAAATGAGAAACCAATTATATATCTTCCAAAATGAAGAAAAAATTTTCAGCTAGTGCTTTATTAAAGAAAAATGCGAATTTCCTAAATAGTATTCTTGCTAAGTCAAAATCGAAAAAATCAATTAATGAAATTATTTCCAAAGCTTCAGAAGAGCAATTACTATGTCTTGTTGAAATTTGTTTAAATTTACTCAGAGGGCGACTCCCATTTCATAGGAAAAGAATAAATAATCTGAAAAATCAAGCTGCTTTACTCCGAAAAATTAGTAGGTCTCGAAGCGCCAAATCAGCTCGGCGTCTTTTAATACAGAAAGGGGGTGGTTTTCCACCTGTTGCGGGTCTTCTTGCCAGTATCGCTTTCCCCTTAGTAGTAGAATATCTTGCTAAATAATATAAATAATGATTACGGACAAACTTGATAATTACTTAAAATGCATCATGCAACTAGAATGCTGCTAATACCCGAAGATTTTTATAAGAGTTTAATTGGCATAGACAACCCAGAAGAAAAGGCAAATAACACTGATGGAACTGCATTAGGTTTATTTCGAGAGCGTTTGCAAAGTACCGAAAATAATTCCATTTTGGACCCTCATACAAAGGCCGCTCGTTATGAGCAGGACTTTAAGAGATATAATAAGCTTGTAAGGGATAAAGAAGAGAAACCTATAAATGTTAAACTTAAAAATTTTGAAGAAATTGTAGAAACATTAAATAAAAATGTAGATAAAAATAATGATACTAATAATAATGAAACTAATAAACCTATACAAAAAATTATTCGTAAAAGAAGGAAAAAGATATCAGGTTTTAAAATTAACAAAAAACTTTTACCGGGTAAATTGAAAGTTGCCCCTAAGGGAATAGCTGACAAAAATATAGAAGTTGAAAGTGATTCTTTTTCACAAGAAATTGACCCAACCACTCGTGAACAAGCTCTTAAATATGTCAAAGAAAATTCTAGACCCTTAGGTATAACAGATGACTTGAAAATAGCCAAAATAATAGGTGGGCAAGAGCCACTATATAATAGTAACGTTGAAAAAATTATAAATTATATACTTTCGAATAAATCTGTTCGTAAGAAACCAATACCTATTGGCTACAACGAATTTATTCGAAGAATCGCTAATCATACATACCTAAAAGATTTGCTTCTACCTCCCTCCTCCTCGTCAAAACAAACAGGTAACGGTACATTCTCGTTTAAGCCATCCCTATGGAAAAATCAGAAGAGGAACGAATAAAAATATTAGATCGTTTATATAAGGATGTTAACTCCCCAACTTGTTTTACTTCAATTGAACCTCTCTTGCGGGAGGCTAGAAAATTTAATAAAAATATAACCCGGGACCAAGTTAAAGAATACCTATCAACTCAAAATACTTACACCCTACATAGAAGAGTAGTTAGAAAATACAGTCGAATGCATACATTGGCTGCAGGTTTACATACAGAATGGCAAGCTGATCTAAGTATTTTTGATAGGTTAAGCGGTCAAAATAGAGGTTTTAAATATCTATTAGTTTGTATTGACACACTTAGCCGTCAAATATTTGTTGAGCCAGTTAAGAGTAAACAAAGTATGAATATGATTGATGCTTTTAAAAAATTGTTTTCAAGAATAAAAATTGTTCCTTGGAAATTACTAACAGATCAAGGAATTGAGTTTACAGCAAAAGATGTCCAAAAATATTTTAAGTCATTGGAAATGGAGCATTTTTCTATGCTTACATCACCGCAATGGCACGCAGGAATGGCAGAAAGGGCTAATCGAAGTATAAAAGAACGACTATATCGCTACTTTACTGAAAAACGAACATTAAAATGGATAGACGTTATTCAAGATATAGTCTCTTCCATAAACAACTCCTATAATTCAAGTATTGGTATGCGTCCTGTGGACGTCTCTTATAAAAATGCTGAAGAATTAAGAAATAAATTAAAGGTAAAGGCCATTGAGCAATTTGCTCCTAAGCGTTGGAAGACCAAAAAGTTTTCAGTAGGTGACAAAGTTAGAATAGAGAAGTACAAGCATGTATTTCAGAAGGGATATTTGCCAAATTTCACTAATGAGATTTTTATCATCAATAAAATAAGAGAAGTACCGCACCAGCCACCTACATATAGAATTTGTGATCAAGAGGGAGAAATAATAAGGGGGTGGTTCTATTCAGATGATTTGTGTTTGGTAAAGGAACTCAAGCATAATGAAAAATTTTATGATATAGAAAAGGTTTTAAAGAAACGGCGAATCGAAAATGAAGATCAGTGTTTAGTAAAATGGAAGGGTTACGCTTCAAAACATAATAGTTGGGTTCCTGCAGGTTCAATTATTTGGAAATAATATAAATAGATGGGCAATGGGAAATACTATTAAATTAGAATGACTTCATTTTATATCGTTTTACCTTCTAATACTAATGTTGACGGGAATAAAACAAATTCGTTCAGAGTTCGATTACCCCATAAATTGCAATTTAATTCAGAGTGGTCAGTTGGATTAGCTGTAATGGTTTACCCCCATACATGGCCATCTCTTGGTACTACTTCCGAACAATTTTTTAGTGTAACATGGCAGACCGGGGAAATTGTTAGTTTAAAAGTACCTTCCTCTAGTTTTGTTAATCCTCAACAATTAAAAGAAAGTTTGGATAGATCACTTAATGAAGGTTGTGAAGATTTATCAGAAAAAATGAGGATATTTCATTTAGAATATTTGGGTAAGTTAAAAGAACTTAGAGCCCAAGCAAAGCAAGAATATATCAATTTAAAAGCTGAAAAAAATAAAAAGCCAGCAGACAATACAACCAAAAATGAACATGAACCAGAAGAGAATATTAATATAATGACTGAACCAGAAATATACTCTAATTTACTTTTGGAATACCATAATAGTCTGGATGAAAATAAAAGAAAAATTATTTCATTAACAAGTGATACTGGATTCGAAAAATGGATAAGTGTTTATCGTAAGCCAGGATCTGTGTGTAACTTTGAGTTTTATACTAAGAAAAATCGTTTCGCACTGACTCTAGATAAAACATATATAAAAAATATTAAAATTACAGATCAACTTGCCTATATTTTAGGGTTCGAATCTTATGATATATCCGAATCTACGGTAGCAAGATTTATACCAGATATGAGAGGGGGAGTATCATCTTTTAACGTATATGCCCCGGGACTAATCGAACCCATGGTGATTGGAGATGTAAGTGCTCCTGTTTTACGTATTGTAAATATTAGGGGGCGGCAAGATGAAATTGTTGAAGAACAATTTCTTTTTATACAGTATCATAAATTGTTAATAAAGGAAATTTATGAAATTTTTATTGAAATAAGAACATCAAGTGGAGCCCTAATGCCATTTCAATATGGAACTTGTACATTAACCCTCCATTTTAAAAAGGCACCCTATTTCTAATGTGTTATGAACACTTTACAAATAAATAAAATATTAAATAGAAATAACATCACAAAATATTATTATATCGGTTGTTTCCCTTCGGATTCCATTCCTAACCCCATTGATTTTAAAATCTTTTGTATGGTTGTAAATACTGATACAAGTAAGGAAGCTGGTAGTCACTGGATAGCAATATTTTGTCAATATCCAAGTGTAGATTATTATGATTCGTTGGGGATATGGCCCCCAATAAGCTTACATATACGAAACTATCTGAGTTTATTTCAAAGCGTTCGCTTTAATCGAATTCAAATTCAACATCCCTTCCAGTACACATGTGGACAACATGTAATATTTTTCTTGTTTCTGCGATGTAAAGGATTGCATATGGATAAGATAATTAAATATTTAAAAGGAGTTGACGCAGACAAATTGGTTTCGGAATTTGTCTCCGCTAAGATATTTAGTATAAATAGTTGAGAATTTATTACATTGATATTAAAAACAATGCATATCGAATTTGATCCCTCGCATGTTGATTGGTCAACATTGACCGATTTATCATTAGACAATTCGGTTCATCAATGGGGTGGTTATAATGTTTTTCGAGGTGTCCCATACCAACGAGGCAGTGGTCTAGGATCCGTATTTAGAAGTTTTTTGCGATACCTGATTCCTTATGGAAAACAAATTGGTAGTGCAATTGGCAGACAGGGCTTGGAATCTGGTAATCGGGTTCTAACAAATGTTTTAGAAGGTAAAGATTTAAAGGAATCACTTATAGATGAGGGTAAATCTGGTCTAAAGAATTTGCTTCAAAAAGCAGCAGATAATGTTGATAAACAAAAGGGGAAGGGTTTTGATTTTAAGCGTTATAAAAATATTGAGAAACGCCCTGCAATAGGTCAGATGAATAATGATAGTCATGATTTAGAGGTAAAAACTATAAATAAACGACCATATTCAAAAATTGGTCCACCTAATTTTATTCCAAAGCCTTCACGAAAATCACGCAAAAAATCTACCAAAAAACGATTTCGTGTAGACGCACTTGGTACATATTAAAATGAGCTGCTGCAAGAAGATAAACGAAAACAGCCCCTTAGCTCTTAATAGTGCCTTGAGTATATTTAATAGTGCCTTGAGTTAGCTCTTAATAGTGCCTTGAGTATATTTAATAGTGCCTTGAGTATATTTTATCTCTGGACTGATTTATCGCGTACTTATCTTTATCTTGAGCTTTCCATTGAAAAATTAGGCGGAGACAATAAATGGAGTGCAATTACCGCCACCGATACAAGCATTGCCCCAATTCAGGGAATTGGCCAAACATTTATTCAACAATTAAAAGTCACAGTGGGAAATAATGAAGTGTACGATAGTGGAACTCTCTATCCTTACAAGGCGTATATAACAAATGAACTTTCATTCCCTAATAATGTTAAATCTAACTTTCTCGCATCCATAGGATATTATAAAACCGATAAACATGATGATAGCATTGACTTTGGTTTCCTAAAGAGAAGTTCTCTCTTTTCAAATGGTAAGAAATGCCAATTTCTTTCTCGCCTAGATTTTGATTTGGGAAATCAAGAATTATTTTTATTAAATAATTTGGATGTTAATTTTAGCATTTATCGATCTAAAAATTCATTTGCCTTACAAAAGATAAACTCTACTGATGAGAATCAGTATAGACTCTACGTTCATGACGTTAAGCTTTTTGCAAAAATGATTGAAGTTCAACCATCCCTTAACATGAACATTTACAAGACTCTAGAGTCCAAACCAGCCACTTATGCAATTCGTAAAACTGAAATTAAGTCAACTTTTCTTACTGCGGGACGAACTGAAATCGAGTACAATGCATTTAGTGCAAGCATCCCGCGGCGAATCACAGTTGCACTGGTAGGTAACAAGGCCTTCAATGGAGATTTTAGTCTATCTCCTTTTAATTTTCTACCCTATGACTTGAGAGATATTTCAGTTCATACTGGTGGGCATATTTACCCCATGGTCGCCTATAAATTAAAATTTAAAGAAGATCTCTTTGTTCGCGCGTATGTTGACATGTATGAAGCATTGGGTATGGCTAATTCAGATAGATCCTTCGATATTTCGATGGAAAAATTTAAAAGCGGCTGGACCTTCTTTGTAATCCCCTTAACTTCCACATTAGATGATTCATGCGGGTTCGAGCTTTTGCGAAGCGGTACGACAAGTATTCGCTTAGAATTCAATACTCCAATTCCCACGGGGGGTGTTGAGATGATTGTTCTAGGGGAATTTGATCAGATGCTCATGATTGACTATAATCGCCATATTGTATCTGACTCAAATTTGGGTTAATACATAAGAAGCCTTTTCTATTTCAATAACAAAAAATGCAGAATATTTCTGACTTTGGTAATTTCTCCAATCAATCATTTGATTTTTTGACTATAGAAAAAGATCATATAATTGCCCCGGTGCCTTATGAATTATTGATTCTTGTAATACAATACACCCTATTATTACCTATTATTTTTCTCTGTTGGATTTTTATGCTTAAGTTTTTAAGGACCCATGGATTTATTACTCAGACTCAAGCAGACAATATGATAGATACTCTTAGAAACTTCCCCTTAGATGAATGATTAGGTTTAAGATACATTAATAGTAAAAGTAATTTAGCTTCTTGGTAGCTTAGTCGGTAGAGCATCCGCCAATAACGTGAAGGTCGCCAGTTCGATCACTTCCCAGCGGCTTTTATTTTAAAAGTATTTTTAAAAATTGTCAAATTGGCAGTTGATATTTTGTCCCTTGACATTTTGTCATGTGGCATTTTGTCGCATGACCAATTGACCGAACGCTCAGGCCAGCCCCCTCCGGCCGGCCAGGGAAAAATTCCTCTAACACCCCTCGCCCGATATTTGTCTCTCCTATAATTGTGTAGTCTATCATCAATCAATAATTTATTAGTGGACATATAGTAGTCACCCACCCTAAATTAATGCTCAAAATGTCATATATAGGTAAATAAAAGATCGTGATTATTTTTGGGGGTTTTGCTTGTTAGATATAACGTTAGATATAACATGTTAGATATCAACCCTGTTCTCCAAAATGTTAGACTAAAGTGGCATAAAGGCGAAAAAAGTCATTTTGAGAGTTAGTCCTCAATATAATTGTGGAATTTGTTACTCCACCATTCTTATCAGGCGAATTTACCCCGCTCGCTCTCACAAATCAGCGTCTCTGAGAGAGCGCTTCCACAATTATTCACCTAAATAGGGCGCTACAAAGTCTTGTTTTTGACTATTTATATTTAACTTGTCCTTATCAACTAACTTAAAAACTAACTCTCTTCCACTTTCTCCATTATCGTTTACTTCAACATTAAAAATCCTCGAGTTGTAATCATTGCCAACTTCTTCATCCTCTCCTTCCCATCCAATGCTTGGAATTTTTCGGTTATTTTCCCCCCGTTTCTTCGGGGTTCTTCTATGTCTTCCACCTTCCCTTCGTTCTTCTTCCTCCCCAATACCAAAGAGTTCTTTACAAGTCCGATTATAATCATTGGCAATTTTTCTGAGTTCCACTTTTTCTATTAACGGATTAATTAATTCTTTCATTTTGTTATACGTTGTCAAGTCATCGTAGTTTTTGAGCTCGTTTATTTTTTGTGTGTCTAATGTACCAAAGTATCCGCATCCTTCCTGTCTTATTTTTAATAGTTTATTACATCCACCTTTGAAAAGATCGGCAGCTCTTGCTTTAGCATCGTGTCGTAAATGATTAAACCAGTTTATTACCTTTAAATAAATATCTTTTAATTTTACTCGTTAATCCGGCTAACGAGTAAATCAGGCTTTCTAGTTTCATTTTCTTTATTTTGTTTAAAATTTGTCAGGGCTCAGAATGGTCAAGACAGGTCCAGTGGTGTGCTAGACCACTGGTGTCCCAGTTTCGGCATTAGTTTTCGAGTTTAAAATCAGCTTTGATACACCCATGCATTAATACGATTTCACTGTTAGACCATAAATATTGACCATTTTGAGCCCTAACACTTCACTGTAAGTATACCGTATCTCTCAAATATACAGTATCTCTCATTTCTTCAAGCTTTCTCTCAGACGACATATTTTTAAGATGTTCACGCTGCTTATCATCCAACCAATTCAAGTTTAGTATTTTGAAATAATTTTGTAGTTTATTTTCGGTTCTAGTATTCGCTTCTATTTTCGCGTTTCGCTTATTTCTTATTTTTGTATTATTTTTTGTAAAACCACAATAGTGTTTAACAATATTGTTTCTTGCTACTTTATCATCAGCGATTGCTGCTAGTTTGTAAAGGTCACTTCCAAAGTTGTTACATTCAGCAGCGGTGAGTAAGCCTACCCTTATTGAAAGAATGTCAACAGCTTGATAAAGGTCTCTTAATCCCTTAAATTATGAATTAATATTAGTTGACCCAGATATTTGTGAAATTTTTCTGAGGCATTTGTACAATGCATGAGCAAGGTTACCATAAACCTGATACCCTCAATCGAGCCTTCCCTAATTTTTCAGGAGGAACAAAATGTTACTCTTAGGTCAGGGTGGTATAATAATTGACTCAGACACGGCCTATATTACTGATTGTCTGAGTCAATTATTCAGATACGGCCTATAAGCCAGTTTCAGCGTTGGTCAAGTTGGATCATACCTTCCCGAAAAGTCCCTGGTCTCCTTCGTCTGTTCCAGTCCATTCCTAAATGTGTCTACATTGTAACTTCTATTTTGGATAAACGTTATTCTTGTGCTCATAAAACTTTGGACAACCCTCGTGGACAACATACAAATTTAGGCAACCCTCGTGGACAACATACAAATTTAGGCAACCCCCATTTAATTCCTACATACGGTTGTAATTTAACTTTTGTAATTTAACTATAATATCTCATTTACCTCTCGAAAAAAAGTAATACATCCTAAAGAAACGCGAAACATTTCATAAGACCATTCAGTAAACCCCCATCTACTAAACCATAGTAAAACTTTCTCATATATTTCCCCATCCAATGCCTTTCCATTTTTCAGATCCTCTCTTAATTCTTCCTTCTGTCCTTCAGTTAACCAAATTGAGTGTATTTCAGAAATTGTTTCCAAACTTTCCCCCATTTTTCGTTTTTTATATTCGCCTTCATTTTCTTCATTAATACTGCTATATCTTCGTTTTCTTGAAAGTTGTTGATTAATTCCAATTAAGGATGTTTCGGTATATTTTAATTCAACTCCTCGATCAACGCTAAATAAAAATGATCTAAATAACGACTGAAAATTTTGTATCTTAAGTCAAGTTTATTGGAGTTTTGACAGTTATGGCGCTTCCCTTATCATGTTAAGGTGATCAGACTACAAAGGCGATTTTATAAAAAAAACACATGATATAAGGTCGGATGTCAACACAATCGGGCGTGCTTCTTAATGAGAACATTACACGATCTATTATACCATCTTCCATCCAAAAAAATTTTCCAAGGCGTGAGCAGAATAACTATGTAGCTAGCTTTCCGTTAGATTCCAACATTGCTAAGTACCCGGATTAGCAAATTTTTTTATTTCTATACCCATGGCTCTGCAAGTCCAGAAAACAATTTGAGAAATCTTACTTTCTTAAGACAGGCGAGCTTTCCTCCCATCCTAGCAAATAAATCAAAAATGAAAACGTTCAGTCGGTAGAGGGATTGTTTAATGGTTAACCACCTCACTTCGTAGAGTTCTTATGATCTTGGCCCCTTAATCTTTTGCTATTTTCTGGGATGGGGTTTGTGAGCTTTGCTCTCCTGATTGTTCTAACTGCTATCCAATTAGAATCATACAAAAATTCAAATTTTCAAGTTATTTTCTACCTGTTCAAGTCATTCGAACAAAGCAATATTCCAATTAAATTAAAAAATATTAATAAACAAAAATGATAATTTACAAACATTTCGATAACATTTTTGGAGAAAAATTAATTTATAAAATGAAAAAAAAAATTGCAAAAAAATTATCAACTGCCTTCTTATTATATACTAAAAACTGTGGACAACTTTGTCCACAGCATGCGCCCAAATGTAGCCTATTTAATGTTATATTTGGAAGGCTTATCAGCAGATAATGTTAAAAAATGTTGCTAGAATCACATTTTGATCTTTTTTCATTTATTTGCTTAAATTTTTTATTTTAATCATTCATCTTAAATATTTTTCTGTATGTACAACGAGGGAGTGATGCGGAAATTCCAAAATTTGATCGGTTCCGGTTCCATTTCTGGAACCGCTTTTTTAAATTTTGACGGTTCCGTTCTCACTTCTGGACTGGTTCCAAACCAGTTCCGGTTCCAAAATATCTTTTTAACAGTCTTATTGATATGGTGATTCTAAAAAGCGAAAGAAAAAATGGAAGAAATGGCATGGAAAGTCAAGAGAAAACTTAAGAGTAAAGGCAAAAATACGATAATTTAAAAAACGCGAAAAATTCGAAATGCGAAACTGTTACGGTGTTACGACAATTGCGGATTCGCACGTGCGGATGCGACAATTGCGGATTAAAAATTTTAAAAAAATTTTAAAAATGATTGAAATGATATCCCGTTTTTTAGTCCCGGCTGTCAGTCTCAGACTTCTGACGGTTTCCGAATCATTTTTAGACTGATGTGGCATCGAAAACTTTAAAAAATCTTAAATTTTTTTAAAATTTTATATCCGCAATCGTCGCATCCGCACATGCGTATCCGCAATTGTCGTACCGCCACTGTTACAAATATACTGCTTACCACAAGCTTATAAATTTTAAATTCAGTCAATTTTGTACCAGTCTATTTATCTCTACAAGCTGCATCGAATGGTACAAATCCAAATTTCTAAGACATTTTTACGTTTAGTTATGCCCAAAAGTATTTATAAAATTAAGATAGAATAGGCTGATCTCTCTCGATTTCTCTCAGTTTATTTTTGATTCTTTAAATTTTATAAGTATTTCTATTCCAATTTTTCAGTTTAATTTATTTTCAACCAACAAAATTGTTTGACAAATTATATAGCATCTGACATCATTTGTTTCCTTATTTTGTTAACAAAATATTTTATATAAAATTTAAATTATGGCTAAAAATAAATTTATTCAATTAAAAAAAATTTTTTAACACAATTTGAGCAAATCAGGAAAGTGGTATTTTTGTTTTAAGGCATTAGATATTTAGCGGTAACTTACCAACTATCATATTTTATTTTGAAAAATGAAAGAATCGGGATTTAGGCGTCTAAAATAGAGATATGATAATTTTAGAGTAAACTAAGAGTAAACAAAGATTAGACGAAATTTCGAGTTTTCGAACTACCTCTGGTCGTCAATTTCAGTTCTAAGGACTAACCTCATGATTTTATGGCTATGCAAGAAAAATAAAAATCACAGTCACGTGATTTAGACATCCCTCTAGATTTGTGTGTATTTATCACCCTGCCTAGCAAATAGGGCAAAAATGAAACGATCAGTTGGTGAAGGGAGTATAGGAGAGGTCTTTTCATTTGCATTGGAAAGCTCTCATGTGAAATCCCATCTAATACCTTGCTATTATATTGGATTTGTCCTTTCGAAAACGTCAAGATCCCGATCCTTTTATATCCAAAAATTTTATAGAAGTCATAAATAAGAATTTAAAAGTGGTAAAAATATATTTAAAAAATTAAAATTTAATTTTAAAAAATTAGTTGAAATCAATATTTAATTTAAAAATGCTTTTACTAAAAGCTGATTAATTTTTAATAATTCCCCTCAATAAAGAAATGTCTGCAAACTGGCCCAAAAGCTTTAGAATGCTTTTGTTCTTCGTCAAGTAGGCGTAAGGCTATTTCGTGTTTTGGAGCGCCTTGATTTTTCAGCTTTATTAGGTCGTTGGCCTTATCGTTTCCATAAACTTGGAAGAGAAGCAGAGTGCAACTAGATAATAAAATGAATGTAAAATCAGAATTAAGAGTGAAAATCAGAATTAGACTTAATATGAATCAGAATATATGTATATATTACCTAAATTATTTATTCTGATTTGTATTATTTGCATTGTCCCAGAATTAAGCATAAATCAGAAGTTTAAAATCCAGAAATATAAAAAATCAAAATTTAAAATATCAGAAAATCAGAAGTTTGAATGATCAGAATTTTAAAAATCAGAATTTTATAGATCAGAATTTAAAATCAGAATTTTAATAAAATCAGAATTTTGATGAGTTCAGAAATTTAGACGGATCAGAATCCATATATCAGAATTTAAAGAAATCAGAATTTATGAAAAATGAGAATTAAACGTACCTAAATCAGAATTTTAAAAGCTCAGAATTAAAATCAGAGCAAATATTTTTAAAAATCAGAATCTCACCCTTCTCTCAACTGCTCCATAGCGTTTGCACGTTCATACCCTGACAGTTCCACTAACCATTCGAGCACACGTTCTTGCATTTCAGTTCGCCCTAAGCCTTCATCCCTAATCCTCCTCAACTCCTCTTGCTGTGCTTCAGTTAGCCAACTTAAATGAGAAGAGAAAAGTTGCTCCAAAGTTTGTTCTTCTATTAGTGTGACAGCTCTGCGACGCCGTTCAATCTAAGCAAAATTTTTGGGGTTTAATTCAGAAATTAATTAAGCCCGACCATAGTAAATATTCGACGGCATGTGGCAGCGAAACGAGTCGCCTCTTTCCTTTTCTTTGCATTTTTAATATGCCCTAAAGCTGTGTTTATTTTCTCGTCTAGTTCGGCCGTAGACGCCCCCTGTTCACGAGCTTGGATAATTTCGTCAGCAATATATTCACCGAATAAACGTTGGAATACAGACTCGCATCCTCTTTTGAGAATGCCTTGTGCTGTTCTCTGAAGAATAATTTACGAAATTAATTTGCGAATTCGAAATTTCGTTTTGTGTTTTGCTCGAAATTCCCTTTCGTTTATTTTTAGTTTCGTGTTTCGCAAAAGAATGTGTTTGCATTGGTTTGACTTTTCATATACCGTATTTTCTATAAATGGCGGCCGGCCGCTCTATTTTTCAGTCCCCTTTCAAAGGGCCTCTCTATTGGAGACGGCCGTTCAACGGGAGAGGCCGCTCAATTAGAAAAAATACGGTAAATCTCTCCAATCAAAAACACAGGTAATCTCACCTTAACTTCCTCAGGCGAAGTCTCATGAAATTCATTTATTTTATCATGTATCTCATGGTCCTCATGCCCTTTTTCTCTCATTCTTTTAATATGACGCTTCTGACTTGAAGTGAGCCATTTTTTGTGTGCATTTAAGTGTTCGTCTCCAAAATCATGGTCTTCTTCACCGTCTTCTCTTTAATTAAAATTAATATTTAATTTTTAAAAGAGCAGAACTAAAATCATATATCATGTTAGAATCCTTAACCTATTAACAGAGTTGTGTAGTTTTATGGATATGACTCTATCCTTTTTTAAAATATTAAAATATCCAACTGGAACTCAGCCCCATGGCTAGCTAGCTGAGCTATACTCATCATGTTAATACCAAGACAACTAAAATACATTAAACCACCCGCCCTCCTCCTCACATTTAATAGTATGCCACTTTTGAAATTGACTGGGCATTCTATAAGAAATTTTACTGAAGTAACGGAGTTACGGTGACTTAATAAGAATCATATTGTCAGATTTCGTTTTTAGATAATTTTCGGGGTTTAATCAAAAAAGGAGAAATATTCATAGAATTGGAAGGAGCCTTAACCTTTTACATACCCATAAAAACAAACCCCATATCCGTCTGTGTTTGTTCATCATTCTCTTCAATATTAGACACTCTCGGGTTTGAGTACCCTTCATCTTCCTCCTCTTCATCATCGTATCCTCTATTATTAAGCTTCTTTTTCCCATAAATATCCTTCCAAGAACGCCTCTTTCTGCTCACAGATTTCTCTCCAACCCCAAAAAGTTGTGTACAAACAGGTTTGTATTCTTCTGCCAATTTTCGTAAATGGCTAGTTTCACTCAATTCATTAATCCACTCATTTATTTTATTACTTATTAAATTTATATCAGTTCCAGCTTCTTTCATGTTTTTAACTTCAATAGCTTTGTCTTCCCCAAGTATTATTTTTAAGAGCTCTCGACATCCAGTCTGCATTAATTCTAATGCTTTCTTTTTTGGTTCTCCTTCCAATTTATTAAACCATTCCATTACCTTAGAGATTAAAATTTATGATCGAGTCTTACATAATTAGAGGTCGTACTGGAAGTGTCGTCGAGTCAAGATCTATATCTCGTAAATCTAGATGTCGATAATCAAGATTTTCCTCCAAATTTCATCTAGGCGGAATACTTAACTATGTATTACCTCATCAACTAGTAGTCCGGAAAACAAAGTCCGGAACCGACGATCCGGAAAACAAAATCCGAACCGTATGACATCAAGATCAAGCCCTCCTAGTTTAATAATGTCGGCTCTGCTTTTTTACTTCTGGTATATCAGATACTTAGATAATAATTCCTCTATCTTGGGGCGAACTATATTAAAATATCACACTTTTATGCCATTATACGACATGAGGTCTGCTCCTTTATTACAGCTCCCTTTATAATTTAATAAATTCTCTCATTCAGAATCCTAATTTCCCTAATTTACAGTAATCAACTAGCCTTCTTCTGCATCTCCTCCCTAGTCTTTCCCTCTCCTTTCATTGTTTTAAGATTCTCCTTTTGTCCATCATCCAACCAACTTAAATGAGTTTTGAAGTAATCCTCTAAAGTGTGTCCTCCTCCATGCCCATGATGATGATCTCTTCTTTTCCTTCCTGCAGATTTCTTCTCTTCACCAACCCCAAAAAGCTGTCTACAAACAGGCTTGTATTCTTCTGCCAATTTTCGTAAATGGCTAGTTTCACTCAATTCATTAATCCATTCATTTATTTTATTACTTATTAAATTTATATCAGTTCCAGCTTCTTTCATGTTTTTAACTTCAATAGCTTTGTCTTCCCCAAGTATTATTTTTAAAAGTTCTCGACATCCAGTCTGCATTAATTCTAATGCTTTCTTTTTTGGTTCTCCTTCCAATTTGTTGAACCATTCCATTACCTTAGAGATTAAAATTTTTTAAATACCTATATAGTTCGACTAACTTTGGCTAGGTTTCCTCCCAGACTAGTAAATAAAACAAAAATGAAAACGATCAGTCGTTAGGGGGATGTTTGAAGCAGGGATACACGCAATTGCGTATATCCATTTAAACCACATTTAATCCCTCTAATCCCCTTATATCTTCAGATTATCACTTATATCTATCAGCAGATTGCGGATTGCGTTTGCGGATTTTAAAATTAAAATTGCGAATTATGCTTGCGAAAATTTTTTTTCAATTGCGTGCATCTCTGGTTTGGAGAGCCTAACATATTTGTATCGAGTGTTTCATGATCATGTTCCATCTAATCTTTTGCTATTTCTGGATTTACTTAAGACCCTAAGTTTTTATGTTCATATTGGTTAGGAAGAGAAAACAGGAGATCTATACTAACAAGCCCATGACCATGATTATGATTTTTTTCTAGAAAAAGATTCCCAGATTCTGGGAAATCTTCGGAACCTTTCCAAATTTTCTAATACTTCAATTTACCTGCTTCTGCATTTCCTCTCTAGTCTTTCCCTCCCCTTTCATTGTTTTAAGATTCTCCTTTTGTGTATCATCCAGCCAACTTAAATGAGTTTTGAAGTAATCTTCTAAAGTGTGCCCTCCTCCATGTCCATGATGATGATCTCTTCTTTTTCTCATAAATTTTACTTTTTCTGTCATATCAACACAGAATTTTCCGATAATTTTTGATTTATGAAGTAACTTGTTCTGTTCCTTTTTTATTATTAAAAGGCTAGTCATGTTGAGTTTATCTTCCAATGTTAAATATCTTATTTTGAGACGTGCATTATCTCTCTGCATCTTAAATATGTTAAGATAAATTATTTCTAGATTTATCTGTTCTTTGGACATCCGAAAAAACAGACAGAGGAGATTCAGGTATCCGAAACAAACTAGCCATAGGTTATTAAATCAACTAAGATTTCCTGGTATAAACTTCATTATCTCTTTCTACAAGGAGCCTATTACACCAACGACTTTACTGCTACTGTCGACAGTGAAATGTCAACTCAAATTAGTGAAAAAAAGTTAGAAAAAATAATAGTGAAGCAGCTAGGCTAGGTATTTCTCTCCTTCAACTAGTGCAAAATGTTAATCAGCGGCTGGGGGCGAACCAGCATCTTCAGTAGATCGGACTGGTGTGTTATCCATTAGTGATGGTCAGGAGTTAAAAAATGCCGAGAGTCGAGACTGAGAGCTCAAAACCCCGAGAAATTTCCCGACTCGAGAACCGAGAGTCTCAACCATCACTATTATTGCTTTAGGAATTAAATAGCTATATGCTTTACATCATGAAGAAACTCTCCGTCGACTGCAGTAAAAGTCTTGTCGAAATAGGCCCCAGGATGTCTAGGATTGAGAAAAAGTCGGCCGAGGTTTCAAAATTTTCCTCGGTCGGGGTTCGTTTCAACAAAAAGTCCGTGTTTCGAGTAACCCTTTACATCCCTTCTGTTTATCTTTACTGTATCAGAATCACTTACCCCTTGGTTTAGTCCCAAACAGTTTATTAGAATTTGTTTGTTAACTTTTTCTCTTTCAAACATTTCCAACTCTTTAAACCATTTTTCAGTTTTTTTGTATATTTCATTTTCCAACGATTTTCCATTTGCCAAATCTTCTCTCAATTCTTCCCTCTGTCCAACGTTTAACCATTCAAAGGATGTATCAAACAGAATTTCCAAAATTTCCTTTTCAAACTCTTTCTTCGTTTCTTCATCAAGTTCATCAAGTTCGTCATTACTTTCTCGTCTTTTCCTCGAAGCCTTAATTCCAAATACTTGTTTACATGCAGAAGAGTATAATGCAGCCGTTTCCTTCTTCTTTTCATCTGTAATCTCTCCCATAAGTTTATCTACTTCTGCTGTCAAAGCTTCAGGTGTAGCTCCACTTTCTTTCATTTGCTTTATCTTGGATGCTGCTTCTTCTCCGAGAAGCTGAAAATTAAAATTAAATTCCTCGTGGATTTTTAATTTTTCGAAACATCACATTTTAAGTTCGCGAAATTTCGTGAAATATTTTAAGAAATTTCGCGTTTCTACATAATTTTTGCCTCTCCAATTGAATGGACCTTTCTTGGGAGTATCGAAAAATAAAATAGCGTTTATTCAATTAGAATATAATCCGGCATTTATGGAATTTCGTGATTCGAAATTTTTTTCATTTTCACGAAATTTCGTGTTTCGCAACATTCATGTAATTTCGTTTTCGAAAAATTTTTTTTCTAAAAAGTTTAGGTTCAAAAGGATTATAATTCTTCTCTCATAGAGATTAAAATTTTTTTCTTAATTTTTTCAGTCTCACCTCCTTAATCATCTCCCGACATCCACCCTTCATCAATTCCCTAGCCTTTTCCTTTTCAGATTCTTCACCAATGGCTTCAAACCATTTCATTACTTTTTCTTTCGTTTCTTCCCTCGTCTTTCCTGCAATCTCATCAGCTTTTAATTCAGCCTTTTGTTCATCACTGAGCCAAGAAAGGTGTGTTTTTATTGCATGTTTTAAACGTTCAGAACACTGAGCACATTCTCTACGACGGCGAGAAGATGTTGGGGGTACAGCCATGCTCAAAGCAAATATTCGTTTACATGCTGGGCCATAGTCACGAGTCTAAAAATTTTAATAAATTCGCTGAAAACTTTCTCGAAGCTTCGGTTTTCGTGAAATTTCTCGAAATTTCGAGTTTCGTGAAAATTTAGAGTTTCTTAAAATTTACCGAAATTTCGAGTTTCGTGAAATTTCGAGTTTGTGAAATTTCGAGTTTAGTGAAATTTCGAGTTTCCCGAAATTTCGAGTTTAGTGAAATTTCGAGTTTGTGAAATTTCGAGTTTCGTGAAAGAAAAATCCTTTCATAACAGACCTTCTGTCTTTTCCCTTCATCGTCCAAAGCCTCAGTTAATTTCCCAATTTTTACTTCCAATTCCTCAAAAGTCGTTCCACTTTCCCTCATTTGCTTCAATTCTTCAGCTGCTTCAGCCCCAAATAATCTACGCAACAATTCTCTACATCCACTAACTAATTGTTTTATTGCTTCATTTCTTTGCTCTCCTGTACTTTGCTCCAAATATTGCATTGCTTTTGAACGTAAAGATTCTTTTCCGGCACCCTCCGCTTTGAGAGAGCGCATCTCAGCTTTTTGTTCGTCTGTTAACCAGGAGAGGTGTGTCCGTAAATAGTCTTCGAGCTCGTGATGTTCGTGGACTCCATCATCGTGGGCAAAGTGATCATGATCGCGACGATGACGGTGAACCTTAAGATGGAGAAAAATGAATATAAATACAGTAAAAAGTGAAGCTGAAGCAAAATTTTAACAATGAACCCGGGAAATGAAGCAAAACATGAAGCTGAAACAAAAATTTCATGTTGAAGCAGTATTATGAAGCAAACAGTAGTATGAAACAAAAAGTTAATACTGAGCAAGAGAATGAAGCGAAACAAAAACTGAAGCAAATATTTAATAATGAAGCATGGAAATGAAGCAAAAGAGGAAGCTGAAGCAGAAATTAAGTGAAAAATAAACCAAAAATATGAAGCAAAAATATGAAGTCAACAAAAATGAAGCAAAAAATATTCTGAAGCAAAATTTAATAATGAAGTTGAGGAATGAAGCTAAAGCACAAATAAAGGAAAAATGAAGCAAAAAATGCTTCTGAAGCAAAATGCTTCAAAAAATTTAAAATATTACCCATCGCTTCTTAGCATGATGGTGTTCATGATGCTCCTCTTCCTTCTTTTCATCTACCTTATTCTCTTCCTTTGCTTCAGTTTTTTCTTCTTCCTTTCCGGAATCATTTTCCGGATTCTCATGTTTATGTGCCTGCCCATACCAGACATGTTCACAGAAGGGAAGTTTCTCCTCAATTTGCCCCTTCTTGTCCTCCCCCAATCTGTTCAAATATTCATGCACTTTTTTGTGGCATTCCTCATGATTTGCTTCATGTAACTGTTCAAGTTCACTCTTCTCTTCCTCACTAACCACTTCACTTAGCCAATCATAACACTGTTCTACAATTTTGTTTGTTGCTTCAGTTTTGGCTTTGCTATCTTCCAAAGCGTCATAAAATTGTTTAAGCTTAACTAGGCGGGCTGGGCGGCCTTCTGTTTCGCTCAATTCGCTCAGTTGATCGTCTGTTAGCCACTTGAAATTTAAAAAAAATTTTTGCTTCAAGTTAGGAATTTTTTGCTCATGATTTGGTTAATAAAAGTTAGCCTTAACTATAGAACTTATAGGGGCGACATTTGCGGAAACTCCCAAATTTTCTCTTAAATTAGGTGTTGAGTTGTTACGGTTATGCTATACCTTATAATAAAATATTTAGCTATTAATTAAAATTACTATGGTAACTAATGTCCTAAACCCAAAAGCTAGTTGTTCCCGTTTCAACAGACTTGCCGTGTTTTGTACGCAAATGTCTAGTGTACGCAAATGTCGCAAGCCGTTAGTTTATTTAAAAGAGGGATACTTTTGGTAATTTTATGCGGAGCAGGACGAATAGGCGCGGCCGAATAGGCGCGGACGAATAGGCGCCATTTTTTCGGCGCAGCCTATTTTTGGCGTTTAAGGCAAAAACACACAAGCACATCAATTTACGCGGAAAGTTTTTGCCGCTGCGGAGGAAGCCGGGCATGTCGAGCGGAACGACGGCCGCCGCTTCGCTACGGTCGCCGCGAGCGAAGCGAGCACGACCATGCCCGGCCTACCCTCCGTAGCAGCACAAAAACAGTTTTTCCAGCGAAGATTCCGCTGATCATAACTTTGTTCATAATTAAGAATCAAGCTGTGTTCAGTATCACTCGACTCTGCTCGTCTAACTCATGCAAATGAGTTATTATTTGTATATTTAAATTTTTTGGCTTAAACGCCAAAAACATGCTGCGCCGAAAAAATGGCGCCTATTCGTCGGCGCCTATTCGGCCGCGCCTATTAGTCGTGTACCCAATTTTATGATGTATGAGAGAAAATTGGATTACGGTAGATTATATTTTTTTGGCTTTCAGAAAATCAAATATTATTTTCATTTTCCCTAACGAATGTTTCTTAACCCCATATAAAATTTTTAATAATAAAAAAATTTTTTTAATTCACCTCAATATTAACGCCGACATCTTGCCCATTAATCCCTTCACGTTCTGTGCGTGTTGCGCTTTAATAAAATTAAAAAAAATTTTTTTTAATTTTCAAGTTAAATTACCTGTTTAGGGACGATAACGAGATTAAAAATAAAATTAAAAAAATAAATCGTTTAAGGCATTTATGTACTAGCATTTTATAGCTAGTAAAATAAATTTAACTACAATTTAAAAAATTTAATTAAAATTTTTATCAGTCACAGACTTGATAAACTGTCGAAAAAATTAATGACAAAAAATAATTTAATAAAGTGTATATTAAATAGAGAGTATATCGCTGGAAGCTCCCTAACCCAGTGATCAACCAGCTTGAAACACGTTCCCTTAAGAATCCCACCTTATAATGAGACGTACGTTAGATAGAGAGTGTTTCTCTAGAGTCTCTCGTAATCGGTAATCAACCAGCTTTAAAATACGTATCTTCAAAAAGCGTCTATTAAATAGAGGTATATTTAGTTTTGGAAGGGGTGGGAGGGGTGGGGGGGATATACTTAAATAGAGGGTATTTATTTGGAAATTCTACCACTAAAGAACCAACCGGCCTAAAAACGTGTATATTAAATGGAGGGGTATCTAATATTAAGTATCTTATAATGAATGTTGGCACAAATGCATTTGCGAACAGAGACAATTGGCTGGTAAATTTTAGCTTGTAAAAATTTTTTCTAAATTGGGAATTTAATTAAAGTGAAATTATTTATCAGCCACAGACGATGATTTTAATCGAATAAGGATGACAATGATGAAGAATGGAATGTTGGCCTAATAGACTGACATAAATAAATGAAAGGGTGATTCATCTGGCAGCAATTAAAATGATTAGGCGGAGGTTGAAGATCGGTTGAGAGAGAAAGCATAGTCATCACCCCCAGCAGCTCTGTAAAGCATAAAGAGATACAAGATACAGCTCTCTTTAGAAATGGGGTTTTTAACCGGTTGTCACTCGCAGGGGGAGCTGTCATAGAGGAGAGCTGTCCACAGGGAGTTGTCCGTGGGGAGCTGTTCCCCCCTATTTAAGGTATCTCTCACTATAGGTTAAAGTCAACCCTCTTTATAAAATACCCCCAATACAAGATAAACCTCTATTTAATAATAGCTTCTTTGGGCTGGTGAGCTGCTTAAGGGGCGGAAGAGCTGATTAACGATACCCTCTATTTAATAAACACCTCATTATAAGGTTTATTTCATGCTCCTACATGGTACATAATAATGATTAAGGGTTAATTATTTTATTATTTGGCCAAAAAATAAGAGAACAAAAATTGCTTTGAAAACAAAAATAAAACAAAATTTTATCTAAGACCACAAATAAACTAAAAATTAAATTAACAAAAATAAAAAAAATATTTTTTCCTTGAAATACACATAATTTTTTACTTTTTTCTCGGCTTATCAGTAAGGAAAATTTTTTTCAATTTTGCTCAAATCTGTAAAAATTATTTTTTTATTTTCAGTTTTACTTCATTTCTCCCCTATTTTTTAATTATCAACACTTTCCCTTAATTTCTCTATTTTTTCTCTAACCTCTAACTTTTCTCTAACCGTCTCTTCATTTTCCCTTATATTTCGCTTATTTCTACCAACTATATTTCCAATTCCCAATCGCTCCAGATTGCTTTACGTGACAGTTTTGACCATCTTTCTTGTTTGTATTTACAAATAAAAAAAGTAAAAATGAGAAGATTAACTAATCAAGATAAGAAAATTTTATAGTAAACATTTTTTATGTAAATATTTATTTAATTAAATTAAATTTTAGGGGTAAATTTTACTGTTATTTTTTAATTAAAATAAGTAAAAATTAAAATTAACATATAATTTCAAATAATTATTGGAATCAACAAAACGAAAATATTTTTTAAAAAATACGAAACGAAATTGAAAAAAATTAATATTCAATCGAAACACGAAACGAAAAAATTTCGCCCCCTCTGGTATATCGAATCATTCCGGTTTCTAACGGACAAACTTACGAAGATACTGCTCTCCACCAGTGCTTCGAAATTTCAAATTTGCTCGTACTCGTACTTCGTACCAGGTACGTACCAGGTTTTTCAAAAATTTTTTCAAATTCGAAAATAGAAGAAATTTAGCGTCATATTTATTTATAAAAAATATATTAATGTTTACGCATGATTTATTTTTTTTTTAATTAATTTTTAAAATTAAAAAAAAATATTTCTGTGTGGTCAAAAATTGTATTTGCGTGTTTTAATTAAAAAATACAAAATTTTAATTATTTTTTATATTTAAATATATTTTAAATAATGAGAATTTGAAGGAACTCTATTTAAATGTATTAAATTATTCTCGTGATTAGCGTAAATTTTTATTCTGCCGGGAGGTGTCGGTTTAGTAATTAATAGAGTTCGACACCGGTCGCTCCAAATGCATTTTTATTGAAATCTCTTTAACCCTCCAAATCCACCGATAACCCACTTAATCACGTCAACCATGCCGCCTACTGCATATCCTTAGGAATTAAATAGCTGCCGTATTTACTCGATTAATTCCCCACCCTCGAATAATTCCCAACCCCCTATTAATTCTCCATGCCAGGGATGAGTTGAAAAAATAATTCCCCACCCCCAAATACCCTAATACACGTTCAAATTTCAAAACTCGAATAATTCCCCCCCCCCCCCCCCCCCCCCCCCCCACCCTCTATTAATTCCCCATGCCGCGGCTGGGTTGAAAAAATAATTCCTCGGGGGAATTAATCGTGTAAATACGGTCATTATCTTTTGATATATTATATCATTTAAACTTTTATTTAGATGACTATTGACTACAATGCTTGGTCAAAATATAACAATATCATTTCCATCGTTGTTGCTTCATCCTGTGCAGTTTTCCTGTTAATTTTGATTCGTCCTTTATACAAAATTTCAAAAGAAAAAACTGCACTTTTTATTCTTTTTAGCAAGGCAATTTTTAAAAATATTTATGGTTAAAAATCTTTTATATCCATATATTTGGAGATATTAAATTTCTTTCAGCTCTGTTTGATCAGAGAGACCCAAAAAACGGTTCTTTATTAATATCCCGCCCCCACCCCTATTTGAGTCTCAGATTACTCATTCGAAAGAGCTCGTCGTGCTGTGTCGAATGACACCAAAATCAACGCGATTGGAAAAGATTTGACAAAGTTATGACATTGTCATCGACTCCGTTAGGGCTACATAACTTTGTCAATCCATGTCTAATCACGTTGATTTTGGTGTTATTCGACTCAGCTCGTCGAGTTCTATAACCTAAGACGGACTGACCATTCTTTAATACTTTGAGGAAGGAAAAAGGAGGGGGGACGAAATTGAATTTTACCGGATCCAGAATTAGAAAAGATAGGAAAGGATAAATGGGTAATGGAGAGTTCCCGTGGTATTAAGGAAGATTTGGAGGTATCTCTCTAAATCTTCCAGTATCACCATACTTTTTTCTTTATCAAGAATTTTATAATTTTGGAAGACCATCCACTATAACCCATAGTTAAAGTACACATGCACAATGCCGTACCATTAGTTCTAAAATACAGAGCTGGCTATTTATGGTCATAGAAAAATTAACTGGCTTTTAACTGAATTTAATCCCAATGTCCATTTCATAATGTTTATGAGGTCTGAAACTGATAGCCGGGACTAAAAAACGAGATAACATTTCTCATTTGAAAAATTTTTTAAAATTTTTAATTCGCAATTGTAAAATCCGCAATCGTCATCCGCAATTGTGGTCCGCAATCGTCGCATCCGCACGTGCTCCGCAATCGTCGTGTAACACCGTACCAGGGATGTCACGGGTTACCCGAAACCCGATACTGAAACTCGGACTTTTTCTCGTCCCGATCCAAAGAAAATTTTGAAAACCCGACCCGAAACTCGACCCGACAACTTTCTCACCCCCATCCCTTATGTACGTTATTTCCTATAAAAATATTTTTTAGACAATTGCCAACCTACTTTATCAATTCTATCGACTCCTTAATCTAATATTCTATACAGCTACTCCTATATTAGCTGGGTCAGTTTGGTATCGTTTCATTGTTACCTTTACTGCATGTGTTTTACAAGCATCAATTTATATTCACATAATTGGATTGGCATTGAATCGTTTTCATGCTGTTTTGTTTGCTTTTAGCTATCAAAATGTATGGAAAGAACGGTAGAAATGCTACTTTTATTTAGTTATTGTCAGATCATATCGGTATACCCAAAATCAGGATTTTTCTGGACAACGTCATATCCGGTTTTCGAATTCGGGTAAATGGATTCTGGATTCCCTTCCTAAAAACGCAAGGAATTCCCAATTTTCGAGATCGGATCGACTAGATCACTTTGCATATATTAAAAAAATATGATACTATATCCAAAACCGTTTGCCCTATAGTTAGACTCTAAATTAAATTTAACATGAAAGGCAAAAGTTGAATTCATACGAATAGGAGATACTATAAAGTTTAAAAGTGTAATGTGTGAGGAACTAGCCAGAACCCCCACAAGGAGGAGATGCTTAAAACCGAAAGGAGATTTGATTGATTGATTGAATCTACTTGATTCAGCCAGGATTAAGTCGCCTAGCTAGTTGAAGAAAATTCCAACTAAGCTATATTTATATACTATTTGTGTCGGTCAGCATATGCTCGATCAAGTGTTCCACCGATCCATTAAAACTACTCAACTCTCAGCGCATTTGAGAAATTTCATGTTTCTTAAATAGGAAAGGCCCCTCATTTAACTATATTTTCCGAAAATCAACAGATTAGCATACTGGGGACACGCCCACCTTGTCGCGCGGCCACCTTGTCGCAGAGCCATAACTTGCTAAAAAATTTCTGGCCCTTATCAATTTTGGTACCAATCTCTTTAGCTCGATGAGAGGAATCGTTTAATACTAAAGTTGGTAAGATTCGGAAAACTTGAAGGAAGTTATGGCTCTGCGACAAGGTGGCCGCGCGACAAGGTGGGCCGTACCCAGCATACTGGATCTACTTTATTAGCAAATGCCTTTATTCTATATTACCGTAAATGCTGAAATAATGTCCCTCTCTCAAATAATTACCCCCGCCCTATTAATTACCCCCTGCAACCAAAGGTTGAAACAATAATTACCATGGGTAATTATTTTACCAAATACGGTATACGTTCAACCCATAACTGTATTTAAATAATAAATTTATAATTTCCAGAAATATTAAATACATAATTCTAATTATATGGGCAAATATATTTGTTTTTGGCTCTGTAATGTATATTGGATTGAATGTTCTTAATATACATGAAGGATTTATTAGGTTCAAATTAATTTGGAATATTCAAAATTAATTTTTAAATATAGTTTATTTACATTTGCAATTTTAACCCCGGGAGATCAACTCATTTTTGCTGCTATGTTGATAGCTACACCATTATATGTTGCTGTATTAACAAAGTTTATTTATGACTACAGTAAGTTGATTTAATAATTTGAAATTTTGATGAACGAATTTTTCCCTAACAGCATTTAAAACGCTTAGGCGGGGGTTAAACGATCTAAAAAGGAAAAAGAGAAAGCATTAGTCGATGCCCCGGTAGCTCAATGGTAGAGCTCCTCATATAGTGAGCGAAAGCGCCTAGCAACAACTAGCAGGTGGTCGCAGGTTCGAATCCTGCCCGGTGGCTAAACTTTTGCAAACATTTATATATTGAGGCAGGGGTGGATGCAATTGCTGACTGCGTAGGTTGCGTTGACTTCCGGACTTCATTTGCGTCCACCCCTGTTTGTCGGTTTAAGTCGGGTCCGGTTTGCAAAAGGATCAGGTTTTCAACATTTCGAGGATCGGGATTGGATTATTTTCAGATAATCCAACCTATCCCTTTAGGCATGCGTGATCAGAGGTGAATTTAACAATTTCAAATTATAGAGTACATATCTGAACTATCGTAGTATAGGCAAATTTTCCAATGTCGCTATAAAATATTTAACAATTTCTCTTTCTTAAGAAAAAAACAAACTGAAAACTGTAGATGAAAAAACACGTAAGGATCGTATAAGAATATTAGTTGTTTGTTTGGTTAGCCTAATTCCATGCCCATGTTATCTTGTAATCTACAAGCTTAATAATCTTGCTGCATATCTTCAAAGCAAAACTGATGATACTTTTGTTGCAATTCTCACAACAAATTTCTTCATGTTAAGCTTAACTTTACTTCAATGTATTGAAGAGATTTGTTTGCTTATAATATCAAGAGATTTTCGTAAAGTGGTCAAAAGCCAATTTATTAAAAATACACAGACTACTACTGTTGCTACAGCAGTTTATGTCTCACCAGTTTCACAACAACAAAGAATGATTCAAATGAATGGGCAACGTAATACTTAGAGTTTGATGGGCATGAACTGTATCTCCGAAATCAGAACATTTTTTTTAATTTTTAATCTCTTAGCTGTTTAATTTTGTTGTTTTTTGACTTAGCTACATACATTACATAAAAATAGTAAGGATTATGGGAAAAAGGAGAAAAAGGTTTTTCCCCTTTTTTCCCCTTAAGAATGTACATAATTGTCAGCTTTTCTCCTCTCTCTCCATATTCACTATATATTACTCTGTAGCATATTTAAACAAGAGACATTGATAAAGAGAAGATTAATTTTATAGTCATACAATTATTTTAAACCAGGGCTCTCATTCGTACTTTATTTGAAAGTACAGTACTTTAAAATCGACCTCCGTACTTACGAAATTGAATTTGTACTTTATTGAAAGTATGTACTTTAAAATCAATATTTTGGATAGAAAATGAAATTGAGGAAGGGATTGGGCAAAAAAGTGGCGCCTTCGAAGGCCTGGCGCCTTCGGCACCAAAAATTCGGCGCAGAAAAATTTCCCCCCTTGCCCCTCCCCCCTTCAAAAAAATCCTGGCTACGGACCTGACAGCAGCAGGTCTCAATGGCAAGTATTCAATGGACGAAAGAAGGAAATTGCTTGATGTTAAGACTGTCAGGGCATTACTCATTGTGTCAGCGAATTTTGACATGTCATGCATTGAAATGCACAAAATGCTCAGTGGAAACAAGAAATTATTAGAAAAGATTTATTTAGGAGAGAAATGTGAAAAATGTGAGGACGAATAAATATTTTCTAATTTAATTTGGAGTGTACTTTAAAGTTGGAAATTTAGTCTCTATGTACTTTGAAATCGAGATTTATGTACTTTAGATTGGAATTTTGTCGATGAGAGCCCTGTTTTATAGTTATACAATCCAACATAGGTGATAAAATGTGAAAAAATCATAAAAACATCTAAAATAGGTTACAACCTATTTTATGTTCCAAAACGTCAAAATAGGCTTAAATAGGTGCGATAATTCCCGGTAAACTGTTATGTACGTGACTTGCATGTATGTACGTGACTTGCACTAACGACTGTGTTTTATCTACAAGACTAAATACAATAATAGTGAAGGTGGCAAAAGGCAGGAATGAATAAGGACAGACGGCGCCGGTCGACCCAGGTGTCGACCCAGACTGATGCTAACGACTCCTTTTATACTAGACCCACACATACCTAACTAGACCCACACATAAGATTTATTTAAAATAACAACGGATTTGAGCTCGATTCAGTATGACTATTACGCAAAAAAGGTTATATATTTGAAAAATTTTTTGCATAATGTACTTGTAGATTAAACTTTTTATACTCAAACTTTGCTTCTATCAATCCAATCCTAACATTATTTTATGTATATTCTAAAGATAAAATTTTGATTTTGTGGTATAAAATAGAAAGCGTTAACAATTAGTAGATTTAAATTTTCTTATAGTTCTTTATTTGAGCACATCAATTTAGGATATATCTAAAAATTAAGTAATTTATAATTAAGGAATTGCTGAATAATTTTGAGGGAAGTTCCCCGTCCATATTATTTATTTTTTGAAATTTATACAACTTGGACGCCTCTATTTGCAATAGGTTCATTATTGTTATTTATTTTTAACAACTATAATAAAGTCTAAAGAAATAGAAGCTATGACACACATCAAAGGTCTAGCCTCATAAAAATCGGCTAGACCCCTGATACACACGCAGAATAACGTCCTATAGTTCTAAACCTCATAACCGATCACTTATCTGCCTAGAATGGACAAATAAAATTTTTTTGGACGTATAAACTTTTCATTGGATATATAAGATTGGACGCATAATTTAGACAAGAGCTTTATATTCCCCAAAACAGACCGTTCAAAGTTATCAATCATTGCTCCAGCACAAGGGCAACAAGTGTCGCTACATCCACCACCACCACAACAGTATATAGGAGGATCACCACAACATCCCCCTTCCGCAATTTTAATAACACAAAATGTTAAAATAATTAATATTAAAAAAATATTAAAAATATTATTTATTGACATTTTAAATTAATAACGATTTTTAAGACTGATATTATTATCGAATATTATTATCGAATATTATTATCATATATCAGCCGATTTATATATCCTTTTTAAAAAGAGTAGGCGAGCGTTCCACGTATTTAAATATATTTTTGAATCAAAGAATATTGTTAGACGCTTTTAATTAAAACTGTTAGTGTGTCGGTCTGGTATAGACCATAACGGCGCGTGGCGATAACGGCGTATAGCCATAACTTGGTTGAAGATGTCTGGCTCTTATCAATTTTGGTACCAATCTCTTTAGCTCGATGAGAGGAATCTTCTAATACCAAATTTGGTAAGATTAGGAAATCTTGAAGCAAGTTACGGCTTTGCGCCGTTATGGCCGCGCGCCGTTTTGGGCGTCCTGTTTCGGTCCCTAAATGTTTATCAATTTTTTTATAAATTAGTTTTGTCAATTTTTTTGAGAAAAATTAATGTGGAAATTAATTTTGAAGATGTGGCAATTATGTCATTTTAAATGAGAGAAATTAAATAAGGAAATAAATATTTTCTTGTACTATTTATCGTAAAATTTTTTTTAATATTTTAAGGGGTCGCATAATTTTAAATAATAAGCTAAAATATTTTCTCTTACTGAAAATAAAAATTAAATAAACATTTTTATTTTTTTTAAATTTGCAACGTTGAGAAAATCAACATTTTCCTTAATAAAAATGTTTATTTAATTTTTATTTTTAATTTCAAGAAAAAGAAAATGTTTTAGCTTATTATTTAAAATGCGATGGTCAGGGGTGAGCGCAAGAGGCAATCATGAAAAACGCAAGAGGCAATGCGCTCACCCCTAATTATATTTTTCCTCGTATACTTCAGGGCTGGGCGATTTCGCATTTTCGCGTTTCGCATCTTTCGCATTTTTCACATTTTTTGGCGCGAAAAGTTTCGCATTCCGCATTTCGCTTTTTATTTTTTGATTTCGCCCAGCCCTGTTATACTTTATATTACTCTGTAGGAAATTTTCCTATATTTATGGGAATCCTAAATTAAATTTTAAATATTTAAGAATAACAAAAAAAATTTTTGGATTTTTTGCTTTTCAAATTATTATTATTATTTCTGTTTAATTTATTTTGTAAAGGAAGAGAATAAACAATAAAGGAAAATAATTTTCGTGGATATGCTCTTTAAATAAATGTAAAAATAGGGAAAATTAATAGTTGATTCGAGAGTGTTTTTTTAATTTATAAATTTATTTTCTTTTAACAAAAAAAAAACTCAACTTTTTTCTATATAATTTACATATTCTTATTAACTGTACGTAGACTAAAAAGTACACAAAGCTGTATATTTCGACTGCACTTATAAATTATAAAATTGAACAATTATAAAGCGCCACTACTACTTGAAGCAATTAACATTGAAATTATATGTCGGCGTCAAAACTTCAATTTCAGGGAAATTTTAAAACACGCATTAGGGTACTTTTCTGTTTTGCCACACCCCTCCCATATATTCGCAGGATATTTTGAACTCTCGGTCCCGGGCTTGATTTTCGTTCTCGACTCTCGGCTTTATATGAAATTAATTTTTTCTTTGTTAATGCCTCTCTTTGAACATGCCACAGGGAAAATTGAGTGAAATTTGGAAGAAAGAAGACTGACCTTTCTGTAAAAATTAAGGAGAAATAGAAATAATATCCTGCGAATATATGGGAGGGGTGTGGCAAAACAGAAAAGTACACGCATTAGTGATGTTCGAGACTTGGTCTCTGTTCCCGAGTCGGGATTTCCCGAGTTTTTGAACTCTCGGTCTCGATTCTCGATTCTCGGTTCGGTCTCGATTCTCGGTCTCGATTCTCGGTCTCGATTCTCGGTTCGGTCTCGATTCTCGGTCTCGATTCTCGGTCTCGACTCTCGACTTTTTCAACTCCCGTCCATCACTAATATAAATATACCAATTATTTATTTTATTAAGCGTTGACATAAAAGGATAATTATAACGTTTATAATTGCTTCTTAAAAATTTAAAGTAATAATTTTAATTTCATTTACGCCGTTGAAATTATAATTTTTATATACATTTATATATTTAAATGCCTCTTTATGAGCTTAAAGAAGCAGAGATTTTGTTTCATAAAATTATTTTCATCATCTTCATTGTACTACAGTACAGAATACGATACGTTAAACTGGCCGGATTTGAACTTGCACGACTCTGACACTGCTCGCTCGGCCTAGCTCACACAAATGCAATTGCTCTACGACTAATGCTCTCTCTTTTATCCTTATGTTCGTTTAACCCCTGTTAATCGGATTAAATACTGCTAGTTGAATCATCCTTGCAATTGAAAGCGCAGAAGAAGCAGGAGTAATAATCTCAGAATCCCCCAAAACTCATAGCCCCTACATGCCTTCCTAGGCAATTTTTTCACAATCTAGGTCTGCCTGTAGCTAACAGGGAAGGATATTAAAAAAATTTTTTTCTCCTCATTATAAAAACAATTTCGACTTAATTCAATTAAAAAAAATATTTTGAAAAACTGCGAATATTCTCAGACATAAATAAAAAAATTAAAATTAAGAAAACGATTTATAATAAATATTTACTCTAAAAATTTTTTTCACACATTAAGTTCAAAAATATTGGTTTATTAATTAAATTTTAATAAAATAATATTTTTATTAAACTTTTTGTGCTTGAAATATTTATTTTAATAAGTATTTTAATAAATATATTTTCAATTAGAGGTTGCACCCCGAACATTTTAGAGCGGATGTATCGAGGTATGGGGGTGTCCAATAAGGTTGGCGGATCCGGTTATCCGGATCCGAAAAAAGGCAGGATATCCTGAAATTTTCGGTTCGGATACCGGATCAGGATATCCGAAGATTTCTAACTATCCGCCATCCTTAGTTTCCAACTGTTTCGGGCGGGAATAATTGTAAAAAGTCGTTCGAGAAGGGGGTAGAGGCTAGAGACCGACAAAATCGCATTGACATTGACATTGAAAAAAGGGCTCTATCCGAAAACAGTGCCGGCATCCAACCTTTCCTCCTCGAATGAGAAAGAAAAAGTTAATTTTTTGGCGTAGTGACAGAAGACCCACGGACAGAAGACCCACAAGGAAAAATTTCTAATAAAAGTTTAAAATTAAAAGATTGAACAAAGTTACGACACAAAAACCATCAACATGAACCTATGGGCGTCGGCGAGATGCTTGTGCAAAACGCGTCTTGCAGGGAGTCAACGGTCGCTGGGTTCTGGGCTCGTAACATAGACCTATTCCTAATATCGCTGCAGTGGCCATGCCTGAAATCCTCCTCAGCAGCAAAACTTCCACGGAGACCAAAGGTAAGGAGCCAATATGAAAGCACAATAGAATAAAAATAAGAAAAGTGGTTTTGGGTCTTTTGTCTGTGGGTCTTCTGCGTCTTTCGTTTCGCGTTTCGCTTGAAAATATTTTTTCGTTTCTTTCGTTTCGTATTTCGTTAAAAAATATTTTCGTTTCGTAAACTCAATTTTTTGACGAAAATAATATTCGATAGTTTTTGGCAATTTTTTTCCTATTTTGTAGTATTTTTATGCCAAAAATTGTAAATTTTTCTCCCGGAAACTGAAAATTCAAAAAAATTTTGCCTGCTGCTCTGAAAATGGAAGAAATCTGGCTTCTTGGCTTCCAAATTTCTCAAAATTTTCGCTTGCGGCGCTAAAACGGTTCCTTGTATCTTCAGTTTGATTTGCCTAAGGTCATTTTTACTGGTTTACTCCCATTCGAGGAGGAAAGGAAAAATTGGATGCCGGCACTGTTTTCGGATAGAGCCGAAAAAAGTTATTGCAAAAACAAAAGGTCGGAAAATTTGCCGCACCCCGTATAGTATTATTGGGTTGGATTCATCTCAAAATCTAATGCACACAATTTTAACACAGATACTTTTATTCTTTAACTATTTTTAACATTTAACAAAATTTCTTTCCTTTACATTAAATTATTAATTCAAAATTTTTCCTTTAATTCTTTCAATCAATCAAAAAATTAAAAAAATCTAGATATAAAAATTATAAAAAATTCATTTTTATTAGAATTATAATAATTAGGGCCTGACAAAACATGCAAATGCATGTTTGCAAATGCATGTTTTGTATGCAGATATGTCTTGACGTGGGAAGCTCAAAAATGGTGTTTTTACATTGGTACGAGCACTTTAGGACCCGGTTCTTAATGCATATTTTTGCATATTTCGATCCTTTCATGCATATTTGCATATCGGTGCATATTTTGGAAAATTTTGCATATTTTGGTCCATATTTCGGTTTTTTTGGATAATTTTAGTAAAAATCAGGCAAATTTTTCAAAATTTTGGATTTTTTTAGACAAAAAAATTCTTTGTAAAAATTTTTGAAAAAAAAAATTTATGAAAAAAATTTTTTCATAAATTTTATCTCCATAAAATCATTATTTAGGTGCAGTTAAATTGCAATTTAAATGCTAAATTAGTGTTTTTTACTAATAATATGTAATTTGATTTTTAAACCACAATTTCACTATTTATTGCAGCATATCTTGTGCATATTTTGACAAATTTTGCATATTTAGGTGCATATTTTGAGCTTTTTCGGTGCATATATATGCGCATATTTGGCGATTTTCCGTGCATATTTTGTCTGGCCCTAATAATAATATATAAACTTGTTTAAAATTACCTTGAGCAACATGGGGTTGTTCCAATCCTGAACAGCAGGATATCGTTACACAACAATTTGGGTCGTTACAACAAATTCCAGAATATACATAAATAACCATTGACATAAAAAATAATAGAATTGCAAAGAGAAAGTTCATTTTATAATATTTTAAATAAAAATTTCCTCTAAAAATTTCACTGGTCAGAAAATTAAATATAGTTAAACCTCGAATTTATTTTGGACTGAAAAACACTGAAAAAAAAACATACATAAAAATGAGTTTTACTGTGACGAAGGCAAAAATAGCAAAAGGAAAGATTTGTTTGTGACACCCATTACTAGGGCCTGACAAAACATGCAAATGCATGTTTTGTATGCAGATATGCCTTGACGTGGGAAGCTCAAAAATGGTGTTTTTACATTGGTACGAGCATATTGTAAGATGATTCAAATAGCAGCATTTATATGGGGTTATCCCATTTAAATTAATGGTGAACTGATTTGCTTCAACTTTGAGAGGAATTTATACAGGAAAATTAGCTTCAAATATTTCAAAAACAATTTTTTTTAATTAGGAATTTTTTAATTTAAATGTGGCTTTTAGCAAAACAATTTCTTGATTTTCATGATGTTTTACGTTTTATTTTGCAAAAAAAAATAATATTAAGCGAAAATATATTTTTATTAAAGCTTTTTTAATTCAATTTATTAATGTAAATAATATGTGGCTGGTTTACCAATTTTTTTTGAAAATGAAGGGAAGTAATCTTCATATATTTTTTATATTATACGTTTATTTCATGTTATGATTTTTCAAGTTTTTGTTGCCAACGAATCCAACAAATCTTCTAATAGTCTCTAATCATTTTTCTAATTCCATAGGTATTTTATTCATTTTTTTATTCTTCTTTCTAATGTTTTGGAAAATTTTTTTATTTTATAAAACAACAAAATTGTTGTTTACGTCTATAGAAATCTTCGTGGAAAGTTTTATATTTTTTTAAATTTGTCGTTGGTTTTCTTTATGTCTCACATCATTTTAACAAGTACAAATTTTTCCCTAATTTATTTTCTCTTTTTTTAGTAAAATAATATTTGTCAAATATCTAATATTTATTTCTTTAACAAATAATTTGCAATTTTGAAGAAAAAATTAAATATTATTTAAAATTAATTAAATAAATTCAAAATTTTTTTAAATTTTTTTTTGATTTTGCTTGAATTTTCAATGAATATTTCATATAATTTTTTTACTTTTGGCTCTGAAAAAGATAAATTAGTCTAATCATTGGGTATCGGCCGGGTTAGGAAAAGTCATGGATCTCGGATCAGGTTTTTCGAGTCCGGATAACTAGTCCCATCCCTTTGTTGTTGCAGCCAACGAAAGCCTGCTAAATAATTAAGAAAAAATTTCATTTACCCACTAAAAGAAAATTCGAAAAGGTGGAATCCGTTGTGTATCTAAAAGCTTGTTTTGGCTTTAGTCTATGTTCTTTCTGTCTTGACCGTCAATCATATCAAACCTCCTTCTTACCCCGTTGCTCAAGTTCGAAAATTCAAAAGCAAATTGGCAACATTAAACGCCCAGTCCTTCCATCTGCGCCATAAAATAAATTAAATTTAAAAATTAACTTTCAGAAACATGTAACACACAATTTGCTTCATGTGGCTTTTAAGTACTTTGTGGGGGTTATTTAATTATTTAATTGCTAACGGCATTAATTTAATTCAAACGTCTAGGTAATTTAATTATTATTTAATTTCAACTGGTATTATAAACAGTTATGTATTATTAAATTTATTAACACGTGATATGCCCTTAATGTTGGGTTCTGTGTACTCCAATATATGTAGCAGTTATAGCTAAATTAATTTATTAATATAGTAAGTTGGTTGTCAAGTTTAATTTAAAAATTTATTTTTGAAACTTTACAATTTGTAAAACCATTAAATCTTAAAAGTTTAATTAAAACTTGATTTTATGTTGGCAATAAATTGTAAAACTTGAAACTTTTTACAATTTGTAAATTTATTAAATTTTTAATTATAACTAGAACTTTAATTGGGATTTAAAATTTGCTTTTTTACATAATATTGAAAATTTTACAATTGTATTTCGAAATTTACAATTTGTAAAAATTGATTTTACTTAAGATTTCCGGTAATAGTAGTGTCGTTTCCAGTCCCCCTATTTTCCTCCCCAATTTTTTACCCTATGTTTGTACGAAATGGTCAAATCTTCCCTTTTCTTCCATCAAATTTGCCTTTCTATAGTTTACCTAAAAACAATCAAAAAGACAAGGAAGAAGACTTTCACAAGATAAAAAAAGTGATAAAAAAAACCGATACGGAATACTTATAAAAACATATTAATGAGCAGCAAAAAAAAAATATTTATACTTGACTACCTAATTTATTTTTTAATTAATTTTTAAAAAATTAAAACATATTTCTGTGTGGTCATGAATTGTATTTGCGTGATTTTTTAAAATACAAAAAAATTAATTATTTGTATTTTATGTAAATAATGAGAAGTAAAATTTTATTTTTTTTTTTGAAAATATAATTTTGTTTTCATGACTATCAAAAATTTTTAATTCTAAAGGTTGGCATGAATTTAGTATAAAAGTTTTAGTGTCGAAAGGTTGAGTGTGCCCTCTGCATAGTGTCAAGGCATGAGATACACTGTGTTTCTTAAGATTAATAAATTTTTCGATTCTTCAGTCATTAAGCATATGTCAATATCTTCTAGATTTTTTAATATATATGAATTAACTAAACAATAGGATCTATGGACAAATTACCTAAAAATACACAGTAATTTATTTTTAATTTTTTTCCAAAATAGGGTGTTAAATAAGTATACGCGCATTTTTATAACTAAAGATTTTCGACATTAGAGGTGTTCGGAAAATCCACAAAAATTCCTGTAAACATATCAAGTGATATTAAAAGAAAATGCAAAAGAGTGAAGTTCCAATCAAGACTCATCATCGAGATTTAAAATTCCAAAAGTTAACGGAAAACCGGGGTAAACGTTTTTAAAAACGAGCCGAGATAAAAATCAGCGGTGATTCTTCAATTCGTACCCCCACTCCTTTTTCCTTTCTCAAAGTATTAAAAAATGGTCAGTCAGTCTTTTGTTATAGAAGGGTACACCCCAACTTACCGCGATCCCAACTCGTCGCAGAGCTATAACTTTGTTCAGAATTGTCGAATCCGGGGCGCCCTGGTATAGTTCGATTCAGCTCGTCGAGACGCATCGATCGTCGAGACGCATCGATGGCCTGCTCCCGTTATAGAACTAGTCGAGCTGTGTCAAATAACGCCAAAACAAAAAATCCGACATGATTTGACCCAGATACAGACCCCTGAAAATTGAACAACACATAAATCGCCGACTCCGTTAGGACTACTAATGGCATAACTTTGTCAAATCTTGTCCAATCACGTTGATTTTGCGTCATTCGACACAGCTCGACGAGTTCTATAACATAAGACTGACTGGTCATTTTTTAATACTTTGAGAAAGGAAAAAGAGTGGGGGAATTTTTATTCCCGAGCATCAGTGTCTTTTCTCAAACACAACAATGCCGTAAATTCGAATTTAATTGTATACTAACTTTAGATAAAAATTTAATAAATGACATATACGAAACTTGCACTAACAATATCTAGTTATATTATATTTGGTTTCACTATTTTAAGTACAATATTTTTATCAATTGTGATACGTCCCTTATATAAATTTTCAAAGGAGAGAACTGCACTCTACATTTTATTTAGCAAGGTATTTTTAAATTTTCGAGTTCATAGGTTGGATTCCAGTTTTCATACGTGCTTCTCTTTAATTCATGTTGGGGCCAGGTGTGAGCGCATTGCGTTAAAGTTTGGCCTTGCGTTGCGTTTTGCTTTTCTTATTTATCTTGCGCTCTATGTTCTTTCATCATGATATATATCGGCATGCAAAACATAATTTGACCTATCTATTATAATTACTTAAATTTAATATTTATAGACATGTTTCAACCTCTTGTACCTATATATCATTATCTTTTGGTCTTCTACACAATACATCCCATATGTTCCATCATCGCTCTTTAGTATTATAACTCCATATGTATATCCAGTTATGGAATTCTCGTTAAATGGATCTTATTTTCATATGGCTGCTTTGGCATTAAATCGTTTTCATGCTGTCTTCTTTGTATTTAGCTATGAACGTATATGGAATAAAAAGTAACTAAAAATAAACTAGTCCTTAATTCTACATTGACTTTAAAGCTTAATATTATTCTAGTTGAAAACTAATGATTTCAAAAATAAAGTATAAATGATTTCAGATTTACTAACCGACTTTGTTCGAAATTTTTGAAATTTTATCGATTTTATAAGATTAATGACCTCCATTTACCTATATATACGTCAATTAACGTCCAAACAAATTCTATGTTAGGAACATATTCTTTAGAACCTGTATTATGCATGTGTAACTTAACTCTGTGGGTAGAGCTCGATTTTATGGTGCTAAATAGGTTTGTACCCCGTCCCCGAAATATTAAAATCATCCAATTAAACTTTTAATATGTATACTTTTAGAAATGTTAAATACCTTATTTTCACAATGATATTGATTACCTGTGTTTTTGTTGCCGTAAAGATGTCGGAAGTTTTTTTCGGTGTGACTACTATGATGACTGGGTTCGTTTGAAATACCTAACTAAAGAAGGTTTTGAAAGGCCTATGGCCTCTTTTTGAAACTGTCGAAGTTGGGGATTCCGTCCTGTAGGTCGGAATCTCAACTGTCCTCTGTGATTTAGGCAGTGGTAAATTGGGCAGTTATTTAAATGGGGAGTGAGAGATTTGGGCAAAGATTAATGGAGTCCCTCGATATCCCTCTTAATCCTTCGATCTTTTAAATCCTCCTAACCACTTCATCCATTCACCTCATATATCCGCCAATTAATCCTCCGATAGTTGCATATTCATCGTGAAAAGGAGAAATTACAAAAAACCCAAATTTTGAAGAATTTGGCGCATTTTTGCGTTATCTGGCCAAAGTTTAAAGAAAATTAGGTTTGGCCCGCTCTTGCCAATTATTGGCCGCAACTAATTTATTAAATGATCATGTGCGGGAAATGTAAAGGAATTTTTAACAAAATTTAAAAATATATTTTTATTTTCTACACCATCCCCGGTATTGATTACCCGTATGAAGAAATATATATGCGTTAAGATAACAGTTTGTTGATTTGCAATCGCAAAACTAGCTTACTCCGGGCTTGGGCCAGCATTTACTCTTTGATATATTTCGCATTTCGAAATGCTATCTCACTTTCTCAAGCTCGTTAAAATTATAAAATTTATAGAATTATTTATTAATCATAGTAAAATACTGATTTTAAAAATATCTTTTCACTATTTTTTTATCCATATTTCGGGATTTTATATCCATATTTAGTGTTTATTTCCATATTTATATCCATATTTTAGGATTTTATATCCATATTTTATGTCCATATTTTTCGATATTATATCCATATAAATGGGAGCCCTACTAATCAAGTCACTTACTGGCGAAATGACTCTATTTTTTACATAGCTGTTTCTCAAATTGTTTTTGCGTATAAATTTATTTTTAAGCATTTACTGCCCAAATCACTCACTGTCAATTAATTCACTCACAATTCACTTCTGCCGCTTTCATGATCCCACGGTCATACTTATTTCCGTGTCTGGTGATTCCGGCAGAAGTGACGTAGGCAGTGGTTAAATGGGCAGTGAGTGATTTAGGCCGTGAGTTGAATTGGGCAGTAAGTAATTTGGGCAGTAAACGTTTTTTAAAAAAATTTTTCACATAAAAACAATTTGAGTATCCACGGAAAAATAATTGTGCGTGATTTGGGCAGTAAATTTTATTACTCGGGAATATGTTTATAACTAGGGCTCGGATTTGTATTGAAATATATTTTTTCCTGAATATATTATGCCTCAGAGCTTGTGCTGGTCATTTACACTTTAAGATATACCTTTAATTTATGAGCATTAATAGTTTTTTAAAAGCACTAATTTACTGCCTAAATCACTCATAATCTGATGATACTCAAATTGTTTTTATGTGGAAAATGTTTACTGCCCAAATTACTCACTGCCCAATTCACCTCACTGCCTAAATCACACTGCCGATTTAACCACTGCCTACGTCACTTCTGCCGAAATCACACAGCACCCTTATTTCTATTCATAATTAAGTTTCTTTTTTCTAATTTTTACTTAAATATAGTTTAATCAAAAATGGAATTTTTATACAAGGAGACTTGACTCTTATATCTTCATTTTGTTTATCTATAACTATTTATGTGGCAATTATGATAAAATTGTATTATAATTATAGTAAGTTTTTTACTACTTATGTACCGTATTTATTCTAATATAACGACATGTCGTTTTATTTTCGACCCTCTTCTAGGGTGTCGTTTTATTAGAGACTGTCGTTATATTAAGATAAATACTGTAATTACTTATGTACTAAAGAAATTATGTAGCCAACTAAATGCTTTATTACAATAGAAATAACTGGAGACCAGATTTTTTTAGTTGTAGAAACTTTAAAATAAGTACCAAATAATGTAATCAAAATAGGTTAAAAAAGTAGATAGAAGAAAGGCAAAAATCACGAATAATTTCTATTTTTCATTCAAAAATTTGGTGAGTACCAAAAATGGGAAAAAAATATCCATTTGTCAGATTTTCACCCAGAAAATAATAATTAAGTTAAAGTTTACATATCTATTTTTTGAATTGAAAAATTATTTTTGAATTATTGTAAATCTTTACAATAATTACAAGGAATTTTGGTTAAAAATCGTATTTTTATAAAGAAAAATATTCAAAAGCTATAAAAACAGGGTGGAGTTCGTTTTGGCGCTGGGCCGTTGTTTTTTTTGACACCGTTACTATTTACCCTCATATGAAGTACTTGTCGGATTTATTTAATTCAAAAAAATTGTTTTTCGAATTAGATTTCTGTATCAGGGGTGTGTGAGTTTCGCCTTTCGCATTTTAAAATCACTTTCGGCACAGCCATGTTCTGTAACTAGCTTCCTTTTTCAACATAAAATGTCTGAAACCGTTTGTCATTATATGCATTTAAAATTCCTACTTGCGATTTTTAGGATCAATTAGAAAGAATGTGAACTGTTCATGATGGAAAATTGGTATTTAAATACCCTACTTTTAGCGCCGCAGACGAAAATTTTGAGAATTTTGAAAGCCAGCTTTCAATTTTTGCCCTCAGATTAGAAGGATAACATGAATTTGAGTATATAGGAGGTATCAGGGGTTGAAAAAGCAATAACTTGCATAAAGAGACTCCCTCTTACTATGCACTCTTACAATATTTAATAATTAATAAAAAAATTTATAAACAGAAACTCAAAAAAATGCTCCGAAGGTTGATAATACAACTGCCATTAAGGATCGTTTATCAGTTTTAGTTATATGTTTGATCAGTACTTTACCTTGTCCTTTATATTTTGCTACAACTAAACTTTATTATTCAATTAATTTCAAAACATCGGATGATCAATCATTTCTTTATTCAATTTATTCTGTTATTTATAATTCAAATTATGCATTAATTCAATGCTTTGAAGAGATTTGTTTATGTATAATGTCAAAAGATTTTCGAAAATTAGTCAAAGACCAATTTGTTAAAAATACACAAACTAATGCGGTTGCTACAACTGTTTATGTTTCGCAAGCTTTACAACAACAAAGAATGCGTCAATTAAATATACAAAGAAATAATCTTGTAAATAATAATTGAAAGTTTTTAATTTCATTATATTCAAAACATATTTTGCCGAATTGCAAATTGTTTATCCTACCTCCGTTACCACCACAAGAAATAAACAAAAAAAAGCCACAACGGTACAATACAATACTTTTTACAAATATTTTGTACAATAGTAATTTTCAGAAAATTCTAATTTTCAGCTGATAAAAAATTGTTCGACAGCTCGATTTTCAATTTCTTAGACACTGTTGAAAATTATTATCTTGACGAAGATATTTATATAGCGCTTCTCTTAAGCCCTTTCCTCTTATCACATTTACAGGCACGTTTCTGTAATCTGTTACAATCCTATCCCATCAAGAAAATTTTTGGTAATAATTTGGAAATCACCCCCTTTTTCCCGTTTCCCTGACCATTTTTAACTTTTTTGTTCGATATATAAATTGTAATATATTATTTGAAAGAGTTCGTCGAGCTTGTTCGAATGATACCAATATTGGCTAGATCTGTTGATTCTTGCCAAAATTATGAAGCTAAATCCTTATTGGTTATTGTCGGACTAATCATTTACCAAAGTCATTGACGAACTGATTTTGACGAATATATCATTGACGAACTCATTATTGACGAACTAATAGGGAACAACACAAGCATCATCCAGATCAGAGCTGTGCGAAAATAAAATCTTTGTCTCAACGAAACGAAAATATTTTTTTAAAGAAATACGAAACTAAAGAAACGAAAAAAATTATATTTAAACGAAAGACGAAAAGAAACGAAAAATTTTCGCCCAGCTCTGATCCAGATAGTGTAAGGATGATCACCTATAGCATCTAAACCGCTTAGGCGGGGGTAAAACGAAAATAATTATAAAAGAGAAGATGTTGCCCGGTAGCTCAGTGGTAGAGCTTCTGTTTTTGGTGAGCAAAGGCGCCTAGCTATAAATACGAGGAGGTTGCAGGTTCGAATCCTGTCTGGTGGCTAAACTTTTGATAAAATTTTAGTATATTTTTCTGTCAAATCCAAATTTAATTGTGGGATTAATGGACGACGGAAATTCTCTCGTGCAACAGTCAGATAAGACAAAAGGGAATATGCCAACTTTCTCAATCTTGAATCCATTTTATCGACCTAAATATATGGAGTTGATCTCCAGCGGGGAGAGATAATCTGCAAGTCAGATGCCAAAAGACCTGACAATGTTCTTTCTTTAATGAAAATTTTGAGTCCAGAACTGGATATCCTGGGATTTCAGTTCGGATTTGGTAGAAATTGAAACTTTCATTTGTAAAATAAAAATACCCATGTCAAAATTAATCAGATATTTGATTGATCAACTTTACAAATATCAAATTTTTTCAAATAATTTCAAATATTATACATATTATTTAAATTTATATTTGATTTTGTCGGTTGTCCGATCTCTACCTCCATGCCCCGTCAAAATGGTAATTTCTTAACTAGAAATATTTAACTAAAAATATTTAATTATTTTCAATATTTAACGAAATTGTTTAAATCATTATAATAAATTTTTCCTAAAATTGTCGCCGATAGAATTTTTTCCATATGCATTGTTTGTTATAACCTAAAATTATTTAAATTTGACAAAATTAAAAATAGATAAACTTGTCTTGATCTAGCCTCCACAATTACAGTTTGGTGAATTTGGACAACAAGTATTTGGATCTGGACAGCATCCTGTATTACAGCAAGAGTTTATAGCACAACAGGGGTCTGATGAAGCATACATGGTTATCAATAAAATTAAGAACACTATAAACATGAACTTTTTCATTTTCTCTTTTATAATATAAACTTAAGTATATAAAACTTTTCTAAAATTTATTTTTTATTATCAAGTTAATTTTAAAAAAGAGTTGGACAAATCGATACTGGTATCGGCCAACCCGAGACCGAGATTGACCGATACTCAAGAACCCGATACCGAGACCGATATTGGAAAAAAGCTGAGAATCTCGGTATCGGTCTCGTCTTGTCCAACTCTTTTAAAATATCGAAGTACAATACATAATATCTAAAAAAATTTATGCTTTTTTTAAACTATAATCATAAAAAATAAATTATATACGGGGCAATATTACTGTTTTAAAAATAAAGTAAAATTTTAATTCAAAATCTAAATTATAAATTCTTAAATTTTGATGTTAATATTGTAATGCCAGCGCTGCAAATATTATTTTTAGATTATCTTTCGGGATATCAATTTTAAGGATGAGAGCGGATATCGTATATCCTCAAATATCCTTCACGAATATTCTCAAAAAACATATTCCCTCGAAATCCCCATCAATCGAAAATTCTGAGAATTTTGTAAGGCTATAGATGAAAAATTGTCATCTTGATCATTCCTGGCTAGTTCTATTTTACAAATGAAAGTTTCAATTTCTACCAAATCCGAACTCAAATCCCCGAATATCCAGTTCTGGACTCTAAATTTTCATTAAAGAAAGAACGTTGTCAGGTCTTTTGGCATCTGACCTACAGATTATCTCTCCCCGCTGGAGATCAACTCCATATATTTAGGTCGATAAAATGGATTCAAGATTGAGAAAGTTGGCATATTCCCTTTTGTCTTATCTGACTGTTGCACGAGAGAATTTCCGTCGTCCATTAATCCCACAATTAAATTTGGATTTGACAGAAAAATATACTAAAATTTTATCAAAAGTTTAGCCACCAGACAGGATTCGAACCTGCTTCGAACCTGGAATTGCATCTTTATACTTTCTAGAATTAATTTTATAGGTATTATATGTAAAAGAAAAATATATTAAATTAATGAAATGTAATTGAATGATTTTCTAAAATTATTGTCAATATTTATAAAGAATAATTTCCCATTTTATTCTTTATTAATTTCCCATTTAATTTCCCATTTTATTTTACAACAAAAAATATATTTTGAATTTAGGCTATTTTTAATAAAAAATAATGAGGAAAATTTATTTTTATTAAAGTTTTTTAATTCTTTATATATTAATGCTTTAAATATGTGGCTGTTAAAAATTTTTATTCAAAATATTTCTCGACTATTTTTTTAATTTTTATTTAAGCAATAAATTTATATTTTTGATTTTACCAATTTTTTTTAAAATGAAGAGAAGTAATCTTCATATATTTTTTATATTATACGTTTATTTCATGTTATGATTTTTCAAGTTTTTGTTGCCAACGAATAATTTCCTAAAAATATTTTTTAACTAAATTTTTTACAAAATTCTCGCCCAACTATTTTGTTTTCTACCAATAAATTTATATATGTATTATTACAAATCGATTCAATGATATTGAACAAAATTATCACAAACTGAATCTTCGCTGATAAAGTAGAGTAGGTTTGTAGAGTAGGTTTGCATTTCAAGTCTAAGAATGGTGTGCGGACATATCGGGATTGGGGCGACAAAAATAATTTCTTGCGTGTTTACGTTTGTTTTAAAACATAAAAAATATATTCCTCAATAGGACATATACTATCCAAGACCCAGTGGCCGTATGTCCCGAAATCAATAGGGTAACTGTTCGTACATTGAAATATCCCGATATGTCCGTCCCGATATGTCCGCGTGCCCTAAGTATCGGAACGGAAAAAAATCAAAAAAAATCATCTTATTTAAAACTGATATCAAAGTGATAAAAAAAAATCATCTTATTTAAAAAAAAATAAAAAAATAAAAAAAATCATCTTATTAAAAAAAATCATCTTATTTAAAAAAAAAAATCATCTTATTTAAAACTGATATCAAAGTGATAAAAAATGATTTTTCAACCCCCAGGTGATCAATTTCAATATTTATCACTTTCTCGGCTGATCACTCTCTCGGTTGATCACTCTCGATCACTCTACCGGATGATTGGTTAACTGGCAGAGTGATCAACATTGAAATTGATCAACTGGGAGTTGAAAAACAATTTTTTATCACTTTGATATCAGTTTTAGATAAGATGATTTTTTTCTGTTTGGTGACCAAAATTCCTGTTGGTGACCAAAATTTCAGTGTCCAATATTCCGTTTTTTGACTTGGTGACCAAAATTCCGCTGGTGACCAAAGTTCCGAAAAATCTTGGTGACCAAAATTCCAGTGACCAAAATTCCGGCACCCGCAACATTTACAATTTGTAGGATTGTAATTAAAAGCTTAATCTCATCTATACTTTTGAAAAAGATTTAAGTAAAACAATGCGCGAGGTCGCAAACCTGTCTTTATCCTGCATACATTTATTTTGAATTAATTTTTAAAAAATTAAAAAAAAATATTTCTGTGTGGTCAGAATTTGTATTTGCGTGGTTTATTTTAAAAAATTGAATTATTTGTATTTTAAATTTGTAAAATATTAATGAGCAGCAAAAAATAATATTTATGCATGTTTAATTTACCATTTCTAATTAATTTTTAAAAATATACTTTCTGTGTGGTCAAGACTTGTATTTGCGTGTATTATTTAAAAAATACAAAATTTTAATTATTTTATTTTAATAATGTGGATTAATAGACCTCTATTTAAACCTTAATAATTTTCGAAAAATATTTATTATTTTTGAGAAGAGTAATGCTTATAAGCTTCGAATTTATATACAACCTTGGACTGAAAAATCGTATTAAAAATGAGGAGAATGTAAAAATGAGGTATTTCGCTTTATGCCGTGTTTATATAAAAAGCGTCTTGCGTTTTGCGGCAAAAAATAGAATTTAAAAAAAGTGACAAAATCGCGTCTCATCATTCCCAATGCTATTTTTGCCGCAAAACGCAAGACGCTTTTTATGTAAACACGGCATTAGGCAGTCGCGGTCAGCTCGCTATCTACCGTATTTGCTAAAATAATTACCCAGGGTACTTATTGTTTCAACCTCTCGCTGGAAAGGGCAATTAAAAGGGATGGGGTAATTATTTGAGCCTTTTTTAATTACGCTAATTGGTACTTTTCGGTTCTGCCACACCCCTCCCATATATTCGCAGGAAATATTTTATACTTTAGAAAGGAGGAAGTCTGAATGGTCAGACTTCCTCCTTTCTAGGAGAAATTGATTAAAGGGAAAACTGAGTAAAAAATAATCTTTTCTTTATTAATGTCTCTCATTGAATATGCCACAGGGTAAATTGAGTGAATTGAACAAAGAAGAAATTTACAGATAAAAGAAAAATATAAAATATTTCCTGCGAATACACTGCGGAAAAAAGTTTATCTACACCTACCGAAAATTTTTTAGAACAATATATCTCGGGGAAATTCTCGGGGAACCGGCTAATTATAACTACAGTATTTTTTTAATACAGCCCAATGGGGCTCTATTTTTCAACTGTCCTCCAAATTGGGGCTCTATTTGAGGGTGGGGCTCTATTTGAGAAAATACGGTATTTCTAGGAGGGGTAATTATTTTTTAGATCCCTGGCTGTATGGGGTAACTAATAGGGAGAGGTTAATTATTTGAGAGAGGGACATTATTTCAGCATTTACGGTTTATGTCCGCAAAAGGCATTTCAGCAGAAAGCATTTTTCTGCAATTTACTCCTTTTGCATAATTGCCTTCTGTGTTACCGCAGCTTTTCAACCCATTGGCCTCTCAAAATTTAAAAAACGTACACGGGTTCGAGATCCGACTGTAAATTAATTTTAGATAAAAATTTAAAAATGGCATTTACGAGACTTGCTTTTTTAATTTCTGATTTATTTGTATTTGGTTTTACTATTTTATGTGCAATATTTATATCAATTGTGATACGTCCTTTATATAATTTTTCAAAGGAAAGGACTGCACTCTTCATTTTATTTAGCAAAGTATTTTTAGATTTTTTCGAGGGTTAGGTTTGATTCCAATTTTCTAATTTTCTCCTCTTCAGTCTTTTGTGATTTTAGTATTTTAGTTTTCGGATCAGAATAGAGAAATCGCTTTTTGTGACCGTGCCAGACATGTCTCAAATTTCGGTTTCAACCATTTCATTTTGAGATAGATGTTAAATGGCTCAAGTCGCAATTATGTTCGAAATGTCGAAATCGAAATATTAAATCGAAAATAGTGAATCGAAAATAGTTCGAGGGTGGTTGATGAGTAGATGAGTAGATTTTTATTGAAATAAATTATCGTTTATTCTATAGCAAAATCCAAAAAAAGTTGAAATTTAACAAAAAAATCACGTTTTTAAAATTGCACATTAGCATTATAGTTCGACGAATTGAGTATCAGATGAACATTTTGAGAGTGGCGAAATGAGGATGGGACCTTATGTGGGTTTTGTCCAATGTGGCAATTTGGTGGGGTTTGTCATTGGGACATTTTGAGGGCGGAAATTTTGGGATGGACTTTATGGGGATGATTTTTGTTCAGTATCACATTTTGAGTTGCTAGTTGAGAAATTTTGGGAGGGGGCGCCTTTTTAATAAGGGCTTGGCACCATTTTAGTAGTGGGAGGCAACGGCACTGTAGTAATAATAGTCCATAATATCATCTTTTCAGCGCCGCAGGCAAAAATTTTGAGAATTTTGTTTGTCAAGCGACTAGATTTCTTCAACTATTTCCTAAAATTTATGAAAAATCCAAAAATTTTGGTAAAAATATACAAAAATATTGAAATAATTTGAAAAAAGTGCCAAATATTGAAATAACGCGAAGATTGGCAAAAATTGAAATAAATTGAAATGTAACTTTATTCAGAATCATAATATTGAAAAGCTGATGGCATATTTGGGCTTCTCTCGATATAGTGTGTCTGCAAAAACACATTTTATTTCAATAAAATCCGGTCCCTATTGATGAATATAAAAATAACAGTTTATGCAAAGTAGAAAGTAGGGTAATACTGAAGCATACAGACCCATTTTTTCCTCCCCCATTTTCCCCCTATATTTTTACAAAATGGTCAGACTTTTTACTTTCTTCCATCCAATTTGCCTTTCTAATTTTTGCCTACAATCAAACAAAGGATTATTTTTGATATTTTATTTACCGTTTTAATAGAGAAAATGAGTCTTCTCAAAAACTTGTACTTGTCAAATACCAAAAATAATCCTTTGTTTGATTGTAGGGGGAAAATTGGGGAGGAAAAAATCGGGTCTATATTCGGTAATAGTGTAGTTTCCAGGCCCCATTTTTCCCTCCCCAATTTTTTACCCTATATTTGTACGGAATGGTCAAATTTTCCCCTTTCTTTCATCAAATTTGCCTTTCCATATTTTGCCTAAAAACAATCAAAAAGATTAATTTGTGATATTTAAAAAAGTATTAGAGTAATGAGAAGTCTACAATTTCTGGTTGTACACCGCCAACATCCATATCTTTCGTCTTTCTTAACACTTATTGTTGTTCGACCCCCACATTTGTAGCAAGTTTAGCAAGTTCTCTTTCCATGAAGAATTCGAAATCATTATCACTCAAACGTAATTTTTCATATAAATCTTTTGAAATTCTTTAGTTCTTCCATTTTTATTAATTGGGAAAATGATTCTTCTCATTACTCTAATACTTTTTTAAATATCACAAATTAATCTTTTTGATTGTTTTTAGGCAAAATATGGAAAGGCAAATTTGATGAAAGAAAGGGGAAAATTTGACCATTCCGTACAAATATAGGGTAGAAAATTGGGGAGGAAAAATGGGGCCGGGAAACGACACTATTACCCTATATTCTTCAGTATTACCGAAAGTAGCAATGTAAGTGGAGGTGTGACTATAGTGAACAACAGGGAGGAGGTATAAGCGATAAGAACCCAAATTTGAAGTACTATTATATACATATTTATATTATTTAATAGTTACTTATTCCCCCCCCCCCAGTCCGCGTTTTAGTTGAAATACTAAATAGTATTTATAGTCATGTTTCAATCTCTTATACTTGTTTGTCGATATCTATTGGTATTCTGTAGAATATCTTCCATTTGTTCCATCAACCCTCTTTCTGGATTCACATCCATATGTACGCCCATTTTTCGAAATTGCATTTAATGGATCTTATTTTCATATGGCTGTTTTGGCAATAAATCGTTTTCATGCCGTTTTCTTTGTTTTTAGCTATCAGAGTGCATGGAATAAAAAGTAAGCGTAATTAAAAATAACTGATTCTTAATGAGGCTTGTTAACAGTGTTGGAATGTTTTAGTTCCAGTTCCGAAACTGGATCCTTGGAACCGGTGAAGGTCTGGAACCGGCTTGGAACTGGAACCGGTTCCATATAAATTCTGAAGTATTTCCATCGCTTGTTAACTTTTTTTCAAATTTTTTAATTTTATATTAAACTTTTAATATTTCTACAGAAATCTTATATATATAATTTTCACAATATTATTGTTTACCAGTGTTTATTCTGCCGTAAAAATAATCGCAATTAGTTTTGGATTGAATACTGGAATTTTAAGGTAAGCGAAAAATAAGCTAAGGAGTGGTGTGGGACAGAATCTCTTGCGACTCTAAGGCACTCTTTTTGAAGTTGTATTAGGTAGGGTCATAATTAGTGTCGCTTTTTTTATTTGGATTTTTAAAATTAAGCTTTTTGAAAATATTTTTTATTTTTATTGCGAATCATTTGAGAGTATTGACTAAAAGATCCCAGCATTTGAGAATTTTTGGTTAGGTATTCAGGGAGTTCTGATCGAAAATATCAAAATTCCCGAAATCAACGGGAATCAAATTTTCTCAAGTATACGTAATGATAATAGTTAGTGTGATATATCATTCGAAAGCTCTTCAAAAGCTCTAAGTGCCGGGCACAATTTCGAATTTTTTTAAGAAAGGTCTAAATTTTTCAAAATGGCCGAAATTCGAATTCCGGGTTCGACACGATTTACAGACTTTATATTTCGGATTTAGTATAAGCACTCAATGAGATTTAAAAAACCGTTTAGATCATCCTGATCGGATGACTTGCGATTTTCGAAGATTTTTTTGTTTCGAAACATCTCTGATTTCATCCCATAGTTTTACTTAGCTCTATTATAAACCTAAAATCTTATGTCTAATTTTAACTAAATTTAGTTTGATGACAAATGGAATTTTTATGGCAGGAGACCTATCTCTTATATCTTCATTTTGTTTAGCCACTATTATCTATTTTGCAATTATAATGAAATTTTGTTATGATTATAGTAGGTTTAATACTAATTCTGGAATACATTATTTACTAGATTACCGTTAACTCCAATTTCATAGTAATAACAAAGGAATAACCGAAATAAGAAAGTAACAATAAAGCTAACTAAGGAAAATTATAATGCTTGAGAAAATGAAATAAAAATTAGGGAACTTATGTGGTTTGGGTACTCTTTTTCTAGCCACGCACTTTTTTCCTTTTCCATCATCAATCAACCTTAATAATTGCAGAATGGTCAGCATTTTTTTTCTCGATTTAACTCAATTTTCCCAGTGGCATGTTCATTGAGAGGCATCAACAGAGAAAAGATTACTTTTTCTTTCCAATGTCACCAAAATAGATAAATTTGAATCAATATTCTTATTTTTATCTATTTCAGTTATTTAAAATGGCTATAAGTACCCGGGTCCTCGTTTTAGAACTAATTATCCTTGTATTTTTACGTGTTTTCTCAAAATATTGACCATTTTCACCCCGTTTTTAGACCTTTTTGACCCCCTGTAACTCAGTCCAGAGATAACACAGACAGATTTCTGGTGTCATTCACTCAGCTCGATGAGATATATTGAGCTTAGACCTATCTATTTACTGTTTTTTTTGTACATCTTAAACAAAAAATTACCACAGCTGAATTAACTGATAGGTGACAGGAAAGAAGAGTAAAAGAATAATGATTGAAAAGGAGAAAAAGGGCGTGGCTAAAAAAGAGTACCCAAACCACATAAGTTCCAACCTAAAATAAGGGAGATAGATAAGGCTCATAATGGTCAGGGAAACAGAAAAAAGGGGGGACCAGCCTTGGTATTATATCCATTTTTCACTAAGAAAGTTTTTTTCACTTTTTATAATTTTATATAAAATTTCTTTTACAAACAGAAGCTCGAGACAATACTACAACACAGGTTGATAATGCAACTGCAGCTAAAGATCGTTTATTAATGTTGGTTATATGTTTGGTCAGTACAACACCTTGTCCTCTATTACTTTGTACATATAAAATATATATGTCATTTAATTTTAAATCACCGGATGATCAATCCTTTCTTTTTTCTATTGCTTGGGCTATTTATAATTCAAACGGTCCGTTAGTTCAATGCATTGAAGAGATTTGTTTATGTATAATGTCAAAAGATTTTCGAAAATTAGTCAAGAGCCAATTTATAAGAAATACACAAACTCAAGCTGTTGTAGCAACAGTTTATGTTTCACAAGCTTCACAACAACAAAGAAGGCGCCCATTTAATGTCCACAGAAATAATCTTGTAAATAATAATTAATTTTGTCAATTTTTACAACATTTAATTATGTATTGAAATGAAAATTTCTTGAATCTTGAAAAAAATATTTTTCCAAAAATTAAAAAAAAATTTTTGAGTTGATAGAAAGAATTGACTAATTTTAGAAAAATTTTAAGTGTTTTTAAAAGATTTCGAAAATTTTTGATAAAAAATCGAATTTTTGCGAAAAATGCCCAAAATATGTAACAAAAACATATAGTTGACAAATGGTGGCAAAAACATGCAAAATAGGCTACAACCGATTTTAGGTTGCCGATTTTAGGTCAATAGTGGAGACGACTGTTGGTCCAAAAAGTTTCTCCAAAACAAAGAAAAAATAATCAAATAAATTTTAAAAATTTTTTTGAAATATTTCGTTCCAAAAATTTTCTTAGTGTATTAGGAATAAAATAAAAAAAAGAATTATCAATTTCATTGACATTGAAAAAAGGGCTCTATCCGAAAACAGTGCCGGCATCCAACCTTTCCTCCTCGAATGAGAAAGAAAAAGTTAATTTTTTGGCGTAGTGACAGAAGACCCAAGGACAGAAGACCCACAAGGAAAAATTTCTAATAAAAGTTTAAAATTAAAAGATTGAACAAAGTTACGACACAAAAACCATCAACATGAACCTATGGGCGTCGGCGAGACGCTTGTGCAAAACCCCGCGCTTCGCGCGGGGTTTTGCGGCACGCGTCTTGCAGGGAGTCAACGGTCGCTGGGTTCTGGGCTCGTAACATAGACCTATTCCTAATATCGCTGCAGTGGCCATGCCTGAAATCCTCCTCAGCAGCAAAACTTCCACGGAGACCATAGGTAAGGAGCCAATATGAAAGCACAATAGAATAAAAATAAGAAAAGTGGTTTTGGGTCTTTTGTCTGTGGGTCTTCTGCGTCTTTCGTTTCGCGTTTCGCTTGAAAATATTTTTTTCGTTTCTTTCGTTTCGTATTTCGTTAAAAAATATTTTCGTTTCATTTTCGTTTCGTAAACTCAATTTTTAGACGAAAATGACGAAAATAATATTCGATAATTTTTGGCAATTTTTTTCCTATTTTGTAGTATTTTTATGACAAAAATTGTAAATTTTTCTCCCGGAAACTGAAAATTCAAAAAAATTTTGCCTGCTGCTCTGAAAATGGAAAAAATCTGGCTTCTTGGCTTCCAAATTTCTCAAAATTTTCGCTTGCGGCGCTAAAACGGTTCCTTGTATCTTCAGTTTGATTTGCCTAAGGTCATTTTTACTGGTTTACTCCCATTCGAGGAGGAAAGGAAAAATTGGATGCCGGCACTGTTTTCGGATAGAGCCGAAAAAAGTTATTGCAAAAACAAAAGGTCGGAAAATTTGCCGCACCCCGTATAGTATTATTGGGTTGGATTCATCTCAAAATCTAATGCACACAATTTTAACACAGATACTTTTATTCTTTAACTATTTTTAACATTTAACAAAATTTCTTTCCTTTACATTAAATTATTAATTCAAAATTTTTCCTTTAATTCTTTCAATCAATCAAAAAATTAAAAAAATCTAGATATAAAAATTATAAAAAATTCATTTTTATTAGAATTATAATAATTAGGGCCTGACAAAACATGCAAATGCATGTTTGCAAATGCATGTTTTGTATGCAGATATGTCTTGACGTGGGAAGCTCAAAAATGGTGTTTTTACATTGGTACGAGCACTTTAGGACCCGGTTCTTAATGCATATTTTTGCATATTTCGATCCTTTCATGCATATTTGCATATCGGTGCATATTTTGGAAAATTTTGCATATTTTGGTCCATATTTCGGTTTTTTTTGGATAATTTTAGTAAAAATCAGGCAAATTTTTCAAAATTTTGGATTTTTTTAGACAAAAAAATTCTTTGTAAAAATTTTTGAAAAAAAAAATTTATGAAAAAAATTTTTTCATAAATTTTATCTCCATAAAATCATTATTTAGGTGCAGTTAAATTGCAATTTAAATGCTAAATTAGTGTTTTTTACTAATAATATGTAATTTGATTTTTAAACCACAATTTCACTATTTATTGCAGCATATCTTGTGCATATTTTGACAAATTTTGCATATTTAGGTGCATATTTTGAGCTTTTTCGGTGCATATATATGCGCATATTTGGCGATTTTCCGTGCATATTTTGTCTGGCCCTGATAATAATATATAAACTTGTTTAAAATTACCTTGAGCAACATGGGGTTGTTCCAATCCTGAACAGCAGGATATCGTTACACAACAATTTGGGTCGTTACAACAAATTCCAGAATATACATAAATAACCATTGACATAAAAAATAATAGAATTGCAAAGAGAAAGTTCATTTTATAATATTTTAAATAAAAATTTCCTCTAAAAATTTCACTGGTCAGAAAATTAAATATACACTGCTCCACAAAAGTATAGCGCCACCCCTATTTTACTCGGTTTCTATATTGTAACCGTTGTTTTTATTTTCAGACTTTTTTGTAATAATAAATAGTGGTCTGTAATTAGGTCTGTACAAAAATTTTGTTTTCAAATGAATTTTTTCGAGAGTTAAGGCAATTTTCTAGTTTTAGGGTTCCACAAAAGTATAGCGCCACTTTGAAATTTCGGGTTTCTAACATTAGGAAAAATCTACAAAAATTTGAGCTAACATATTGATCGATTCTAAGAAAAAATCAAAAAGAATTAGACCCATACCTCACTTCAGTGTCGAGATCCAGATACCTCGAAAATCAACGTAAATCGGGGGTAAGGCTATTTAAAAAATATTTTCGACCCCTTAGGGTTTGTTTTAAATTTTCAATTTGGGCTCATTCGAAAGCCCTTAAAATTTGCTACAAGATAGTAATGCTTATATATCTCAAGAAAAATTCAATAGAGATATACAGGACGTTAATCTTCCGGAGCTAATTTTATGGGGCATTTGGGCGTTTTTTGTGTTTTAGAAATTTAAAACTTAGTAACTTAATGAAATAATTTTTCTAGAAAATAAGACTTATGCTATCTTGTAGCAAATTTTAAGGGCTTTCGAATGAGCCCAAATTGAAAATTTAAAACAAACCCTAAGGGGTCGAAAATATTTTTTATATAGCCTTACCCCCGATTTACGTTGATTTTCGAGGTATCTGGATCTCGACACTGAAGTGAGGTATGGGTCTAATTCTTTTTGATTTTTTCTTAGAATCGATCAATATGTTAGCTCAAATTTTTGTAGATTTTTCCTAATGTTAGAAACCCGAAATTTCAAAGTGGCGCTATACTTTTGTGGAACCCTAAAACTAGAAAATTGCCTATAACTCTCGAAAAAATTCATTTGAAAACAAAATTTTTGTACAGACCTAATTACAGACCACTATTTATTATTACAAAAAAGTCTGAAAATAAAAACAACGGTTACAATATAGAAACCGAGTAAAATAGGGGTGGCGCTATACTTTTGTGGAGCAGTGTAGTTAAACCTCGAATTTATTTTGGACTGAAAAACACTGAAAAAAAACATACATAAAAATGAGTTTTACTGTGACGAAGGCAAAAATAGCAAAAGGAAAGATTTGTTTGTGACACCCATTACTAGGGCCTGACAAAACATGCAAATGCATGTTTTGTATGCAGATATGCCTTGACGTGGGAAGCTCAAAAATGGTGTTTTTACATTGGTACGAGCATATTGTAAGATGATTCAAATAGCAGCATTTATATGGGGTTATCCCATTTAAATTAATGGTGAACTGATTTGCTTCAACTTTGAGAGGAATTTATACAGGAAAATTAACTTCAAATATTTCAAAAACAATTTTTTTTAATTAGGAATTTTTTAATTTAAATGTGGCTTTTAGCAAAACAATTTCTTGATTTTCATGATGTTTTACGTTTTATTTTGCAAAAAAAAAATATTAAGCGAAAATATATTTTTATTAAAGCTTTTTTAATTCAATTTATTAATGTAAATAATATGTGGCTGGTTTACCAATTTTTTTGAAAATGAAGGGAAGTAATCTTCATATATTTTTTATATTATACGTTTATTTCATGTTATGATTTTTCAAGTTTTTGTTGCCAACGAATCCAACAAATCTTCTAATAGTCTCTAATCATTTTTCTAATTCCATAGGTATTTTATTCATTTTTTTATTCTTCTTTCTAATGTTTTGGAAAATTTTTTTATTTTATAAAACAACAAAATTGTTGTTTACGTCTATAGAAATCTTCGTGGAAAGTTTTATATTTTTTTAAATTTGTCGTTGGTTTTCTTTATGTCTCACATCATTTTAACAAGTACAAATTTTTCCCTAATTTATTTTCTCTTTTTTTAGTAAAATAATATTTGTCAAATATCTAATATTTATTTCTTTAACAAATAATTTGCAATTTTGAAGAAAAAATTAAATATTATTTAAAATTAATTAAATAAATTCAAAATTTTTTTAAATTTTTTTTTTGATTTTGCTTGAATTTTCAATGAATATTTCATATAATTTTTTTACTTTTGGCTCTGAAAAAGATAAATTAGTCTAATCATTGGGTATCGGCCGGGTTAGGAAAAGTCATGGATCTCGGATCAGGTTTTTCGAGTCCGGATAACTAGTCCCATCCCTTTGTTGTTGCAGCCAACGAAAGCCTGCTAAATAATTAAGAAAAAATTTCATTTACCCACTAAAAGAAAATTCGAAAAGGTGGAATCCGTTGTGTATCTAAAAGCTTGTTTCGGTTTCAGTCTAGTATGTTCTTTCTGTCTTGACCTTCGATCATATCAAACCTCCTTTATACACTGTTGCCATAGGTTCGAATATTCAAAAGCAAATTGGCAACATTAAACGCCCAGTCCTTCCATCTGCGCCATAAAATAAATTAAATTTAAAAATTAACTTTCAGAAACATAAAATACACAATTTGCTTCAAATGGCTCTCAAGTACTTTGTGGGGGTTATTTTATTATTTAATTGCTAACGGCATTATTTTAATTCAAACGTCTAGGTAATTTAATTATTATTTAATTTCAACTGGTATTTTAAACAGTTATGTATTATTAAATTTATTAACACGTGATATGCCCTTAATGTTAGCAATAGTTTTGTGTACTCCAATATATGTAGCAGTTATAGCTAAATTCATTTATCAATATAGTAAGTTGGTTGTCAAGTTTAATTTTAAAATTTATTTTTGAAACTTTTTACAATTTGTAAATTGCCAAGTTTTAACTTGAACTTTATTTAGAAATTAAAACTTGATATTTTAAAATAGAAACTTTTTACAAATTGTATTTTTAAAACCTTGTACAATTTGTAAAATTGTAAAGTTGGATTTAGCTTTAATTAAAACTTAATTACTTTTAAATAAACTTGGAAACTTTTTACAATTTGTAAAAACCTTAAAACTTTAATTAAAACTTGATTTCTTCTTTTACAATTTGTAAAAATTGTAAAGTTTAATTTTTAAAAAAGTTTTAAAGCTTTAAATAAACCTTAAAACTTTTTTACAACTTGAAAGTTTATTAAATTTAAAACTTTTTACAATTTGTAAAATTGTAATTTAATTAAAAACTTTTTTGTGAAACACACATTATAATATTCTCTTTTTCTCTCATACCTCATTTAAATCCTGAAACTTTTACAATCCTTCATAAATTATCTAAACAATCTAAGTACATACATTAATCAGAAAATTTTTTTAAATTATCCCACAATCATATAATTTTCTTATTAACATATAAAAATAACAGTGTGGTCTTTATTCGTGTTAATTTATTTCTCAGAAAATATTTTTTCTAAAAAAATTTTTTTAATTTTTTCGAAAATTTTTTTCCTAAAATATTTTCCTTAAATTCCTATAAATCCAAAAAAAAAATTTTTTTAATTTTTCTCACGCTTAACTACAAAATATACTATTTATTTAGCCCATATCTTTACGTATTTTATTTTGTTTTCAGCCATATCTCATTTATAAATTCCCCTAACCTCATTCTAAGCCATATATCGAATACCCCCAATGCTAGAGACACCTCTATTCAATATAAAATTTGGTTGATCCCTATGTTGGAAGAGTGAAAAAATAAAGAAAAATAAACAAAAAAAATTTAGGAAATACCCTCTATTTAGGTTACCCTCAGTATAAGAGACAAATTTTCCTGCCCATTATAAGACACCCTAAGGGGTTCCTTTAATAATGTTTCGATTGTTAAGTATTTTTATTTATTTATTTTAATTTCATAATTGACTGGAAAATTTAAATTGCCCCGTATTTTGTACTTTTAACCACTCTAAGCTTTAAGTAGCTTTATTTCTTTTGTGAGAAGCTATGCCATTTATAATTTGTACTTGAGACAATTTGCACTCTTATTTTCTTCTCGTAATAAATAATTGGGGATTTTAATATTTTTAAAATTTTCTCCGATTAATTTTCTCCGATTAACTAGATAAGGAAGGGTGGTAAGAGAACCGTACGAGATATCTAGAAAAATATCGAATTCGATAACCGCGATTTTTGTTGGATATCATGGCTGGGCGCAATAATTTTCCGCATCCCAATCCGCAGTCCTTAAGTCAAAAAATCATACGATTTACGCAGTCCGCAATTGCATCGTCCAGCCGTGTTCGCGATCTCGTCATGATACGGTCTCTATCCTTTACTTTCTACTACAGATGGACAAATGAGATTAGAGGTCGGCGCGGGGCGGGATCCCGCGCGGGATTATGCGGGGTACCGCTCCCGCAATCCCGTACTTCTTTTGATTTATAGGAATTTCCGGGATTACGGGGTTACCCCCGCGGGGATTACTTCCGCATACAATTTTCCCAACCTCTAATTTGGATATATCTTGGGAGAGTTTCAATCCCTTCACTTTATAAAAATTTTTTTTATTATTTTATTTATCCAGACACATTTTTCTTCTAAAAATGGAAATTATTACTGCCCAAAATTTACAATTTTTTTTAAATCTAATTAATATTTTTTCCATTTTTCTCTCTATTCTCTCAATTATTTTTTTATTAATTGTAATACGTCCTCTATTTAAATTTTCAAAAGAAAGAACGGCTCTTTTTATTGTTTTTAGCAAGGCAAGTTTATTCTTTATTGAACCCGGAACAACCAACTTTATTGAACCGGAACCCGGAACAACCAAAAAAACCCGGAACAACCCCGAGCCTAGTGTTAACAGCAGTCCAAAACGGTGTCCAAAATCATCTTCTCCTACGGTTTTCGCAGTTTCCTCGTCTTTTCCTTCTTGTTCAAGAGGTTCCAGATATACATTAGTGATGTTCGGGAGAAGAAAAAACCCGGGAAACGGGAGTCGGGTCGGGAAATGACCTCGGGAGTCGACCGTAAATTCATTAATAGAAGCACGCGTGCTTCTATTTTTCAATCCTCCCGTAGGGTGTGTTTCTATTAGAGACTGTGCTTCAATTGGAGACCGTGTTTCTATTAGAGAATTTACGGTAATAGAGATGTCCAAGGCTCTTGGTCTCGAGTCTTGACTCGAAAAACACTCAAACACTTGACTCGAAAAACACGTCTTGACTCGAAAAACACTCAAACATTCACAATACACTCACCTTTCTTGGGTCTTTTTCGGTCTTAGTCTTGGTCTCGAGTCTTGGTCTCGAGTCATGGTCTCGAGTCATGGTCTCGAGTCTTGATTCTTGGTCTCGAGTCTTGGGCATGATCTCAAGTCTCGAGTTTTGGAAAATTTTCGGTCTTGTAAGTCGCTAAAAAACACTCACGAATAGCAAAAATTATTTCCCGTAAAAAGATGAAAAGAAAAAGAATTTAAGGGAAAAATATTTATTTTTCTTTTCTACATAAAAAAGAATTTATTATCAAAAATTTATTTTATCATTTAAAAATTTTTTGCAAGACATTGAAATAAGCAATAACTAGGGATCGGATTTTTAGGTTATAAACTATTTTATTCTGCCTAATTATTATGCTGAATTAAGCTCAAATCCGTTGTTATTTTTAAAAATTTGATCATCCTCCAGAACCCTCTCATTAATTTTTTGATTCCCAAAAAAACCAATTTTGGCCTTTTGCAGCCTAAAATAGGTAGTCCATGGCTCTTCCAGAACATCTACAACAAATACTCCAAGGAACTTTTTCTACAATAAAACCAACAGATCCCCCAGAAACTCCTCTAAAGTACTCCTCTAACAATCAGTGATGCGGAAGTTCCAGTTCCGGTTCCGGAACGGATGCGGTTTCAGTTCCAGTTCCGGAACGGATGCGGAAGTTCCAGTTCCGGAATTGTTTCAGTTCCGGAACTGGAACCGTGGAACCGATAAATGTCTGGAACCGGTTTGGAACGTGAACCGGTTCCAGTTTTGGAACTGCCAAAATTTTAGAACTTCCGCATCACTACTAACTAGAGTGCGTCCGGGTACGAGTAATTTGGAAAAACCCGAGTACGAGTAAAGCCGAGTATGAAAAGTCCGGGTACGAGTACGAGTTTCAATTTTTAGGCCGAGTACGAGTACGAGTAAAACGGGTAAAACGAGTAATTTTTATAAAACGGTATTTTAAAATAATTTTAATAAAAACAACACTTTTATTCATCATAAATTAGGGTATTGGGCATTTGATGACATTGATGCAGGGGATCATCATACAAATCCAAGTTATTTTCATTAATCCGCCGATATCCCTCCTAATCCACCGAAATTCCATGATATCACCCAAGATCCATGTTGTCTCCGGACTTCGGGTGGAAATTCAATGGATAATATAATTTCGGGGGATTTGTGTAGGTTATGCGGATATAAGTCAAGGACAGAATTTCTTTCCTTTTCAGCGCCGCAGGCGAAAATTTTGGGAAATTTGGAAGATCCTTAAGCCAAAAATCTTCCATTTTGCGCCGCAGATAGGGGCATAAAAATACTCGATTTACACCGAGTACGTCGAGTATGAAGTTTTCGGGTACGAGTAATGCCGAGTACTAAGACCTCGAGTATCGAGTACGAGTAAAGTTGTAAAAAAGTCGAGAGATCGAGTCGGGTATACTCGTACTCGACCCGACTCGGACGTACTCTACTACTAACAATAAAACTAAGGACACCCTCCAGAAGCCCTTCAAGACATTAATCAACCTTTGCTTTCCTTAATATTAATTTAAAATTAATTTAAGTCTTGTGCCAACATAATTTTCCAATTGCTCTCAATTTTGAACTATTTACAACAAATAACACATTTTTCCTCAAATTTTTTAGTTGTTTATTTTTCTTTACCTCTTGGAGCTGTTTTGAAAACAACCTCATTTTTACATGTTACTGGATTGGCATTAAATCGTTTACAAGCTGTTTTCTTTCCTTTGAGTTATCAAAGGGTTTGGAAAAAGAGGTAAAAATTGAAGGAGGATTTTAGGAGGGATTTGGTGATTATTTTCGTTCAATCACTCGTCAAGTGATTAAACATACGGCGGTTGATTGTACTCGAATTTCTGCCAAATTAACTAAGGAAGTATGAATCTTGGTTGTAAATGCACCGTAAAGTGAAGGTCGAGTTTAAGGCCCTACCAAGTTTTTGATCCCATTCCAGTGGTAACCCCACCTCTCTCCCCCCGAGAGAGTTTCTGTTGCTAAGTGATATCCGTTTTCTTACTAAATGACTTTTGGGCCGTGTTATGGCCTTTCAAAGTTAGGCCGTTCATAAGAAAGTTTATCTATCCTCAAAGATCTTCAAAGGTCTTGTCTTTTTTTCATGGAATTTGGCATATTTTGGGAGTATAATTGTTTACGAATTATTATCATTAAACATAATTATTTATTCTGTGGAAAATCCATTCGATATGCGAAACAAAAGAACCATCCTGGAACCATTCTGGAAGACCATCCGCAGAGCCTACTATGTCCCCAAACATAAGGAGGAGTTATTTTTATGCGTTATGTTCCTTCTGAAAGTACAAATACAACAACCAGCCCTATTTCATTTTAAAAAATTTAATTAAAAAAATTTAATTTTTTAAAAATTTAATTTTCCCAGAAACATAAAATACATAATTCTCCTTATATGGCTTTTAAGCATAATGTGGAGTATATTTTTTTATTTAATTGTTACCAATGTTTTACAAATTCCAATTTTTAGGTATTTTATTAGTTAAATATTTAATTTAAATATTTTAAACAGTGTTTTATTTTATAACTTGATGATACGTGATATGCCCTTAACTTTAGCAATTGTTTTGTGTACTCCAATATATATAGCGGTTATAGCTAAATTTGTCTATGAACGTAGTAAGTTGGCTGTTAAGTTTAATTTAGAAATTTATTTTGAAATTTTTTACAATTTGTAAAATTGTAAAAAGTTTATATTTAGGCTTTAATAAAACTTGATTACTTTAAAGTTGGAAACTTTTTACAATTTGTAAAAACCTTCAAACTTTAATTAAAACTTAAAACTTGATCTTATAAATAAGCTTGAAACTTTTTACAATTTGTAAAACTTTATTTTACTTGTAACTTGGTAATTTGTACATAAACTTAAAACTTTTTACAAATTGTAATATTGTAATGTTATAAGTTACACCTTAATTAAAACTTGAAACTTTTTATATAACATAGAAACTTTTTACAATTTGTAAAATTGTAACTCAAAACTTAAAACTTTTTTCAGAAAAAAACAAAAATGTTGTAGATGGAAATACATTAAATGACAAAACCCGTGTAATGATTGTTTGTATGGTCAGCCTAATTCCTTGTCCATTATACCTTTTCCTTAATCCATACAACGCTGATTTTTACTCAAATGATTCGTCTACATTACTTTTTATAATCATATTTTCATGTATTAACACAACTGTGCTTCAATGTGCAGAAGAAATAATTTTATTAGCCATTTCTAAAGAATTTAGACAATTGGTCAAATGCCAATTCGTCAAGACAAAATTTCAAACTAAAGTTGCCCCAGCTGTGATTGTTGTTTCAGAAACAATTTTAGTCCAACAAAAACAGAAACAATTACAAAAGAATAAATTGAATTTAAATGATATTTAATAAAACTTGAAACTTTTACAATTTGTAAAAATTGTCAAGTTTAATTTTTAAATAAACTTAAAACTTTTTTACAACTTAAAAAAGTTTATTAAATTTATTTGTAAAATTGTAATTTAATTATTAAATAAACCTTGCAATTTTTTTAAAACTTGAAACTTTTACAATTTGTAAAGTTATAAAGTTTAATTATGTAAAATTTGTAAATTTGCAACTTTAAATAAAACTTTTTTTAGAATTTGAGGTTTATTTAATTTAAAACTTATTACAAATTGTAAAGTTTAAATAAGTTTTAAATCTTACAATTCTAAATTGGTATTTAATCACTATGTATAAACTTTTTTTAAACTTGAAACTTTTACAATTTGTAAAACTTTTTTACAAACATTTTCTTATTATTCTACAGCTTGTTTGTTGCTAGTTTAGTTGATCTTTAGGAAATTCAACAAAATTAATATTTTAAAATTTATTAATTACACGTAATCTTATCCCCCTCTCCTTTAAAAAATTGATTATAATTTTTAAATTAATCCTCCCCTCTATTCTCCCCTCTAAATTTTGTTATTTTTTACCTTATTCGTTTAAATTCCCCAAAAAATTATTTTTATTAATTGTCATGCCTTCCCAAAAATTATTACAAATTTTTGTTTTGACTGTTTTGCTTCATTTTTATTCTCAACTTGTTGAGGGAGGAGATACCAAGAGTAAAAACATTCATCAACATCATGAAGCTACACCTATTCAACCTGTTGCTCCACCAACTAATATTGTTGCTTCACCCATTCAACCTCATGTTGCTCCACCGCCCAATACCCGTCCTCATTCCGGGTTAACTATTTTAGCATTATTAAAATAGAAACCTCTAGATACCCCCAATATTCGATAAACCTCTATTTAAATTATTTTCTTTTAAAATATGGTAAGCCTCTGGGTGGAGGAGTTCCAGAGGTGAATCGGAAATGACGAAAGTGCCGGAAATTGGAACTGTCGGAAATCGGAATTCCAATTCACCTCTGGGGAGTTCTTAACGATACCTTCTATTTAACACACTATATATAAGTGTAATTATACCTTACTTAAGGGTAATTATTAGAGTTCGACATTTTCAATTTGCCGGGCCCGGTATCCGGGTTTTTTTCTCTTCCGCCCCGACCCGGGCCGGGTTTTCTGGGCTAAAACCCCGAAAACTCGGAAACCCCGAAAAACAGAGTTTTATCAAAATACCCGGTTTCTGGGCTACCGGGCCCGGAAAACCCAGTCCCGGGCCAGGTCCGAACCCTAGTAATTATCTGAGAAGGGTAATTATCTGAGGGAGGGTAATTATTTGAGGGAGTCGATAAGAAAGTTAATTTAAAAAAATTTTTTTCAGCTTTTCTTATTTTGATGTTCAACCTCATGAATATTTTAAAGGTGTAAAACCCTTGCAAAAGCTAGAAGATCCTAAGGAGTAAGCTGAGAGGTTGAAAAGAAAAGTTTTTGATGGAAGAAAGATTACCTTGTAGTTTTAGAATATTTATTTTTAAAAGAATTTTTGATTTCGATATACATCATTTTAGTGCACATGTGTAAGTGGTAAGGGTCTTATTTTGGACCATAACTTTTTTAATTCTGAACCGATTTGAAAAGTTTTTATAACAATCGAAAGCTCTGAATGTGCGGATTATTATTGCTAAAAGGACTGATTTGATCAGATAATTTCTCGAAAAGTTACAGCCAGAAAAAGACCAAAAATCACGATTGCGTCCACTTTTCAAGCTGTAACTTTTCTTATAAATTTCTGATCAAACCAGTCCTTTTAGGTATAATAATCCGCACATTCAGAGCTTTCGATTGTTATAAAAACTGTTCAAATCGGTTGAGAATCAAAAAAGTTATGGTTGAAAATAGAACCTCGGCACACACACATGGACATTCAAATGCTCCGTTAACTATTGATAAATTATTTTTTATCATTTTTTAAACAGTTGGGAACGATAAAATTTTTTTGGATAAATTTTTAAAAAAATTTCTTATTTTTTTATTAATTTCATTACTTTATATTTTACAAACATTTTTTTCATTTATTTTTCATGTTTGTTGCTCTCTAGTTTGTTGATGTTTTGGAAATTCTACAAAACAAAATTATGGATTTTCCTTAAAATTTCTTAAATACACGTAATCTTATCCCTCTCTCCTTTAAAAAAATTGATTATAATTTTTAAAATAGCTCTCCCCTCTAAATTTTTTATTTTTTATCATTCATTTACACGATAAAAAATTTTTCATTAATTGCTATGCCTTCTCAAAAAATTTTTAAAATTTTTGTTTTGACTGTTTTGCTTCAATTGTATTCTCAACTTGTTGAAGGAGGAGGAGGTAATACCAAGGATAAAAACATTAATAAACATCATCAACATCAAGTTGCTCATGCTCAGCCATCTAATGTGAACGCTCAACAAGAGTAAAATTATTACTACAGTAACCCTCCCCTCCCCCCCCCCCCACACACATTAGACACATACGCCCCTTAAAAAGTATGTTGGCCACAGGTTGGAGGAGCTATCTAGGCGACAACTTCAATTTAATATACACCTCACTATAAGGGACAATATTTCAAACCCATGTTGGGAGGTAGTGAAGTTCGGGCCTCCCACCCCCGTGGTCATTTCCCGACCCGACTCCCGTTACCCGATTCCCGGGGGTTTTTCTTCTCCCTAACATCACTAGCGGGTAGCTTATAACAGATTTCTTTTTTATCTATATTCGAACAATTATCCCTAATTTTTTAGAGACAATAATGATGATACGCCTGAATACTCCCCAATGGGTCATCCACACATACTACGTGAACCACAAAATATTCGAATGCAAAACGCTCCAGGTAAACAATACAGCATCTGTTAGAATATAACGAGTGAGGAAATCTTAGTGAATTACGTTCCCAATTCTCAATACTCCCTTTTTTGTGCACTATTTGAAAAATTTTGGAGTCGTTGATAGGGCACTCAATGTCTGTTTTTTACTTTGGGGAAGGGATATAGAAGGGGTAGAATTATAGAAAGGGTAATTAATCGAAAAAGGTAATTGTAGATGAGTGCAATTTTCGAGGTGATTAATTAATCTTTAAAATATTTTCAGGTGGAGCTTCTTATTTTAATGTTCAACCTCATGCTTTCTTTAGTGGTGTAGACCCCACTCATTTTAATGTTCAACCTTCTGCTTTCTTTAATGTTGATACCCCCAAGAAAAAGCAAACAGATCGTAAAAATTAAGCTGAGATGATGAAAATAAGAAATATTTTTGATGGAAGGAAGATTTCCTAGTTTAGAATGCATATTTTTTAAAATACCTTCCAGTTTTAGTCATTTAGTCATCCTTATTTTAGTGCGCTTGTCTTAGTACCGCGGGCATATTTTGGACCATAACTTTTTTAATTCTCAACCGATTTGACTAGTTTTTGGATCATTCAAAAGCTCTGAATGTGCGGATTATTATTCTAAAAGAGATAATCTGATCAGATCATCCTAATCAAAGTTACAGCTGAACGAATCTTGAAAACCACGATTGCGTCCGTTTATACAGTCGTAACTTTTCTTATGAATTTGTTATCAAATCAGTCCTTTTGGGTATAATAATCCGCACATTCAGAGCTTTCGATTGCTCCAAAAACTGTTTAAATCGGTTGAGAAACAAAAAAGTTATGATACGAAATATGCCTTCGGCACTCACACATGGACATTCAAATGCTCCGTTATCCCTCGTTAAATTATTTTTTTTATCATTTTTTAGACAATTGGGAACGATAAATTTTTTGGATAAATTTTTAAAAAATATTGTTTTAAATTTTTTATTAATTCCTTTAATTTTTATTTTATTCTTTTTTTTTCATTTTATTTTTAAATAATGACAATTTTATATTGTGTTTCTAATCAGCAAATTATTTATAATAAATTTTTTTCAATGAAATTTTTTCATTGAAAAATGAAGGCAAATAGTAATAAAAGGTCTTTATCAAGAGTAAAAATAAAATATAAAATGAGCAAGATAATGAGTAAGATATAAGAAGTAAAAGGGTAAGAGCTGAAGAAATGAATTAAAGAAGGATTAAGAGGTGATGATGATAAATTATGAGGGGGACACAGTGGAAGATGAAGTGAGGATTTGAAGGAGGAAAAATGAAGAGATGATGAAGGAGATGATGAAGAAATGGGGGGAAGTTGAAGACTTTGAAGAGATGAAGAAGGGAATGGATGTCGATGATTAAAAAAATAAAAAAGTGGAGAGGAGGGATAAAATGAACTTGAGGCTATAAAGCACCTTTTGTGGAAAGCTGAAGTAAAAGGAACAACGACAGCAGACAAAATTAGTGTCTTGAAAACCCCGATTGTGGTTGAAAGAAAAAATTATTTTTAATATTTTCTTTACATTTTCCTTCCATTTGCAATGATTGTTGATTATTTTATTTTTCATTTTATTTTATTTATTAAAAAAGAAAACGGAGGGTGTCTATTGAACGTCTGTTCATTAATTAATTAAAACAAGAATTAACACATCTTTAATTGGGTTAATAAATTGCTTTTCGCATTCACTTGACGTTTTTACCTTATTAATGGACAAATTTAAGCAAACAATTGAGAAACCCTTATAACACTCTTGTTGGCTAAGTCGGTATGCTCCTTGCTTACACGACTATTTAATCGAAAATGGTCGAAGGTTCGAATCCGCCCGGAGTTTTTTGATTTATTTTTCCTTAAAAACCTTCAATTTTTAATTTTTTCCAGAACTGATCAACCAAAAATTTTTTTTAATTTTTAAGAATGTCTTCTTTTTTAATTTCAATTTTTTTAATTTTTATTTTTTCTTCTATTGTTTATCCACAACAAATAACAACCACAACCATTGGAAAGACTAGTAGAACCTTTACAATAGACAAAGAAGCCAATGTTTTTTTAATGGATGGAAAATCGTTTCGCTATATTTCTGGAGAAATTCATTATTTTCGGATATGTGGAATTTTTTATTTTTTTTTTAATTTCTAGTATCACCCAGGTCCATGCCCAGATTGTCAACCCCCTATCGATCAAATCATCCCAGAGATCAACCCCAAATATTCAAACAGATAAAGAATGCTGGGAGAGAACTTCTGGGTTTTAACCTTCTTTCTAGGACCTTCTCTCAATTTTCCAAAAAAAAAATTCAAAATGTCAAATAATTTCTTCCCTTTTTTTCACATTCATCCCTGGTTATGGCACGACAGACTTTACAAGGTGAGAGCTGCTGGGCTCAATGCTGTTCAAGTTTATATTCCTTGGAATTTTCACGAAGAGGAACCAGCTAGGTTATCGATTTTTACAAAAATTTTTTAAAAATTTCAAAATGTCAACTTTTCAAAATGGTCAAATACGAAAAATGGTCAAAATGCCAAATAAAATCCTTTTCTAGTTTCAACTTTGGCGGAGACCGAGATCTTGTCGAATTTTTACGCATAGCACAGCATAATGGTCTGTATGTTTTACTACGTATTGGACCTTATGTCTGTGCAGAAATTGAATTTGGTGGTTTACCATGGTGGTTAATTAAGGACCAGGCAAATATTGAATTGAGGACTTCAAACAAAAAGTATATTAAATTAAACAATTTGTTAACAGGAACCACTTTTTTACCAAAAAATTGAGTCCTCAAGTTCAAGCAGTACAAGTAGATGAACATGTTCAACTACCTGTACTGCTCGAATTTCTTGAAAAATTCCCACAAAAAAAAACACAAAATAAACAACTTAAATATTTTACCAACATTAAAAACCAACAATTTTTGTCATTAACATAAAATCAAATTTAAATAATTCCAATACGGTTGGCAACGTCCAAAGCGTCACAATCCGCAGCAAGACGAACATAAGCCTTTTTAGTGTGTAGAGGAGTGATAAGAGTGTTTACCTTTAAAAAGAGGGCATTTAACAGAAATTCAAAAAATCCACCAGCTTCAAGCAGTACAAAGTAGATGAACATGTTCATCTACTTGTACTGCTAGAATTTCTTTAAAAAATTTTAAAAACCTTAGCAATTTCAATATTGTAAAGTTTCTTGACGGCACTCTTAATTTGATGTTTATTCGAACGAACATCCACAATAAACACAAGCGTGTTTGTATCCTGAAAAAGAAATTTAAGTTAATTTTTGGACAAAAAGACGGCCAAATCCATTCAACTTTCTCCGAGGAATTAATTTTCAACAAAAGATCTAGACAAGGTCCCAATAACCATGTGATTGCCTCTAAAAATCCCACTCCCTTCCAACCTACTTAAAAAAGGGGCTGGTAAATAACAAAGACTTTTTTTAAGTTTCAACATGGTTCAGGACTCTGTATCAAAGTTGAGATAGGATTTCGAGCCGGAAAAAGTCTGGGGTTCGGCCCGGGTAACAGACAGACCCACCCCTACTTCTGTATGTTTAGTTGCTAATGAACCCTGGACCTATAGTTAATAAGATAAACAACCCTAAGTCATCTCTTGGTATTGGGGAGGCTTTTCTATCTTGTAAACTTCCAGGATAACTACCAGAATCCAGACCCATGCCTAGACCCAAACTGAACTAAAAAAGTCCCAAACCCCTTCAAAATTCTCAAAAAACCTCAATTTTCTTCATCGCCGATTCCGTCGTAAGCGGATGCTTGATGACCGCAAAAGCGTCGAGTTTGTTGCGTTTGGGCACAGCTTTGCGAGGATAACGAGGTGCACGGGCTTGCTTCAAAGTAGATGGACGATAGAAGTGGACAGAAGTTCGGATTTTCTTTTTGTGAAGAGTAAACTTTCCTTTGGCTAATTTCTTCTTTGCGTCCAAAGCTTTGGTGACGGCTTTGCGATCTTGAAATTTAAAAAGTAAAAATCAACAAGTTCAAGCAGTACAACCTGACACCTCAGTTAAGGATACATCCTTAGGGTTGAACGTTTGTCTCTTATAATAGGGATGCATGTTGAATAGAGGAGTGTCCCTTATGAAGCTCCCCACCAGGTAGCTTCCAGGGAGGGGCCAAGCAAAGTAAAAAGGAAGCCCAAGCTTGGACTTCGAAGCAGGTTTTCGAAAATTTTTTGGATTAGGACTTCGAGATCGAAAAATAATCGGGTTTCGGGTATCCGATTTCAAATAACCTAACCGATCCCTGTCCCCCACCCTGTGGCCAACCAGATTTTAACGTCTATTAATTAGAGGTTAGTCCACTATTGAGTGTATCCTGTAGTGAGGTCTGATTGTCTGAGAACCCCCAAAAAATCTAAAAAAATAAACCTTTCCCTCCCGGCTTTACAACACGCTTTTTGCTGTCAGCAGCACCTTTGGAAGCAGTTGCCACCGCTTTCGTGTCTCCTCCAGTCTTTCCTTTTGCTTGTTTTGGTTGGGGAGCCATTGAAAATCTTTTTTTTAATTAGAAAATATTCCTTAAAAATAAGAATAATCCAACCGATAAACAAACAAAATCAGAAAGGAAATTAAGCAAGCAAAAATGCCCGTCAAGAAAATAAAAAGGAAAAATCGAAAGATAAGCAACAGAGGAAAATAGATAAAAAAGAAAGAAATAGTGTAGTAAGAGAAGAGAGACATCTCTACTTTTTTATAAAATAAAAAGCGTCCTATAAATTTATTTTTCTCTAATTAACGTTAAGTGGGGAGAGGGTATAGTTTTTGTGAGTTGGCGTTATTTTATTGGCGCCTTTTTAAAAATTATTTTTAAAGGCTCTTTCCCACATTACAGTAATCAAGTTTAAAACAGGCAATGGTCATAATAATTTCAGAACAAAAATCAGAATATTATCAGAAAATAAAATCAGAATATTTTAAAAATTAAAATAAGAATCAGAACAAAAATCAGAATAATTTCAGAACAGAAATCAGAACATTTTAAAAATCAGAACAAAATTTAAGAATTCAGAGCAAAATCAGAACAATTTTTAAAAATCAGAACAAAAATCAGAATATTCTTTAAAAAATCAGAACACCTCTAAAAATCAGAACAACCAGAAAAATCAAGCATCTTTTCAGATATCTCAGCTATGTCAAACGCTATTTTAACGTACTTCTCCCTTTACTTCGTCCTCTCCTCTACAAGAATGGAGGTCCTATTATTATGCTTCAGATCGAAAATGAATATGGTTCTGTTCTCTGTGACCATGCTTATACAATTTGGTTAAGGGATATTGTTAGGGAACAACTTGGGAATGATGTGGTGCTTTATACAAGTAGGAATCTTTTAATTTCAAAATGTCAAAACGACAAAATGTCCAAAAAATTTATTTCAAACTGTCAAAAGAAAAAATGCCCAAAAAATTTCATTTCAAAATGGCAAAAGGACAAAATGCCAAAAATATTTTTTTTCAAAACGTCAAAAGTGCAAAATGCCCAGAAATCATTTTTATTTCAAAATATCAAAACGACAAAATGATAAAAACATTTTTATTTCAAAATTACGGTACTTGTGTAGTTTACACCCCATAAGCCCCGCCACTCTATCTTCTCTTCCTTTTCTTTAGAAAACACTGCTAATGAAAATATTGACCCAAATGGTCATTTTATAGGAGGAAGAGCGAAAGAAAACAATGAAAGAAAAAGGGGCGGGGCTTATGGGGTGTAAACTACACATTTAACCAAAATGTCAAAAGACAAAATGCCAAAATTAATTTTCATTTCAAAATGTCAAAAGTACAAAATGTCCAAAAAATTTTAATTTCCAATTGTCCTAAAGTTAATTTTCCCCATAATATTCCCTTTACAGCCGACGGCTTTAACGAGAATATGGTGCGATGTGGCTCCGTTCCAGGCACCTTCCCCGTAATTTGTTTAAAGTTAAAAAAAACATTTGCAAATTAAAAGACTGTTGACTTTGGTGCTCCCCAAACAATAGACTCTGCCAACAAAAAATTCCAAGTTCAAAGAAAATTTTCTGGTGGAGGGCCTAATGTAAATTCTGAATTTTATACGACTTGGTTTTCAATGTGGGGAGATCGTTCTGTGCCTAGACAAGATATTAAAAATGTCGTTGATTCGATAGAGGCTATGTGGCAGTTGAATGCCTCTTTCAGGTGAGAATATAACCTTTTTGACTGTTGGGACTCTAATGGTCAGGTTTTCATTTTAGGACACTAGAGTCTAAACTTTTTTATTTCTGGACTCTAACGGTACCTTTGGTCGTTTTTTGGACACTAGAGTCTAAAATAAAAAAATTTTTTGGTGCTGGGACTCTAATGGTCTGGTTTTTCCCTTGGGGCATTTTAGAGCACTAGAGTCTTACATTATTTCTTAGTTTCTACATGATCCATGGAGGAACAAATTTTGGATTCTGGAATGGGAGAGAACCAGATGGACCTGTATGTCTAGAAAAATAATCTAAAAAATTTCTCTGAAAGGTGATAACCTCATACGACTATGCCGCCCCAATAAGCGAAGAAGGGCAAATAACTCCATTATATAGAGCAATCAGAAATTGGATTGGCTCAAAACAAGACTGGGCAAATACTCCTTTGCCTCTACCGCCAAACAGAACGTGGGTATTTTTCTGAGAGTAGGATAGAGAAAAGTTGAGATAGTGGGTAGTATTGAGAGACGGGTAGAGAAAAACTGGGTCAGAGAAAAATGAGATAGTGGGCATAATTGAGAGACGGTTAGAGAAAAACTGGGTCAGAGAAAAAACGAGATAGTGGGCAGAATTGAGAGACGGTTAGGGAAAAGGTGAGATAGTGGGCAAAATTGAGAGACATTTAGAGAAAAATGAGATAGTGAGGAGATATGAGAGACGGTTAGGGAAAAGGTGAGATAGTGGGTGATTCGAGAGGCGGTAAGAGAAGAGATAGTGGTTAGATATGAGAGACGGTCAGAGAAAAGTGAGATACTGGATGGATATGATATAGGTTAGAGAAAGGATGAGATAGTGAGCAATATTGAGACGGTTAGAGAGAAGATGAAATAGTAGGCAGAATTAAGAGACTTATAAAATAAATACTGTATTTAACATTTCAGAGGAATTGCAATAAACGGCATTACAGCCCTACGCCTCCCAAACTTCATCAAGCTTTTAAACTCCACCCATACAAAACAACAATGTATACATTCAAATGGAGCTCGCCCTCTAAACTTTGAAGTCTTCGATAGAGACCATGCTTTTGTTTGGTACAGTACAGTCCTTCAAATAGGAGGGTCTGTGTTGACTATACCTGTAGTGAAGGATCATGCTTATATTTTTGTGGACGGGAAATTTAAGGTTAGGGGGGGGGGGGGGTAACTAAGATTTTCTAACAATCCCCCCCCCCTCCCTTTTCTATAGGGAAACATAACCGTCTGTGACAGAACTGGCTGCTCTCAGAGAGTAACGATAAACGCTCGTGCTGGTCAACGCCTAGATATACTTGTAGAAAATGCTGGACGATTAACCTATCCACTGTCTAAAGTTGATCCAAAGGTTATCGGAATATTTTAAAAAGTGAAAAATCTTCCTTTTTGAAGGGTATTCTTTCCCCTGTACTTTTGGGTGGTATCTCAGTTAGTAATTATTGGACACAATGTGGCGTTTCAATTGATGCATTGTACACGGCTGGTTCTTTGCTTTTTGAGGAAGCATATTTGGAGCAACAACTTTTAAAGGGATCATCAAGGTGGGGGCTAAATAGAGGACAATTGAGTCTCAATAAATAATAGATAATGGACACTTGAGTCTCAGATAATATTACACAGATTAGGAGTAACTGAGCTCTACTATCGTTAAGAGACACCTGAGTTTCAATAGATAATAAGAGGAGGGCGTTCGAGTCTCGAAAAAATAATAACATAAACTAGAAACACTTGAGTCTCGAAAAATATTAAATATTTAAGCATTGAACCCCCACAACCAGCCTATGATGAACCAGCCATATATGCAGCCAAATTCACAACTCCCGATATAGACTGGAGATTGGCCCATACATTTTTTGATTCTCGAGGGTGGGGGCATGGCATTGCTATGGTGAATGGGTTTAATATTGGGCGTTATTGGCCCTTGTTGGGCCCACAGGTAAGGGCTTTCAAATAATTTTTTGACCATTTCCATACCCTAAAGATGACTCTATTTGTGCCCGGTGCCGTAATGAAAAACGAAAATTTCGTTCTCCTTCTTGAATTAACTGGACGGCAAAAAAGCAAATCGTTACAGTTTGATTTTCTCGCACAGCCACTTTATAATGGAGAGGAGGAAAGACAATTTCAGAACGATCAGCCATTGATAGAGAGGGAGGATGTATTTGAGGACGATAAAATTGTCAGAAATCCTGTTCCCTCAGGCTATTTGAGGTATTTTTGGACATCTGAGTCTTGATTTAGACTCAAATGGTTTAATATGACACTTGAGTCTCAAATTCAAGTCCAATTTAAAACCCTGATTTTTTCAGAAAATATCAACAAGCATTGGCTCATACTCGTCGTAATCGACACCAATCAGAAGAAAATGAAAGTGCCGAGGCTGGAGTTAGAGAAAAACGAATGGATTTTTTCTCACACTTTTAAGGGGATGAAGTTTTCTTGAAGAGCAATAATTTTATTTAAAAAATTTCAATATAAATTTTTGAAATACAGTCGGACCTCATTACACTCCTAGAAATTTAAGTTCTTATAATGGGATGTATATTGAATAGAGGGGTATCACATAGGCATCCCCCTCCTTAGCCAGATTTTCATAGGGCCATTCGAGTATCAAAGAGCCAAAGGTCAGGCGGGCTGTGCGCCATGAATTTGCATTTTGGCGTTATTTTTGACCCATATTGGAGTTCTGACGATTGGCGTATTTTGAGAATTTGAAAAATTGGCATTTAACGTTTGGCGCGCCATACGAAAATTTTGGCGCATAGCCCTGATGACCAGTTATATTTTTAGAAAACGTATCCTGAGTCGAGTACCACCCAATTTTGTGGGTTTTACAAAAGAGGTCCGACTGTATAGTTAATTTTATTATGGCAAATAAGGCAGAATAAACGCACGAAATTTATGAGAAGTCCAAAAAATCTTTCTAAAATAATTAGTTTAATCGTCACACGTTTCCTTGTCTCTATGTCCAGGCAAATTTAAATTGACAAAATTCTTAATTGAAAAAAATTTTTTTCAAAGGAAAAAAAATTTTTTACCATTTCATATATTCCATTTACTTTTTCTTTTGGTATATCAATTTCTGTTATTCGTCGACATTTCTTAAAAAAAATAGAAAAATTTTGTTTTGTACTTAATACAATCGGTTCTGACTTAGCTCCCCCTTCTCTTCCCACGAGACTCAGTCCCCTCTCCTAGGTCATTTTTAAGGGTCGGTTCCGATCGAGATCGACGGCAGGTTCGTTTATCAGTGTCTTATACCCAAGAGACATTAGACGGGATTTCCTTCTAGTATAGTGCCTCCAAAAAGACCCCATCCTTATTGGTCAATAAAGGATCTTGAAGTTAAGAAGGGTAAATTTGAATATTAATTTTATTACCATATCATCTGAGACGTCACATTTGTGTGTTATGCGCAGGTAGGGACGAATTGAACCAACCTTGAAAAGAAAAAAAGTTGATAGGTGAACAACTCCCTTCCTGCTTTAAGCAGTGCCCCGATTGCTGAAAATTGAGCCCCAAGGTTCCTAGACCTGAGGCTACCTAACCTTCCCCTTCCCAGTTATCATGAGGTACTGTATTTTCTCTTAAAAAGGTGCCCCCCCCCCCCCAAATGTGCCCCCAACACATAAAATCACATCACACCTCATTCTCCGAACCCCTAACTTCAAAAGTTCCGTCTGGCCCAGTTGTTGTAGTAGATAAAGAATCGTCTGGATCAAAAGTATCGTGTTCACGTAATTCAATATGTAATCCTTTAACACTTCGACGTCGGCAAATTGCCTGACCTCGAACTGTTATATTTTGCTGGTCGGCAGAACAAAAAGTGGAGAAAATTGTGAAGAGAAAAATTATAAGGGGAAGGATAATAAATGTAGAGTGAAGGGAACAACGCATTTTTGGTTAAGAAAAATTTGATTCTTTAACAAAAAAAATGTAGCTGATTGTTATCAGAAATACGAAATTTGAATCTAAATAAAATCAGAATATTTTATGAAAAAATTCAGAATTCTGATTCAGAATTGTGAAAAACAAAAGTTGGAGAAAATTCAGAATTTTCAGAATTCTGATTTAAAAAAGTCAGAATTCTGAAAATTCAAAACTCTGATTTTTTATCAGAATTCAGAAAAATCAGAATCCCCATTTAAAATCAGAATTTTGATTTTTTTAATCCTGATTTTTAAACTGACTTTCTTGGATATTCTGATTTTTTTAAGTCAGAATTCCATTTCTATCAGAATTCTGATTTTTAAAATACAAGAATATTCTATTTTCAAAATCAGAATACATACATCAAATCAGAATTATTAAACTTAACAAGCTTAAAACTTGAAACATTTAACAACTAAAAATCGAATTTATTTTTAAAAATCAATTTAAAGGAGAAAAGTCAAGAATAAAAAAAATTTTTTTTAGTGCCAAATGTCTTTTGGCAGGGAGGATTAAATAAGGATTTACCTTTATTTATTTTTATTTACGTGACAAGTGTTCTTCGTTTACTTTTTCGTTGTTTAAAAAATTTTTTTTTCAAGGCTTAAAGACCCCCCCCCCTCCTTTTTTTGAATAAAAATTCTTTTATATAATTTAAGGGGGAACATTTGTTTTTATTTATTTTTCCCTCTATTTTTCTCTTATAAAATATTTTTTTAAATCCCCCCCCCCCCAATATCCTTTTCTAATCATAAAATTAAAATTAGAAAAATTAGAAAAATAAAAAAATAAAAGCTCTTGATGACGTTATCTAACGATAAAGATAGAATAAAAATTATGAGACGATCATAAGTCAAGAAGCTTGTACTTAAATAACTTCTCAATTTTCTTTCTAAAAATAGAATATAAAAATAGAAAAAACAGTTCTTTAAGAAAAAAGATTCTTAATATTGAAAAAAATTTTTTCCAAAATATATTGTAGTAGCCAATAAAAAAATTTTTTTTTCATTTTAAATTAGATGATGGGCCAGAGGCTAACGTGCGGCAACGTGCCAGGATCCTGTACGGGATTTTACAGGATCCCGTCCCGAAATTCCGTGTTTTAAGCGACGAACGGGATTAATCCTGCGTAAATCCTGTCCCGTAAAAATTTTTGAAAAAAATCAGTTTGTGAGGTGTATAACCGTATTTTTATCCCGTTATAAAAAATACAATCCAAAATTTTTATAGAATAATATCCCAAAATTTAAAATACAAACATAATCGTTATTATAGTAAAATATATCTGACCTTTTTTTAATAAGGCCATTCCCTTATATATTTTAAATTTAAAAAATATACTAAAATATAGTCTGAAAAAAATTTTTTTCGCTGTGTCCAAAAATAAATTTTTCTTTTTTTAAATTTTCTTTTTTAATTTATTTATATGCCTCAACAAGCATCCCAACACCATGACCTCCAGCTGCACATGCAGCAATTACTGCATAACGACCACCTTTTTTTAGAAATTTTTTTTTGAATTTTTCTTTAATAACCCCCCCCCTCCTTACCTTCATCCTTTAAACGATTAGCAGCATGGGCCAAAAGTCTAACTCCAGTAGCGCCAAATGGGTGCCCTAGCGAAAGCGAACCACCCCATAAGTTGAGCTTTTCCATGGGGAGAGTTCCAAATTTTGCATTTCTTTTCATGTAATTCTGAAAAAAATTAATTTTTAGAAATGATAAGTTTAAAATAAGGCCAGGCCTAAAAGATAACCCCTTGGAAAATTCAAAAAATTTGCCCCTAGGTATATGTTAAATAGAGAGTATTGCTTAAGTAGCTCCTCAACCTAATGGACAAAAAAGTCTCTTATGCTAGATAGAAATGCACCTAATATTGGGCTTATCTTATAACGAAATTCTATTGTCTCTTATAATGAGGTATATGTTTAGATAAGGCTTGAATTATACCACCTAATGGCCAACCAGGATTTAAAGAAGTGAGACCGTAATTAAGTTCAAAAAAATTTTTTCAAAAAAAAACCTGACAAAACCAATCAGAATCCAAAGCTTTCAAATTTGCCAACAACTGTCCAGCAAATGCTTCATGAATTTCAAAAACATCAACATCTTGTAATTTAAGACCAGCCTTTTTTAATTTAAAAAATTATCAAAATTCTTCAAAAAAATTTCAAAAAAAACCTTATCCAACAATTTTGGAATAACATAAGCTGGACTAAGCAAAAGCTGATCTTTTGGGTCTTGAGCCACAAACATTGTTTCACGTATAAAAGCTTTGGGTTTATAACCTTTTTGAAGTGCATAAGATTCGGAACTTATTAAAGCTGCGGATGCCTTTAAAAGATGAAAAAAATTTTATTTCAAAAAAAAATTAAAAAATTTTTGCGGACAAAAGTTGCGGACAACTCTACATATTTGCACAAAATATCCTGATTTTCTTTTTAATTTTGCGAACAGAATTTGCGGACAGAAATTTCAAAAAATAGAAACGAGCGGAATAGAGGTATAATTCTGTCGTTTACTTTTTTTGACATTCAGATTTGAAAATTTCAGACTAATCTAACAATAAATGTAGAGCTTAAAACAGAATAAATTCTCAAAGTACTGTCTTTACTCCCTCCTTTTATTAAAAATAAAATTTAAAAAATACCAACCCCATCAGTCAAATAAGAAGAATTTCCAGCAGTCACCTATAAAAATTATTATTTTCACAAAAAAAAAATTTCAAAAATTTTTACAGTTCCATGAGGTTTAATAAAAGCAGCTTTAAGTTTAGCCATTTGTTCTTTTGTAGAAACTCTAATTCCATTATCAGTCAAAACTGTTTGACCCTTTTTAGGTCCATAAGGTACAAACATTGGAACTACATCTGTTAATTTATTTTCTTTTGTTGCTTTTTCGGCAAAAGTATGGCTACGAATGGCAAAATCGTCTTGCTCTCTTAAAAATTAAAAAATTTTTAATTGAATTGCGGATAAAGAATTGTAAATAAAAATAACGGACAAAAAAATTGCGGATAAAAAGTTGCGGACAAAATTTGCGGATAAAATTTTGCAAATAAAGATTTGCGGACAAACATTTGCAGACAAAATTTGAGGACAAAAATACAAAAATTTTGTAGACAAAAATTGCAGACAAAAAGTTGCGGTTAAAAATTTGCGGACAAAAAATTGCCTGGGATTTCCCTTGGGATATAGACTCCTAAAAATTTATTTTAAAAAACCCCTTAAAAAATACTTTCTCGAAACACAAAAAGCTGCTGCCAAACGATCACCAGAATTGCCCATAACTTCGCCTGTTGTAAATTCAGAAACTGCGGGTAATTCTGGAGTAAACCAATTTGCCAGCATTTTGAATCCATATTTAAGTTTTGCATCGAGTTTCTTTGCTTTTTGAAAATCAATCATTGAAAGACGAGCCTTAAAAATAATTTTTGGAAATTTTCAAAAAATTTGAAATTTTTGGAAATTTTCTAAAATTTCCAAGAATATTTTTAAAAAATTTTTTGCGATTATTTCTCAAAATTTTTTAAAAATTTTCTAAAAAAATTAAAAAAAATTTTTTTCAAAATTAAAAAAAAAATTTTTAGAAAATTTCAAAAAAATTTTTTTGGAAATCTTTTTAAAAAATCCACAAACCTTTCGATTATATCTAACAGGAAAGTCAGAAAGTAACTCAACCCCTCCAGCAATCCCTGCCTTTAGATATCCATTAGTAATCATTGAGGCAATATTTTGAGTCGAAATAGCAGAGGAAATACAGGCTAGAGTAACTGTGTTGCAAGGAATCTAAAATTAAAAATTTTTTATTTTAACTGGTAAAAAAGTCGGATCAGTTTGAGTCAGATTTTCAAAATTTTCTACGAATCAGGTTTCGGACCAAAAACAGTTTTCGGTTTTGTTTCGTTCCACTAAATTTCAGCCAACTTAAATACATGATATACTGACTTTTCTTTTTGACTCAAAAAAATTTTTTTAAAAATTTAAAAAACTAACAGAATCAGGAAACCCAGCAGTAATAGCTGCTTCTCTAGCTATATTGCTAGTTCTACATTCTTGTACAACTTGTCCACAGATTATATGTCCAATATCTTCAAAAGGCACATTTGTTCGGTCAACCAAAGCTGAAAAATTGAGATTAAAAAACACAGCAAATTTGTTTCTATCAGAGAACTTGATAACCGAGAGCAGAAATTTTTTCCCTTTTTTAAATTCGAAACTAGACCCGACACCCACAATCTACCCATAAAATAGAAAAAAAATGAAGATGTTAGGAGGGCAATGACATAAAAATTCCAAAAAAATGCCTCGACCGTCGAACAGACCCGAAAACGACAACCCTACTTAAGATGGAAGACCACCAGAAAAATTAACCAAAAAATATTTTTCAAAAAAGAAACCTCTCAAAGCATGTCGCTGCAAATCCACAGCCAAAAGTTCCCGAAAAACTGTATTGGATACAACAAAAGGTGTTCGAACAGCATCGATTAAAACAACATTTGGGCGTGTTTGTGGCTGTTGTTGTGTTGTTACTGAAGCATTTGAAACCAAAATAGTTTTTAAAAAATTATTTTTAATCAAATTTGAAGACTTGAAAAGTATCATTTTTCTTGGAAAAGTTAAATTTTTTTAATAAAATTTTTTCTGAAAATCCAAAAAATACTAAAAATATAAAACCATATTTTAATGGCTCAAATAATTAATAAAAAAAATTTTTTAAAGAATTTTTTCCATTTTTTAATTACACAAAAGTATATTGAACTAAAACATAGTGTCTTTAACATAATAAAGGTGGAAGGCAAAAAATGAGGAGCAGGGAAAGAAAAAAAAATTTTTTTTATTTATTAGTGAGGTGATTCAGAAAAAAGTTTTTTCATGTTAAAATAACTTAAAAAATTTTTTGTTCCTAGACTTGGTAAAACAAGAAAAATTTTTTGGAAATTTTTAGATAAAATTTCCCTCGCCCTCTCCCCTATTTTATTCACCTCCACCCCTATTCACTACATATATCCAAAATAAACCAAAAAAAATAAACCTAAAAATTATCTCTTCTCCTCAAAATATATTTTTCCTCTTCAATTTATTCTTCCTTCCCTTCAGCAGCTTCCTTAGCACGCAATTCAGCATTAATTCTCTTTCGATCACGCCAACTTTTTACCCTAGCCCAAGCCTCATATTCTGTAGCATCCGTAGCATAAATCATGTACAACGAGAAGAGAAAGAAGGAAAGTCCTCCCAACAACCACAAATTGAATTTGCGTTGAAGTTCGTCATGGACAGGCTATTTAAAGAAGAAAAAAATAAATTTTTTGGCTCTAATTTAGAACATGAGTCCCATGGGAATGTATGCAACTTATAAAGGGGATGTTCCCAAAACGCCTAAAAAATGTTAAGGAACCCGAAGCAGACTTCGAAAACTCCTCGAAATACCAAGCCGAGTAGATAACATCAGTACAATACCAAACCCTCTAAAAAGCCTTCGAAATACCAAACTGTAGAAATAACATTATATGTAATACCAAATAAAATTCCTTTAGTTGCGGGCTTAAATTCTAATTGATACTTCACTGGAAAACTGATTCCCCATTTGTTGGAACAACATCATTTCATCGATGGGACAACATTTTGGTATTTCGAGGGTTTTTGAGAGTTTCAAGCCTAAGGAAAAATCAGAGGAATCAAACATTTTCGAAATTTTATTTTAAGAATTTTTTAAATAAATTAAAACGGTCCAGTTACGAGCGTCAAAAGGAAAATTTTTTTAAGAAAAATAAATTATATTTTATAAACCTTATACGGCTTGCACGGAACAGGAAAATAGTCATAAGTAATTTGAGGTCCAGGATTTGGATCTATCGGAACACCATGGAAGTATTCGTGATGTTCTTCATCGTCATGATGTGCATCGCCTGAAAGAAAATTCATAAAAATAAGGTCGACTTTTAAAAGACAGAAAATTTCTGGAAATTAAAACAAAAAATGTGCCTAAATTAAAACTACCCAAGTCAGGTTCGTAGAAAGAGAATCTGGAAATTGCACTCAACTCACTCAAAAAAATAACAAAACAGGGGGCGGTTAAAGATCTTTTATACTTGTTATTACATAGCATGAAAAGGTAAGTCGTAATAACGGGATGAGTAGGAAAAGTCAAAGAACTAGTCCAAGCTTCAAAACTTGGAAGGTCAAAATTTTGGAAATTCGGAGGAAAAAAACGGAATTGTAAGGGAAACTAAAAAGACCTTCGTCTAATTCATCTAACTCAAAATAAAATACTTCAAGTCCAAACCTTTACTAACAGCAGACGCAAAAGTAGCCTTGCCATGATCAACATTTCCAATTGCAACAAAATTAAGAAGAGGTTTTGTCACATAGAAGCGCTCTAAATACAAAAAAAGCAATTAATTTTAACTAAAAACAAACTTGAAGCAAGAAAGAAACAAGTCCTTGCAGAAATCATTGAAAAGATTTTTTAATAAAAATTTCTAAAAAAAAGGAAAATTTAAATTTTTAAGATTAAAAACAAAAATAAGATATAAAAATCTGTAAAAAACATAAAAAATAAAGAGCATTAATAAATTTTTTTCATCATTTTTATGCAAAAAAATTTTTAATGAGAGCAGCAGAATAAATTTTGGCGCTGGTCTAGTTTATGCGTCCAATGGACGCATAAAAGTTCATTGGACGCATAATCTAAACCAGCGCCAAAATTTTTAAAATATTAAGTCAATTAACAAAATGACACAAAAAAATTTCAAAAATTGAACGAGTTGTTTTGTCTCCTTTTTCTTAGCAAAAAAAACTTCTTTTAATTTACTAGATAACAATTTTATTTTTTTAAACCTCTCTCAATGCTGTCCAGGCAATCCAGGCATTTCATTTGCAGATTTTACATTTTTTATTGTTTGGTCAATACTTAAAATGAGACAAGCTGCTTCTGTAGCTGAGATTATAGCATTCTAAAAGATTAAATTTAAAAAAAAATTAATAGTAAAATTTAACTAGTTTTCCCATTTTTTAAGATCATGAATGGATAGGGTTGCCCGAATTGCGGAAAAAAATTTTTCCTACCCGAACCCAGAGCTGAAACCTCAACATAACCCAGTCAGGTCAACCACTCAAACTACAATGTCCCAGGGACAAAGAAAAAAATAATCTCAATAAAATCACTTTTACTTATAAAGCCTGGTTCAAGCCGAGGTTTGAGTCTTTCCTTTATCCCAAGAAATGACCTTATTAATTGACCAAAAAAAATAAAAAACCTCTTTAACAAGAGCTGGTTCCCAAATACACCCTTCCATATTATCCGCAACACGCTCAGCTTGTATATCAATTCCACACCATTTTTGCCCTTTTGCATGAGCAGCACGTAATTCTCCAAGCATTGTTATTGCATCCAAACCAGCATTTTGGCATAATTGTTGAGGGATCGCCTTTTAATGGAAAAAAAGGGAATTTTAATAAAATTCGATTTCCAATCAGATGGGTGAAGCTGTTAGAAAACACCACCTAGTTAGCAAGCATTTTTAATGCTAAATCACCGAAATACCATGCATTAAAATGTCAGACCCTCAAAAGCCATTGAAATGGCAGGCAATAGTCACTTGAAGGTCATTTCCAGTTTCATGACCTTTCAATGGCTTCTGGGGTTTGGCACTTCCCTGTCTTGCCATTTCAATATCCCCCCCCCCCTTATTTAAAATAGACTCATTACAGAACCTTGGAGCCCCAACTTTAGTTGGAGCCCAAACTAAAATCTTTCCTTCAATGAAGCACCTTAGAGCCCCTTAATTTTATAATTAAAAAAACCTCAAAAGCCTTTGCATAACCTTTCCAAAAGAATTGGTCTTTCATTTCACGCTTATTTCCCAATTCAAGAATGTGACGTGAAAGTTCAATTTCAATCGCTCCCCCACCAGCAACAATTGAATCATTACGCATTGCTCGACGTACAATCATAATTGCATCGTGAAGAGAACGCTCAGTTTCTGCAATAAATTGTTCTGAACCTCCACGAAGTACTAAAGTACAAGATTTTGCTTTGGAACCGCCAGTGAAGAAATTGTATCTTGAAAAAATTTTTTAAGAAGAAAAAGAGGTGAGGGGCAAAATTCCATCCGAACAAAACTCCGAACGACTGAACTCTGTCTTAACAAAACACCACCCACACAAGTCTTGGTAAAACAAAACCAGAACTCCTTCCATAAGAATCAGTGCGTAGGAAAATCTTTGGACGTTTGTCTGGGCAGACTTCCGCCCTGACAGAAAGAAAAAGAAAATTAATCAAAAAACGAACCGTTCACTTCCAACTTGTTGTTCATAAAATTCATCACAACATCCGAGAACAGAAGCATCCACTTGAGAGACTGTTGTTAACAAAGACCCACCACAGGAAGCCAAAACGCGTTCAATATCTTCATCTTGAACTCTACCAGCACAGAACATGTCTCTTTAAAAATATAAAAAAAATTAACAAAATTTTCAAGAAACAAACCTGTCAGCAAACCATTGAGTAGCAACATCTCCGATTGGTAATTTTGATAAAACAATTTTTGCGCCACTTTCATGAATTTTTTCCAATTTATTATAAAGGATAGTCCATTCTGCATTGACTACCTAAAAATTTTTTTTTGAAATTTCTGAAAAAATTTTTCAATTTCCACCCCTCAAAAAAAATTTTTTTTTAATTCAAAAAAATTCTAGATTGCGGAATTTTCAAAAAAAAAATTCCGAAAATTTTTTCTAAAAATTTTCCACCCTCAAAAATTTTTTCAAAATTTCCACCTCTCAAAAATTTTTTTCAAAAAAACCTCTTGATAATCAGCAACATTTCCAATCCGTAATTCAGCATTATCTTTTTCTGCTTTCAATTCCAATTCAATATTTAATACGGCAATTAAAGGCTTCTTATAGTGTTTAGGCTGCATTTCAAATCCTGCATAGCTAAAGGCTTTTTTAAAGGCTACACCTTTTACAAGACGAGAATCCTTTAAAAAAAATTTTTTTTAAGTTAAAATTTTAGTTTTTTGACAGCCCTCTCTTTCTAATTCACATCTATACATTGGATAAAAACGCAGAAATACCTAACCACCGAAAGACATGCCGAAAACCAAAATATGGATTGTTAACGACTTCCACGTTGGTGGAGCAATTTTCAACTTTGCTGAAATGAGCTTCAACGTGATTGGAAATAATATAACAGGGGCAGTATGTCGAATAGATTTAAAATCGAAAAGTGAAACACAAAAAAGGCGAAGATTCGGCGAACGTGAAATTGCAAAACCATGTTAATGATTGTAATTTTCACACAGTTGATATTTTGCCATCTTTTTGGGGTTTGGTATTTCGGCGTGTAGAGGGTCCCACCGATACAATTGACAGAGAAAAGATGAGTTCGACAAAGGTCGATCTTCTAAATAGTATTATTAAAGGGAAAATGAATTGAAGAAGAAGAAAAGAGAGTCATTAAGTCCAAAATTATTTAACAAAAAATACCCGAATAGAGCCACCGCTAACTTTCTTAATACCAATCATATTCAAAGGCAAATCAATATCCAAATAGCTAACAGCATCAACTACCATTGTAGAGAAATGGTGACGTTCTTGCTTTAACTGAAAAATTTTTTTTTGTTTTTATAAAATTCAAAAATAAACCAATTTGCTGCTCAATGTTGTAGCTGCACAGCGAACAAGCATTTCAATAGATTCAGTAGTTCCGACAATTTTGACAGCGAGTTCACGTAGTTTTTTGATGGCCTTTAAAATTAAAGGAAATAAGAATTTTAAACTTGTGGGTTATTCCAAAATCAGTCTTTGCGGACTCATAATAGTCAGTTATAAAAAGAAAATCATTCCAACCCCCAAAACCTACACAGAAATACAACCCATATTTACTGAATAAAGAAAAGGAAAGTATTGATGCTCTGACCATTATGAAACCATCAAGGGCGTATCCAGGGGGGGGCTGGGGGGGGGCTAGAGCCCCCCCGAAATGGGGAAAAGGAAAAAATTTGGGGAAGGGCTGGGGCAAAAAAAGTGAATTTTTTTGGCCTACGGCCTCTGAAATTTAAAAAATTTTCGCCTGCGGCGCTAAAAAAGGAAGAAATCTGGCTTCTTGAGCTCCACAATCCTCAAAATTTTCGCCTGCGGCGCAAAAAAAGTGAATTTTTTTGGCCTACGGCCTTCTAAACTTCAAAAAATTTTCGCCTGCGGCGCTGAAGTGATGAAAATTTATGTACAAAAAAATTTACGTTCAGAACGCCAAAATTTTGGCGCACACACAATGTTAGCCCCCCCCCCCCGAAACCGACCCCCTGGATACGCCCTTGGAAACCATTATGACTATGTCAGTAAAAACTGGTTAGGGATAACCCTTAAGAACCAAAAAATTATCAAAATTAAAAAAACCTCTTTTGAAGCATCCTCGAAAGCTTTAATAATCAATTGAGGGCTAACTCCTTCTTCAATAAAAGGCTTGGCAGCTTTCAAAAATTCTGCGGCCAAAATGACGACTTAAAATTTAAATAAAATTTTCTTTCAAATTTTTTAAAATTAAAACAAACCACTCGTAGTTCCATCCCCAACTTCAGCGTCTTGACTTTTTGCAATGTCGGACATAACTATCGCAGCTGGGAAAACAATATCGAGCTGTTTAAGTATTGTTGCTCCGTCATTTGAAATTGTTGTTTGGCCTGGAAAAGGTTGATAATGAGAGAACTATAGTCTAGTTCTGGAGATGGATGAGGAAAAACTCAGTCCAGGCAAAACCCAGTCGTACAAAAAACCCCGTCCAGATAGCTTATTGTCTGGACAGAGTTTTGCCATGCCATGCTGAGGACAATATTTCGATCAAGTGACCTGAGCCCGAAGCCTAGGAAAACCTCAAGTCCAGGAAAATCATAAAAAGTCAAAAAGAGGCCTGGGTTTTGGCAAATATTACCAAGCTCGATCCCTAATAAGCACATACACCGGATTGCCTAAAAGAATAGGGATGATTAAAGTTTGGCTCTTGGAAATAATTTTAGAATCTAACAGACCAAGCACGAAGTCACTGAAAACTTCAGGTCAGAGGAAGCCCCAGGGGAGCCCAAAAAACAAATCCATCGGTAGTTGGAACATATTACCAAGCTCCCACATCTAAGCTTGGTCCAAGGTCCGCCTTTCCCCAACAAACAAAAATCAACTAAAAAAAAAGCAATCCAAACCTTTACTGTCTACCAACAATTTATCCAATCCTCTAGGTCCAAGCGTAGTTCTAACACTGTCAGCAACAGCACAACAAGCACTTATATTGCTTAGAATTTGTCCACGTCCCTGTTTTGTTTGTGTACCTTCACGAAGAAGAATTATTGGAACTGACATTTTTTAACTTTTAAATTCTGAAAATAAAGAAAATGAACGATTTTTACTGCCTGATTTTTCTAGATTCAAAGACAAGGATCGAGGAACAAAATAAAATTTTTGGAATTTAGGACTTTTCTGACAAAAATATTAAAAATTTGGGCGCAGCCAAAACGGCGCAGACCGAAACATCATAAAACGAAACGTCGCAAAGCCAAAACGGCGCATGGCTAAAACGGCGCGAACTGTTCCCCGTTGTTGGCCCAACTTCTCTCAATGTGGGAACAACCTAGCTCTTTGCTAGAACAACTTACCCGCCCTTAAAGTAAAAAAAATTTAAAACAAACAAAAAAATATAAAAGTTGCAACAGCAACAAATATTGAAAAACGGGACACGCCCAAGTAGGCGCGCGGCCATAACGGCGCAAAACCATAACTAGCTGGAAAATTTCTGACCCTAATTAATTTTGATACCAGTTTCTTTAGCTTGATGAGAGGAATCTTTTAACACTAAATTTGGTAATGTTCGGAAGACTTCAAGCAAGTTATGGCTTTGCGCCGTTATGGCCGCGCGCCTACTTGGGCTGTACCCAAACAAACAATTTATTAAAAAAACCCATCTTTTATCAAACACAAAAAATATTCACCTCTATATTTTTACAAACACACAATTAAAATTTAATATTAAATTTTTTACACATTGCTCGATACCCAACATCGAGATTTTGGACCCAATCAGAACCACGTCCAGGCCACTTAGCGTTCAATTCACAAGCAATCTTGGCAACTTTAGCATAAGGAAATAATTCTGTTAAGGATTGGTAATCAAATTCTTTTTGCAATTTCTCCGGAAAATTGCTATATTGTTGAAGAATAGTCTTAATGAGATCATTTTTGAAGCGCACACGAATATCAAAGTCAATAAGCGGATTTTTGTTCTCGAATAGCAACATTAACATTGTTGGATTGAAGATAATATTGTCAAACGAAACAAATTCAGCATATTCACAATTCAATAAAAGTTTATCCAACCAACAACGCCAGAGAAGCATTTCTTTGATATTCTTTGGGATATAAGGCAACTTTAAGAGAAGACGTTTGGACGAATTGTCATCTGAATTGTCAGTTGAACTATCATCCGAATTATCACTACAATTATGATCTGAAATCGTAAAAATAAAGTTAGAAATAAGTTGAGAGTACTTTCCCTTTTTATTAAGGGGAACTGGAACTTAACTCAACTCAAAAACTCGAAAAAATGACTTTGCGATGATTCATGCCAGGGATGGATAATTGTGAATTTTAAAAAGTGGCAAACGAAGGCGGAATAAAAAAGCACCAACCGGAAAGCGGAAAGGTAAAAAATTCTGCGATGCCTAAAGTGTTTCGAACAATTTTTGTACCACGATATAAACCTTGAAGGTTTCAAATTAACCTTTAAACCATTCCACGCTCACATGAAAAATAATTTTAATTAAACTAACCTTTTCCTTCACCTTCCTTTTCACTCAAACAAATAGCAAAGTTGATGATATAAGGCTCCTTTGATTTGTAAATTTCAGAAAAACAATACATTGGAGTTTTGTTATCAACAGCAAGTTGCCACTGAAATATTAAAGGAAAAATTAAATTTTAAAGACAACTAAACTACAGACCCACAAGATCAGAATTTTCGAGTCCCTGGGGTTTTCATGGACGTAAGTTTCGGACAAACCCTTTTTTGTTGAATAGAGACCATAGTTAAGGAAAGGACCCAACTCAGGATTCGAAAATCAGCTCAGGACCATACCCAAACTTTTAACAATCCCTCACCTTCCCCTCAAGTTCCTTACTCAACTCAAAACCATCATCCAAACCAATATCCTCATTTAATTTTAAATATTTGTTCTTGTCATTAACCGATTTATACACAATTGTCTCAAAAGAATAAAATTTCTTCTTTGCCAATATCCCAATATATTTATCAATTAATGAACAAAAATAGCTATTTGTTTGTTGAATAGAGGATATTTGGTTAAAGTTGAGATATTTAAATATGTCCAGATGGACTTCCACAGGCAGAAGAAGAATATTCATTTTTGTTTTTGGCGTTTTGTTTTTTGGAAAGGAGAAAAATGAAGGAAAAGCAAGCCTTTTATAGTATCCAGTAGAGACCGGAACGGGTACTTTATTTATTGTGTAACTTTATTCAAATAAACAATAAAAAAATAAAATAAAGCTTAAATGATAGAGAACTAAATAAGGAACGAAAATACTCAAGAATTTTTGAGGGTACAACCCAAAACGGCGCGCGGCTATAACGGCGCAGAGCCAAAACTTGCTGGAAAATTTTTGGCCCTTCTAAATTTAGAATCAATCTCTTTAGTTCAAGGAGTGTAATAGTTTAATACTAAATCTGTTAAGATCCGGAGATTTCGAAGCAAGTTATAGCTTTGCGCCTTTATGGACGCGCGCCGTTTTGGGCGTGTCCTGAATTTTGGAAGTACACATAGAATGCCCCTTTGGAAGGCCGTTGAAAAATAGAATTTCCGGGCATTCTATTAGAGGAAACACGGTATTTTATTGTTTGTCGATTGTCTCCGTAATTGTGATTGACCAACAAATTTTAACGTTAAATATTAGTGACCGGTAAAATCGATTTTTCCGGAGCCGGATTTGCAACTAGAGCCGGACCGGTTAATCCGGTCCAGTTTTACCCTGGACCGGATTAACCGGTCCGGTCCAGTTTTTTTTTTTTTTTTTTTAATCCGGTCCAGTTTACCCATCTTAAGATGTCGACACGGCGGAAAAAGCTCGAATCTCAAAATATGGAATTTTAAAATATCAACCTATACAAAGTTCAAATTCCTCCTATTATTTATACATTTTGACCCAAATTTATTAAAACTAACCTGTTTATTCAATAAACCATTTCCTGAAAATTTATAAAAAATTTTGGAGGAAGAAGACAATCTTCTAAATAAAGTTAATTTTTCTCCAGTATTTATTTGATCCAATAATTCTTCTGGGTAACTATTAACAAATTTTATTATTTCAAAAATTAATTCAGTAGGAATTGGTTTAGGCTGTTTTACATGTAGCCATTTGGAAATTATGTAGTTTAAAACCATTTTCTAAATTTCTAGTAATATTTTTATTTTAACAAATTTTCTTGTTATGTATTTTATTTTTTCAAAGGATATGACATAGCGGATTCAGATCCGAAGAAACAGGATATCCGGAAATTTTCGGATCGGATATGGCTATCCAGGGATTTCCAGGATCCGCCAAACACTAGTGTAGCCCGATGAACGACAAAAGTACCCTGAACTAAAACTTTGGGTAATATTAGAGTGATTCACGCATTTTTCACTGAGGTTGTCGTATCCGGATATCCGCATCCGAAAAGACAGGATATCCGGAAATTTTCGGATCGGATATCAGATCAAGATATCGGAAGATTTCCAGCTATCAGACAACCTTATTTTTCACTTCAACATTTTTCTTGGGGTTTTCTGGTTATTTTTTGATATGTCGGTAACTTATTGGTAAAAGTGTCGTTTCCAGTCCCCCTTTTTTCCTCCCCAAATTTTTTTCTATATTTGAACAGAATGGTCAGACTTTTAATTGAGAAAATGACTTTTTTCACTAATCATATTTTTTAAATGCCGAAAAATAATCATTTTTGATTGTCTGAGGCAAGAAAAGAGAGGCTAACTGGAATGGAACAAAGAAAAAAGTCTGACCATTCTGTTCAAATATAGAAAAAAAACGTGGGGAGGAAAAAAGGGGACTAGAAACGACACTATTACCTTTTTTGATAGCCTAAGATAAACTTTTTATGGTCGGGTCATCGAATTTTTCAAATTGTTCGATAGATAGCCCTTTCAATTTTAAATTTTTGAATTTGGAAATTATTATTTGTAAATTGTACACTCTGCTGCCTTTATTTATAAGAACTTTCTAGAAAATTTAAAGAGCTATTTTGCCGAAGAAAAAAATTTATTGGGAATGTAGTGAGGGAAGTATTGGTGATTCTCTTAAAAATTGTAACTTTTCATAAATTTATGGGGTAAGGGCAAGGAAGAACAGACAAGTCATGGAACGACGTCGCAGTCTTCGTGTTTGGTCATGTAACGACCAAAACTCTGAGCAGAGAAAAAATCTGCATTTTCTCTAAAAATTAGATGGGTTGATGGATTTCTCGCCCAAGCTCCCGGTAATAGTGTAGTTACCGTGCCCCCTTTTTACTGACCACAGAAATGGTCAGATAGTATAAAAGGCTTATTTTCCCTTCATTTTTCTTCTCTTCTAAAAAACAAAACGCCAAAAACAAAAATGAATATTCTTCTTCTACCAGTGGAAGTCCATCTGGAGATATTTAAATATCTCAACTTTAACCAAATATCTTCTATTCAACAAACAAATGGCTATTTCTGTTCATTAATTGATAAATATATTGGGATATTGGCAAAGAAGAAATTTTATTCTTTTGAGACAATTGTGTATAAATCGGTTAATGACAAGAACAAATATTTAAAATTAAATGAAGAGGATATTGGGGCTGATGGTTTTGAGTTGAGTAAGGAACTTGAGGGGAAGGTGAGGGATTTTCTAAAAGGTTGGGTCTGGTCCTGGATTAATTCTCGAATCCTGTCCCATGTTAGGTCCCTGACTCTATTAATTGTTGCCAAGAGCATAAAGAAGTGACCATCCCTTCTTTAGTTAGAGGGCAGGGGCTCAGTTGAACTCTTCGACCTGGGGCTGAAAAAATTGTATTTTAAATTGGTTCTTTCCTTTTTCAGTGGCAAGTTGCTGTTGATAACAAAACTCCAATGTACTTGTTTTCTGAAAGTCTTAAAACAAAGGAGCCTTATATCATCAACTTTGCTATTCGTTTCAGTCAAGAAGAGGGTTACTAATTTAATATTTTTGTCATAACTCTAGGCACCCTTATCAATGAATATAATGATTCGAAGGGGGAGGTTATAACCTCCTAGATTCTGGGTTATCTCCTCCATGGTTTTTATTTACGGACTGAATTTTTTTAGGAATGAAATCTTCGATTTTTCGATAATATACCGTAAAAGCTCTAATATAAGCCTTGGACTTTTTTTTCAATAGGGCAAGTTGATCAAGCTTATATTAAAGAGAGGCTTATAACTAAACATTTTCAGCTTACTATCCGTCCGAATACCTTCTTTTAAAGTTGCCTTATATTCCAAAGAATATCAAAGAAATGCTTCTCTGGCGTTGTTGGTTGGATAAACTTTTATTAAATTGTTGTTTCAATAAAATACCCCACTATGGGTTTGGCGGCGGTCAATTCAATGCAACCATTAATGGTACGTGGAATCGAAATATGTATATACCAATCGATTCCTTGTCATGCTGAGTTCGAAGTTCGATTATCTCATTCGGAGGAGATCTTCGAGCTTAGTCGAATGACACCAAAAGCAGCTTGATTTGTTGACTGAACAAAATTTTTCGAATTTTCTATCATTAAATTGAGCATATGGTCTTTCAATTTTCATGGGCCTGTATCCGTGCGAGTTTTCGTCTCCTAGAAAAAAGGATTATATAATATATTCGAACTTAGTTCGGTCAATGGAATCGATTGGTATATATTGGTACCATATACTACAGTAATCCCAAATTAAGTTAAATTTGACAATATTGTCTTCAATCCAACAATGCTTATGTTGCTATTCGAGAACAAAAATCCGCTTCTTTTTTTCGAATTTGATGCACAATTTGAAAATGATATAGCTCGTACAATTCGTCAACAATATTCCGACTTTCTGAAAAAATTTGAAAAAGAGGACGATTGGGAAAATTATTTGGATTTATTTCCCTATGCTGGACTGGCTGATCATGTCAAGAAACACGAAATATATCCTTATGCAAATGGGTGGGTCAAAGATATCGTTTGTACAAGACGGGTCAAAAGCTATCCCGATTTTCTTAAATAAATTGTTTTAGGATTTTAATGGTTGTAAAAAATATATTTGGATATTTTTTGTTTGATAAAATTGTTCTTTGATGAATTGTTGTTGTTTTTTGACTTTTGTTGCTTTTGCAACTTAATATTTTTAATTTATTTTTACTTACTATAAAAGGCTTATTTTTCTTTTCATTTAATTTCTCTTCTCTTTCTACGGTAAAATTTAACTTCGTATACCCCATCATTTTTCCTTGCTGTATTGAAAAATGGTCAGATCTTGTCTTCTTCCTCAGCTTTTTTTGGGGAAGGAAATTTAAAAAATTCACTGTTTTCCTCAGTCCTATTAGTCAATGACTATTTTTTAATACTTCGAGTAAGGAAAAACAGCCCAAAACGGCGCGCGGCCATTAAGGCGCAAAGTCATAACTTGGCGGAAAATGAACTGCCCTTGTTAATTTTGGTACCAATCTCTTTAGCTCGATGAGAGGAATCGTTTAATACCAAATTTGGTAAGATTCGGAAAGTTTGAAGCAAGTTATGGTTCCGCGCCGTTATGGCCGCGCGCCGTTTTGGGCGTGTCCCAGGAAAAATGAAGGGGTATACGAAGTTCAATTTTACTCTTTCTACAAACAAAACGCCAAAAAACAACAAATGAATATTCTTCTTCTGCCAGTGGAAGTCCACCTGGACATATTTAAATATCTCAACTTTGACCAAATATCTTCTATTGAACAAACAAATGGCTATTTTCGTTCATTAATTGATAAATATAAACTTACTTTGGCAAAGAAGAAATTTTATTCTTTTGAGACAATTGTGTATAAATCGGCTAATGACAAGAACAAATATTTAAAATTAAATGAAGAGGATATTCTTCGTATGCGTTTGGATGATATTTTTGCGTGGAGTGATGACATTGGGAAGAAGGTTTGTGGTGAAGTTTTTTGAAAAATCAACCGGATCTTACTATAATATGTTCCCTTGGATCTCTCTTGGAAGAGGAACTTCCCTCCAGAGGGCTGGGGAATTCCTCCACCCAATGACTAACCAAAAACGGCTTGAATCTGGCCCAGAACTAATTTTCGGATCTTGGTTTACACTGGGTTCTTTACTTGAGTTTCTATTCACTTAACCAAATATTATTTTATTTTTCAGTGGCAAGTTGCTGTTGATAACAAAACTCCAATGTACTTGTTTTCTGAAAGTCTTAAAACAAAGGAGCCGTATATCATCAGCTTTGCTATTCGTTTGACTAAAGAGAAGCCTAAAGGAAAAGGTTAATTTATAATCTATACGAGTCCTCTGAGATTTCGTTTAGTGAGTCTCTAAAGAAAAACGCCCTCCAAAGCAAAAAGGGGCGGGGCTTATGGGGGGTAAACTGCACAAAAACCGAAAAGTTTGTTTATTCATCCAATCTACGGCAATCCCGGAGAATCGTGGTCCCTGCGAAAAAAAAGTTTAAAAATAAGAAAAAGGGTTTTTCTAGGGTAAAAAAATATGCTGATTACGAATCTGAACTCGGATTTTGAAAAAGTCGAATCCCGAACCCGAAATTCGGACATTTGACATTTTGGGAAAAATTTCGAATAATAAACTCAGTCAAATAATATCTCATTCGAAAGAGCTCGACGAGCTGAGTCGAATGACATCAAAATCATCGTGATTGATCAAGATCGGGCGAAGTTATGACACAAAAAACATAGGTTTACGTTGTTTGTTTTTTGTGGTATAACTTCGTCCGATCTTGTTCAATCATGGTGATTTTGGTGTCATTCGACTCAGCTTGAAGAGCTCTTTCGAATGAGGTATAATTTGCATATTCCAATTTTTCACTCCAAAATCAGCTTGGTCCCCCCTATGGTTTTTCGATATTCAAGGACCTATATTCGGGTTCGGGATTCGACTTTTTCAAAATCTGAGTTCAGATTAGTAATCAGCATATTTTTTTACCCTAGAAAAACCCTTTTTCTTATTTTTAAACTTTTTTTCGCAGGGACCACGATTCTCCGGGATTGCCCAATCTACGGCAATAAGTACCCGATTATCAGAGGTGGGTCGGAATTTCGATTTCCGAAAATTTCGGCTGATTTCCGAGTTCCGGCATTTTCGTCATTTCCGGTTTCCGACAGTTCCGATTTCGGCACCTTCGTCATCTCCGACCTACCTCTGTCGTCAAGTCTGATTTCTGTGAATTCGTATAATTAATAGGGTTGTTCCCCGGGGGGGGGGGGGTGGGACGGGGGTTTTCAAAAAATCTCTCAAATCCCCCTACTTTCGAGGACTGGGAAAAACCCTAATAATTAAATATTTCCAGGTGACAAGTCCAAACGTCTTCTCTTAAAATTGCCTTATATTCCAAAAAATATGAAAGAAATGTTTCTTTGGCGTATTTGGTTGGAAAGACTTTTTTTGCATTGTATTTTCGAAGAAAAAATTGTTTGTGAGAATGTCATCTTCAATCCAATAATGATTCTGGCGATGTTCAAGGACGCTATCCCGCTTGTTTCATTAAAAATGAATTATTGTGAGAGTGGTACATGCGCCGATGGTGGCCAGTTTAGTTTTCGAATGTTTCCAAACTTTATGGAGGATATGGAGAAGGAGAATGCTATGCAAAATTTGCCGTGGCTTCACTATGCTAAATTTGCCCAGTTGTCATGTTGGATCTTCTTGCAAGATGATGGGAGTTTTAATGGTTTGGGCAAAGAACTCAATTTTTGCTTTATTTCAACTTTTGGATATCGTAATCGTGTACCGATGGAATAGGCATTTTAATTGTTTGTGAAAATATAGTAGTAATATTTTTTGTTTTTGATAAAATTGTTGCTTTTAAGAAATTTTTATTGTTTTTTAACATTTGTTGCTGTTGCAATTTATTTTTTTAAATCTTTTTTTTCAGTATTACCCCCAATCTAGCAATACTGGCTCTAGTTGCTCCTTTCATTCCCTTTAAATTTTTTAGAAAACTTGTAAAGATGTTTGCCGGGAGGGGAGGTGTCACTTAGGTAGCTCTCCCAATCTCGGGTAGCTCTCCCAATATCCAAATAAATTTACAAAAAAGCCGGCCCAGCCCTGAGGCCCTACTATCCTTTAAATTATGATAGCCCTGATATTTACACCTCGTTATAAGTTCAGATTTTTCAATGCAAAGGTGTGCATTTTATGGGGAGGTCCTACTACCTTTAAATTATCTTCTTAAGAAGTTGAAGAAATAATATTCCAATTAGCAGGCAAAGAAAAAAAAATGAAAAATCTGCCAAACGAAGTAAAAATTGATATTTTCAAATGTCTCAGTTTCTATCAATTAATCAAAGCTCGTCAAATCAACAAACAGTTTTGTGCTTTGATTGATGCATCTGCTGGAAAGTTGGCATGCAGGAGAGAAGTTCCTCCATCAGTATTTTTACTAAAAAAAATTTTTTTTTAAATTTTATTTTTAGGAACGGACATTATGTGCTAGTTGCAGTAGTGTAGATGATGGGCCCCGTTGTTAGCTTATTTCTATTTTTACCTGATTTTTATAAAGGGGCCGACCCTGATAGACCTACACTTTGAAGACCTACAATTTTTGAAAGGGGAATATCAAAGAGGGGAAAGAATATTGAGGGAGATGACTGAAATGGAAGAGATCAGGAACGGGCCCTGCCGCATTTTAAACTCGAAATGAGGCAGGTCAAAAAAGCAGAACACGAAAGCGGAATAAGTTTTAGAATGCAGAGATGGGTATTTGCCCCTCTAAATTCCTCGATTTACCCTTTCAAAAATTGTAGGTTTTTAAGTTAAATGGGTCTACATATCAGGGTTGAACTCTTTATAAATTTGTATGATTTTGATTTAATTTTTATCAATCTTAGGCAGTTTTAGTATTCCAAATCGTCGTCCAATGTCATCAAACTTTCGTAGTTTTCATGATGGTATGGGTTTTAACCGGTATGGGTTTTAAACTAAAAAATATTTTTTATAATCCATCCTTTATTCTAGAATCTGCATGAATTGTGGACGGTCATTTCAGTCAGGCTCTAATTTTGAATTTGATGGTGGCGGTGCTTTTATGTAAATGCTGACTGAGAACATTTTGGTTTTGAGGACGATAATGATTATTTAATTTAAAGGTTGTTTTGATCTCGGTGCTTTTTTGGTTATTAAATATTTTTTTCTAAAATTTTTATTTTTTTTTCGTTTAGTTGTTTAACTCGAAAATTTTATTTTTAATTTTACTCGTTTTTCCAGGGTGTGTGGTAATGCCAAAACGCCGAAATACCAAATTCCGATATCTTTTTGGGTATGTTGCCTTCCATCTTCCTTGATTTGAGTATCAGTTATTCTTTCCTTCATTGACTATATTTGGATAAGCAATAACATTTTTTATGACTGCTCTTTATATTTCGTTTGCATTGCCTGAGGAGAATAAAAGATAGGCATGAAGAGGGAAAGTGCAGCTGAGACTCAAACAGGGAGGAAATTTCCAAAAATTAGGCAGACCCCAAATTATAAAGTCATTTTTTTTGTTTTTGGTATTTCGGCGGTTTTTGGCATTACGGCACTTACATTTTTTGTTCATAAAAATTAAAGGATGCTTAAAAAGAAGTTTACTTTGGTTGATGGAGTTGATAAAATTTCGTCTCGTCTTCGTCAAGGTTTTCATTTTTTTGAGGTTGATTTTTCAAAATTTAAAATTCTAGGCAGGCACATTTGTGGTTGTCAAGCTCGTATACACAATTTAATAAGGAATTGTTTAAATTGTGGAAGGGTAGTATGTGAACAAGAAGGAAGTGGCCCTTGTTTTTATTGTGGGACGATTGTTTGTACTAGAGAGGAGAGACAGGTTCATTTAATTTTTTATTTTTTGGGTGATTCCTGGCTTCGTCTCTCCCTCATATTTTTATTTTTTCGTCATTTCCTTGTGACTATGGCACTACAGCTAGGTATCATTCCTTTTGAAGAATTTTTTAGAACTAAAAATTTTTTTACTCGTCTTAATTCTAAAGTTAAAGGGAAATAGAGTAACATTAGTCTGACCATTATGAGCCCAATGAGAAAGAAAAAACGGGTGAACTTGAAATCACTTGTATTTTTATATCACTTGTTTTGAGGGGTATTTAAAATTAGAAAATAATTTTTCCTGACATTAGAGTAAATTAATCGAGTTCAAGCAGTACACGTTGATGAACAATTTTTAATTAAAGTTTCGGAAATTTTTTTATTTTTAGATTCTCAAAAACCGGGATAAAAAGGCTCTGGAATTACTCAGAAAATTAACTTCAAAACCTCAATTACAAAATTTTGATATTTTGGATTCTGGAGGGAATTTGGAGGATATTCAATCAATTCAACAAAAATTGTCTTTGTCCTCTCTTGCAGAAAGTATTCAAAATGCACAGAAATACAAACAAAAATTATTATTGGCGGATAAGGATCAGTTTGTGTTTTTGTTTAATTTTAAGAGTATTAAAAAATTTTTTGAGGATTTCAAGAAAAATTTTGTTTTTTGAAAATTTTTCAAAAAAAATTTTCTTCTTTGAAATTTTTTGAAAAAAATTTTTTTTGAAGATTTTCACAAAAAATTTTCGAAAAAATTTTTCTAGAGAAGTCACAAAAGTCAACGATTTACAATCCGATTATTTCTCATTGGAATTAAACCCTTATTTAACAATTTCTGAACGTGAAGCAATTGTAAAAAGAAAAGAAGAATTGAGACAATTAGCTTTGCAAGCAAAAAGAAATATTTTGGTTGATTTGGATGTTGCAACGGGAAAATTGGCTGAACAGAAAAAGGTAAATTAGAAAATCAGAATTATTTGTATTTTTGTGTTTTTCTGGTTTTTAATTAAAAGAAAATACACAAATTTTAAATACCAGAATATTTTTGTATTTTCTGTTGTTTTCATTAAAAATCAGAATTTTTAACGAACATTTAAAAAATCAGAATTTTACTATATGAATTCAGAATTTTTAAAATAACATTACCGAAATTTATTCTGTTTTGTTTTTATAAATCAGAATTTTCTGTATTTTCTTTTCTAAATAGAAATCAGAATTTTTATTAAACATCAAAATTTTGTGTTTTCTTTTTCAGAATTTTATATGAACATTGAAAAATCAGAATTTTCTATTTATTTTAATATTTTAGTTAGAACAAATCGAATCCGTTAACTACCCAGTACTTCAATCAATTTTGGCTAATTCTGTTGCTAAAAATTTACATAGAGAGCAAAATATAAGCAATATAGAAGAAGGAAATAATGAAGAAGATGGTGATATGGCTTCAACATTTAAGCCTAGAGTAAGGGGAAATTTTTTTTGAAAATTCTCGGAAAAATTTTTATAAAAATTTCAGAAAAAAATTTCGTAAAATTTTTCTGAATTTTCTGCAAAATTAAAAAAAAATTTTTTTCCGATTTTTAAATTAAAAAAAAAATTTTTTAGTACATGGCTGAAACAAGCCAAAGAAAAATTCAACTTGAAGAAGTCTTTGCATCATTATCAACAAAATATCCAAAAAATTATTTTAATTTAATAAAAGATGAGGAAGATGGTAGTGAAGAAGAAAGTGGTGGATTATTTTATAATAAATTTGAAGATATTGCTTTTGACGTTAAATAAGAGGTAGATTTTTTTAATACAAAAAATTCTGATTTTTGTTAAAAAAATCAGAATTTTATTTGAACATAAAAAACCAGAATTTTATTTAAACATTTAAAAACCAGAATTTTTAATGACCATTAAAAATCAGAATTATTTTCTCTTTTTTTTTAATAAAAATCAGAAAAATATTTTTTTCGTTCTTATAAGTGTCAAAAAATTATTATTTTCTAAATAAAAATTGTCTAAAATTTCATTTAAAAAATCAATTTTCTCCTTTATGAACAGTCAAAAATGCACGTGTTCAGGTGTACTTATTTTAGAAATTTTTTTAAAAAAAGTGATTGATTGACAAATGTTATACTTAAGGCTTTACCTTTACTTCCTAAAAATAACTGGAAATTAATTTTAAGAATTTATATTTAGAATTTAATTAATTATTTAATTCTTGATTATTTTATATCTTTGGCTGGGCAGGAAAATACACTTGAAATAAAATTAAAACATATCAGAATACAATTAAAACATATTCAGATAGTTCCCGAACTAAAACATAGAGACAAAACCAGAATTAATTAGAAACACAAAATCAGAATTAAATAAAAACAAAAAAACATGAACAATTTAAAAGGACACAAAAACAGAATTAATTTGCAACACAAATCTAGAATTAATTTAAAAGGACACAAAACCAGAATTAAATTAAAACATTAAAACAAAATTAGTTTATAAGCAGAAAAACAGAATTAATTAACAACACAAAAACAGAATTAATTGTGTGTTTTTTAATTAATTCTGTTTTCATTTTAATTCTGGTTTTGTGTTTTACAAGAACCTAATAAATAAATAAAACACAAACACTGAACATAAATAATTCATAAATTATTTTAACGAAAACACATAAATCTTTATTTAAAAATATTTACTTTTTCCCCCTCTTTTTTCCCAATTCCCTAAAGGAAACAATGAAATTTTTTTTCTAAATTTTGACATTTTTTGTTGTCTTGTTTTGCTTGTTTTTTCCATCATTTTATTTTACTATTTTATTTTTTAAGATTAAAGCAAGCGATAAAAGTGCTTAGTTTTTAGTGATTTTTCGAGTGACCCCACACTTGAAAAAATTTTTCCGAAAAAATTTTTTTTTTGAAAATTATGTTTTATGTGTCCCTGCACTTTAAAAAAAAATTTTTTTATTATTTTTTAAATTTTTTTTGAGAGAAATTATGCTTGAATTATCACACCCCACTTATATTTTACTTAATTTTCTCATTCAAAAAATTTTATTAAAAATTCAAAAAAATTTTTTTTTAAGAAAAATATGTATATCTGTGTTTTCACACTTAAATAATTATTTTTTTATTATTTTTACACCTTTTTACTAATTTTATAAATTTAATCAACCATTAAAAAAAAGACAAATTATATGTATATAAAATAAACAAAAAATATCAACAAACAAAGAAAAAAATAAAAGAAAAAAAATTTGTGGCCAACTGCCCAAAAAATCTATTTTATATTTATCCATTTTTCTTTTTTTATAAAATAATATTTTTTTTATTTCTTTGTCACACTTTTAGTGTAGTAAAATAAGCTAAAAATCCTCCTCCCTTTTTTCGTAAAAAAATTATTTTTTTAAATATTTTCTAGACACTTATTTTTAAAAGGAATGTTGAAAATTTTTAGAATTTCCGACTCTTGTCCATTTTATGCGTCCAACTTTTGTATCACACCTTTATATATCCCCTATTTTTATACGTCCAAACAACGGTTTGATAGATCGAATCAGGCATCGAATTTTGGCCCGAAAAAGACTCGAACGTCGGTCCGGTTCGAAAAAAGCAACCCTGGTATATGCCACGCTAACATACCATTCCTATTCGCAAATATTGGACGTACAAAAAATTTTTTTTTGACGCATAATCTGACCGACTATCTTTTATTTCCTATCAAAATTCATTAAATTCCAAAAAAAAAATTTTTTTTAATTTTTCAAATCTATTTTTCTTTTGTTCTTTTAAAATTCCAATTTTTTATTTTAAATCTTAAATTTAATTTTAAATTTAAACACAAAACGAATATCGGAAAATGTAAAAATATTGGGGCATTTTTCAATATTTATTTTTAATGGGGAGGTGATTATTGGACTTTTCTAAAAAAAATTTTTTAAGGAAAAGTTAATATCTAAAATTCCAATAATTTGCCTTTTAACTCGTTTTTTAATTAAAAAATTTTTTTAAATTTTTGACAATAATGTGGCTATTATTTTCCTGCTAGCTTTATTAGAAAACAAAAATTATACCGTAACAGAACATTTTTAAAATAGAAAAATTTTAATCTTGGTTAAGTGGGAAATGTTTGTGCATTACTCATTTAAGGGACGAAGGTTCGAATCCCTTCACTCCACAATCGTCTAAAATTTATTTTAAAAATTATATAAAATTTTTCTAGGTCTTAGAAAATTTTTCTAAATTTTTCAAAAAAAATTTTCAGCCTAAAATAAATTTAAAAATTATTTTCCCCCAAAAATGATGTTTATTAATCCACGTCATGTTGACGTTGATTGTTATGACGATGAAGATGATGCCGAAAAAGGAAAGCAACGAGGACGGAATAGAAGTTCGAGGGAAAGGGATGGATTTGAAAATGGATATTTACAAGTAAAATTTAATTAGAAAATAATTTTTTTAATTTTAATTTCAGCGTATAACCTTAATTCTTGTATGTATTTACTTGTTTATTTCAATATGTTTGGCTCTCTTCTATTATCCTTTGTTAGTCTTTTTTTAATTTTTTTTAAATTTAATTGTGTTTTATTTGAGAGTCAAGTCTCATTTTTACATGGCTATAGGCACCCCCTTATGGGGTGAAAAATCGGCCCTTATAATGGGTGTACCCTAAATAGAGGGTATCGTTTAGATCCCCCATCCATTGACAACCTAGTTTTAATAATTGAGGAGTATAATGCTGAGGTGTATCTAGTAGAGTATCTTAAACATTTTGGACGTGAAGTGACTCGAACCTTCACCTCTTAAATGATGGAAACTCAAACATTTCCCACTTAACCAAAAATTAAACTTTTTTGATGCTATTTTTAGGTCAATTCTAAGTGTCGTTCCTTTCCCCCTAATTGTTGTTACAGTAACTATATTTGCTGTTATGAATAGAAAAGGGGATGAAATTACTACTTTGTGGTTCTGTGCTATTGCTTCGGTTGGAAAAAAATTTTTTTTTGAAAATTTTTGGAAAATTTTTTTAAATTTTAGGGGTTCGGTGCATTTGGAAAATTAGTTGCAATAATTGTCTTTTCAAGCATTTTTGGATTTACAAAGGGAGTAGAAGTGGAAAATAGGAGACGTGGAGGGATGCAGTCTGTGCCCCACACACAAGAAGGTAAAACATTAGTCTCAGAATGTGCACTAGAGTCCCAGATAGTACGGCTGTGTCTCATTGTACCTTGGAGTCTTAGATTGTATATTAGAGTCTCGGATTGTAGTTTGAGTGACGGTTAGTCTCAAATTTACAATTTAAGGCTCCAATCTACAATGTGATCCAGCTGTACCATTTGGGACTCTAGTAAACAATCTGAGACTCCAAAGTAAAATTCAAGACCCTAATATCACAATTTTTAAATATCAAAAATTCAAAAAAATTTCCAATATTTTTTCAGAGGTGTCTAAAAATGAACTTTGGTTAACCCAATTTTTCATAGTCCTACTTGCAGCAGAAGCCTCAATAATGGTTACAATAATTTGTATAAGATGTAATTTTAGATTTTTCAAAAAATTTATGAGAATTTAAAATTCTATTTTTTATTTTCTTAAAAAGGTATAGCCAAAATTTTAAAATATTTTTTGAATAAAAAAATTGACTGGCTAAACCTGAAAAAAAATTCTTTTAAATTTACATCCCATTTTTAAGAATTAATAAATTCCTTTTGTAAATATTTGCGAATGGAGATCGAAATTTTGTATAGTACCGTAATACCGATATTCATACCGAAACCACCAGTAGTACGGCACGTTCCAATCTTTAGTTGTAAGAGATGAAAATAGTTTAAAAAATTTATTTTTCTAATAAAAAAATAACAAAATTAAAAAATAATAATTAAGAGATCAAATACCTATTTAATCTCAATAAATTATCCATATTTTGGAACATTTTGTAACCGTTCAAAATCCACCTGTTCAAAAACTATAGCCCCTTCATCACTTTCTTTAGGGCCGTCTTCCTTATTTTTGTCTTCTTCCTTCTCCTTTTCTTCTTCCCCTTCCCTAACTTCCCCCTCTTCCATCCGTTCTTCTTCTTCACCTTCCTTTTCTTTTGGAATTTCCACTACTGGAATGGTCGTGGTTGTTGACGTCTCTTCTGTCGTCACCACTACTTCCATCACCTCATCCCCCTTCTCTTGTTCCTTTTCTAGTTGATTATTACGCCCCTTCATAATTTCAATATTGGCAGAATAAAATTCTGAAACAAAATGTGACATGTGTTGAGTGTCTATAATTTCTAGGGGTTGCTAAAAAAGAATTAAAGATTAAAAAATTAATTTAAAAAAATTAAAAATTACTTTTTGCCTATTTTCGTTAGGGTAACCAAATTGTTCTGTAGGCAGTAAAAGAAGACGAGTTGGTTTTTGGAGTAACTATAAAATAGAATAAAAATAAGAAAAAAAATACATAAACACGAATCAGAATTATTAAAAACACAACCTGAATGAAATACAAAACACAACTAGCAAAACACGCAAAACTAAATCAGAATTAAATTTAAACATTCAAACAAAAACAAAATCAGAATTAAATTCAAACATTCATCCCAGAATAGAAATCAGAAAAAAATAAAATCAGAATTAGATTTAAACTTTCACTCCGAAATAAGATCAGAATTAATAATATAAAACTAAAACTAAACAAACACTAACCAAAAACACCACCAAAAACACCAACCAAAAACACCAACCAAAAACACAAAAAAATCAGAATTAAAATAAACAAAACCAGAATTAAATTTAAACATTTACCCTTTCAAAAGCCGGCGCAAGTTCATAACACTTTTTAAATAGCGAAACACGACAAAGAATATAAAGGCCAAGTCTAGCACGTGATAAGGCTACCACTAAACGTCGTACATCTCTTCAAAAAATTTTTTTATCGTCTTAAAATTATAACAAAAAAGGCACCTTAAATGTCCAACTGCTCTAGTCCTCACAAGTGATAAAATTATAAAATCTAGAAAAAAATAAATTGAGGAGATACATCAAAACCTCTATATAAGATACACCCTTAGGGTGAAACAATTGCTCCTTACAATGAGGTGTCTCTTAAATAGAGGGTATCGTTTAGACAGCTACCCCCACCCAGTAGCTGACCGAAATTTAAAAGATGTCTCCTCAATGGAGCTGTATCTAATATCGGGTGTCCCTTATACAGAGGCTTTATAATCAAAACTTTATTTTTCCCTCACCATTCTGTTGTCCTTGGTATTTATCAACAGTAGAAATCTGTTAAAAAAATAAAATTTTAAAAACATCTCCCCACCCTCCCCCCATTTCTCCTTACTTTTCCAGGCATTCCAATTAAAGGATTATTTGTACACCTTTTATTTATTATATCACGTAATAAAGAAGCTTGTCCATTATACGTTGTTAATATAGAAATTTTTTCTGAAGGATATCCTAAAATACGCATATAAACAAACAAGGCTACGGCGAATTCTGCTTCTCCAAGATTCTGAAAAAATATAAAAAAAATTAAAATTAGATTTTAGAAGACCTCACTATAAGACACACTCAATATTAAATAAACCTCTATTTAAGAGACGTTAAAAATTAGACTTAATATCGAGTGGGGGGAGCTAAGGGATGCCTTCTATCAAGTTACGCCTCATTATAAGGGACACTATTTCAGCACCGAGAGAGTCTCTTATAGTGAAATCCACACCTCTATTTAAGAGACGTTTATTGAATTTGACTGAACAACTGGGTGGGGGAACCTGTCTACTTAAGAGATGCCCTTCTATTTAAGGTACACCTCATTATAAGGGGCTCTATTTTCCAGCCTCAAAGGAGTCTCTTATAGTGAGATCCGAATATTTTTCTTTAAAAATTTATTTTTAATATAAATTTTCCATCAAAAACACCCCCACAAACCTGATAAAAATAAGCACTAGGAGTACTTTCCCCAATTCCATTAAAATCGGGTACATTAATTAATTGATAATTATACAAAAATCCAGCATTTGTCAATTTAAATTCTTCATTATCCAAAACATGTTTTAAATCACCCAAATTTTTATAGCGCCAATTATATAAATTTGCCAATTCTGAACGGGCACGGCCTTGAATACAAAAATACATACAAGAATACAAAAATCAGATTATAATTTACCTTGAGCGTTTAATTGGATATGGGGAACACCTATAGAAAAAAATAAAAGAAAAAGTTTTTGGGAAATTTTGGTCACAAAAAATTCCCTTCCAAAAACTCTCCCCATCTTTCTTTACCTAAACGAATTAAACGAGCAAAAAGAGATTGTTCCATATTTGAATATTTTTGATAAGCAACATTTTGAACAATTGGGGGCAATTGATGATTATCTCCGATCATAATCCAACGTTTTAGACGAGAACGGCCATCATGAGGGTCATGAAAGAATAAAGAAAATTTTTTTAAAAAGGTTTTACTAAATTTAAAAATTAAAAGACCCAAAAAATTAATTAAAAAAATTCTTTTAATTTATTATCAAGACATTTTATCTCATTGACAATTTGAATTTAAAAAGAAATTTTTTTAATTTTTCAATCTGTTAAAAAATTTTTTCTAAAAATTTTTTCATCTGTTTAAAAAAATTTTTTTAATTTTTTTTCAAAAGGCTCATAATGGTCAGACTAAAAATAAAAAGGGAATCCTCTCAATATATTTATACAAAAAGTTGGATCTCTTTTTAAAAATTAAAAAAAATCCTTCTCCTCTTACTTGTAAAAGTAAAGGAATAAAAGTTTCCACTTCCAATATTTGTGCAGCTTCTTCCATCAAAATATTATCATAACGAAATCCAAGTTCTACCAATTCACGACGTCGTAAAGCTGCATGAGTACAAGTCATTGCAATTATTTTACTTTCTTTTACCTTTAAAAAGAAATTTTTTTTCTTGGAAAGAATTTATTTATAGACATTTTTTCCCAAAAATAAATTTTTTCTAAAAAATTTTTTTAAAGGCCCATAATGGTCAGACCCACAAAAAATAATTTTTTTCTAAAAATAATTTCTATTTTTCCAAAAATCGTGAGAAATTATTCTCTGCCCTCTTCAAAAAATTTTTTAAAAATTAAATCAGACCCCTCAAAAATTTTATTTTTTAAAAAACCCCCCTTACAAGTAAATAATCAGCTCTATCACGTCCATTTCTTAATAATTCAAAAGCTCTAAATTCCTCTAATTTTTTGAAAATATCAACAATTCTATTCCATCCTTCCATTGCTACTTGTAAATCTTCATTAAAATTTTCTCTCTAAAAAATTATTTAAAAAATTTTTTTAATAAAAAAAACTCATTATAAGACACCCACTAGGGGAAAAATCTTTTGTCTCTTATAATGAGGTGTATGTTAAATAGAGGGTGTATCACTTATATAGAGGGTATCGCTTACTCAGTCCCCTCTACTTCAGTGGCCTACTTAAATTTTAAAGAGCGTCCCTTAAATAGAAGTGTACCTAATATTGGGTGTCTCTTATAATGAGGTAACTTATTATACCTTAAACTCCAAAGGCAAAAAATTTTTCTTCTTCTTTCCACTTTGAAAAAATTTTGTAAAAGGAAAATTATCAGCTACAAAATCTTTGGAAGGCAACGGAACATTTGTGGAATTATCAGAATTATTATTTTCTTTAGCATCATTTATAGCAGTCTGTTTTGCTTGTTCAATTAATTCAAGAAAATTTTCCCATGTTTTACAGACCTGAAAAAAATTAATTCTTTTTTTAATTTTCTGGATTAAAAAATTCTTAGAAATTCACAAAAAATTCATAAAAAAATTTTTTTAATTTTTAATAATTTTTAATCCTATTTTTTGAATTTCTATTAATTTGTCCCAAACATTTTGTCCCAAAAATTTTCAACGAAAAAAATATCTAAAAAAATATTTTTGGGCAACCAAACCATTTAAAAAAATTCTCCCCCAAAAAACTTACAGAATATCTAAAAAAATATCCAGCAGTTTCACAAGAATAAGAAACATCCCCAACTTCTTCCATAGATTCACAAAGTTTTTCTACACGTTCAAGTAAACGTTTGCGTTCTGCTAAAACATAATTGACTCTTCCATAACGACTAAAATCTTTGTCTGTCTCCAAAGCTTCTTCTCCATGGCCTAAAAGAAAAATAAAAAATTTTTGTTGAGAAACTTTGACCAAAAATTGGTTCTGTTTTAGGACATGATCCAAAAACAGAAACAAATATAGAATATATTTAGAAGACATACACATTTCAATGGGACTCTCTAATATCTAGGGTTATCAAATTCTTCGGTTAATCGAAACTGAACCGAAAACCGAACCAAAAATCTTCGGTTTGTCGGTTGGTTTGAAACCGACAACTCTACTCATGTCCCTCAGGTTACTCGGAAGCGAATTCCGATCCAAAAAAAATTTCGAAAACCAGGTATTTTCTTAACCTAACCGATTTCTGGCTTATCTTATACAACTTAACCCAAAGATAGTTCAAAAAAAATTTTTGAGAAAATTTTAAAAAGAATCATCAAAAAATTTTTTTTCACAACCAAAGCCAATAAATTCAAAAAAATCTATACCCATTCTCAATAAATGTCTTTCATCAACATCCAAACAAATAATTTTTTCAAAAATTTGATTTAAAGCTTGATTTGAATGTGTAACAATTAAAGTTCGTTGTTCCGGCCAGTTGTGGTAAATATTTGAAATTATTTGAACAGCAACGTCTGTTTTGCCTGTTCCGGGAGGGCCGACAACGAGTGTTAAACCTGGCTGCATTCCTGATTTTATTGCTTCTATCTAAAAAAGATTTTCTTTGGTTGTTGAAAGTAAAAAGAATTATAATAAAATGAAAAAATATCCAAAAAAAATTTTTTTGAGAAAATTTCAAAAAATTTCCAAAAAAATTTCCGAATTTTTTTCAAAAGGCTCATAATGGTCAGACTAAAATTTCCAAAGAAAAATTTTATAAAATTTTTTCAAGAAAATTTTTTAATGCAAAAATGTTCCTGGAAAGACGCATAATGGTCAGAACAGGATTGGTAATGGATACTGATACAGATAAGCTCAAAATGCCTGTGGGTTACCAAGTCTGGGTCAGACTAAAACTTCCACAAAAAATTTATAATTACCCAAAAATTTTCAAAAAAAAATTTTTTTAATAAACCTGTAGCGGTGTAAATTCAATATTATTCTTTTGATAAGTTTCTGTCAATATTCTATTAAATACTTTTTGATTTTCTACGATTATTGAAGTTTCCCTTTCTTCTTCCTTTTCAATATTGTGTTGAGGGACAAATTCTTTGAAAGTTAATCTTTAAAAAAATTAAAAAATTTTTTCTAGCTCGATAAATTTAAAAAATAAACCTGAAAGGAGGTTTAGGCACAGATTCCTCACAAATTATTTTTTTATTTGGAAATGATTTTTGTAAATGTTCAAAGGAAAGGAAAGTGTCGTTAAAATCGACTGTTGCAACTGTATTTGTAATTCTGAAAAAATTAAAAAAAAATTTTTAATTAAGGTTTGTATAAAAATGATAATTTAAGTCCAAAAATGATAATTTAAAATTTTAGATTTTAATCAGAAACTTTTATGCCTAGCCAAATTTTTGTGGAATATGCGAAACGAAATGCAAAATTAGCCCAGCCCTGATGGATAGGTTCAGGTCAAAAGTAATTTTATTTACAAAAAAGAATTATGTTTTTGGAGTCACTGCCACTTCTAAAAAGTTACATCATTTCTTAATTCTTAAATTTTAATCATTCAAATTTTGTAAAAAATTTTTTCCCAAAACTTCAAAAAAATAGACGTAAAATATGCCGCCGGCAAGCGTCTTATTTTTACCCTAATTATATATAAACTCTTTTAAAAAATTGGAAAAAAAATATTTTTATAAAAAAATTCCCTCCCCGCGCTTTACAAACCTCGAATAATGTGCAATATCAGGCTCTCCATAACCCAATATTAAATCTAATAACCAATCTGGGACAACACATTCAGTATTTAATAATTGCCTTATTGTTGCCAAAACAGATTTAAAATTATTTTATTTCGGGTCTCTTCGAATTACTAAATTAAAAGAAAAATAAATATCTTCAATATTTCCATTGTCAGAATCTTCTTTGTATTGGTTTGGATCAAAACGGATTCGAAATGTGCGCAAATCCCCTTCCATTTTGCGGATAGCTTCCCGGCTTTCTGAAAATATAAAAAAATTTGTGTTTTTCTTTAATTCTGGTTGTATTTTGTTTGTATTTTCCCTTAATTCTGATTTACAATTAATCTAAATTCTGATGTGTTTTTATAAAAATTCTGTTTTTGTGTTTTCATATTTCTTTAAATTCTGGTTTGTTCATTTAAATTCTGATTTATTCTGATTTTATTCAAATTCTGATTTTCTAATCTTATAAAATTCTGACTTATTCTGGTTTGTTTTTACATTAAAATTCTGATATTTATAAAAATTCTGTTTTTGTGTTTTCTTTGTATTTTTATTTAAATTCTGGTTTGTATTTTAACTACAAATATATTCTGTTTGTATTTTTCCTATAGTTCTATTAAAATTTCTGATTTATTTTAACTAAATTCTGATTGTATTTCATAATGGAAATTTGTGTTATCTTTTTAATATTCCCACTTTAATTCCCCTCGAAAATACAAAATAAAATACAAACCCATTTCATCAAGTATTTTTCCATCAGCCGTCAAAATTCCTTCAACTTCACAACCTCTAACTATACAAACTCCAAATTGTTCTTTAAATGGCCGTCGAAAATCAAATTTATAGCCAACTTTTTGTATAGGCTTAACTTTAAGTAAAAAGAGAACATCGTTTTTTCGAAGAGACATCCAATCTTGACGTAAATCTTCTCTTGAAGGTAAAGTTATTTGGAGATCTGCACGAACTTCGGATGGGGCTGACTGAAATTTTTTTTGATTTTTAAATTTTTTAAAAAAATTTCTATTAAAAATAAAATTTTCAAGAAAATCAAAAAAAATTTTATAAAGAATTTCCCTCAAACCTCTCCAACTAAAGGCCTTCCAACATGCACAATTCTACAACTAGTAACCGGAAGTGCCATTTTTGCCCAACCACCCCAAACAACATCAGATTCATTAAATTCGTGTTTCCAAGGTTTCATTCGAAACATTACATCTTCCAAATCGAGACGAATTTCATCTTTAAGAAAAAAATTTTTTTATTAAAAAATTTAAAAAAACATGTAGATTCCATTCTAAAAAGATTAAAATTTCGAAGTAAATAATCATGTGTTGTTAAAAATTGTAAATTTAATTTATTTAAGGGAAGAACACTTTTACCATCATAATGATCATATGGAATTAACTAGAAAAAATTAATTTAAAAAGAAGTTGAATAAGAAACAGTTGAATTAAAAAAATAAGAAAAGGTCAGAAAAAAGACGATGACATAAGGATTTTCGTCAACATAATTTTTCAAAACAAAAGTTTTTGTCCAAATGTCCCCACCCAACAAAAAACATAAATTCTAAAGTTAAAATAGGCTCAAGTCATCTACAAGGCCTCAACTTTTTATATCTTACAAGACCAAAATTCAGTTGGATATAGAAATTTCAAAAATATAGAATCGAATCTTCTTGAATCCAACAAACATCAAAAAAATATTTAAAAAAAACAAACCTTTTCATCCCAAATCACTTTTTCACTAGGATAAAGCGGTTCAGCATTTAAACGTTGTAATTGTGAAGGTCTACGTTCACAAACAAAAATTATAGCTTCAATTAAATAATTTGAGTCATCATAACGACAATAATTTTCAACTGAATTTCCATCCTTCTCATCCAATGACGGAACCAAATTTAAAAATTCTGCAAGTTTATAGAGATCATCACAACTTTAAAAAAATTTTTTCATCAAAAAAGCCCACAAAAAATTTCCCAAAAAACCTTAAAGAGCCAAGTTGTTCACGCAAAAATTTACTAGAATCAACAGATCCAACTGGCAGTAGACAAAATTCAGTCAATTTTTCATTTAGAAATTTGAATGCTGCAGCTTGTAATTGAGAAACAAATTCATAGTGCCTTTTGGTTACCTTTTTAAAAAAAATTATTTAAAAAAATAAAAAAATTAGAACTTGAAAAGACGCGTGGACCAGCAGTTGAGGACAGTCCAGGAAGCTATCCGAGACGATTCCCAAAATTATGAACCCTGATACCAGGAGGAATCAATTACCGATTTTGGAAATCGATTCGGCTAGCTGGGAAACGCTTAAAGAATTCTTTCCCTTCCTCGTCAATTTTAAAAATTTCTCCAACATAAACCCCGAAAATAAAGAAAAAATGACTGGCCCTACCAAACTTTACAGGTCCTTAAATTAAAATAAAAACCTCAGCCTGTAACAATTGTTGTCCACTAAGTTCATCAATTTCAAAACGAGCATAAAATTTAAGCATGGAAAAAAGCTCGCAAAAGAGAGAACCATGCTCTGAACGGATAAATTGGGAAAGACAACAATGTGTAAGTATATGGCTTGAATGGAGTAAAGAATTGAAGAAACGTCTAAAAATATTTTTTATAAATTTAAAAAATTATATACAAAACCTGGTAGTCAGTTGAGCTTCCAAATCTATTAAAAAAGAGAGAAGGCGTTCGCAATATGTGACGGCGTCAATTTCCAAATCTGGGGAGAAAAGACATTTTTTAGTTTAATAAATGATTTCGGTAAAAGAATCAAGTAATGAATAAATAATCCAGAGAATGAACCCAATTGTATTAACTAACAAACTCAAAAGTAGTGACAGAAAAAAACGTGTTTTCGAAATAAAAAAGTACAGGGTTGCGGACGCAGGGTCCTGAGCGGGATTCCGTCATTCACGGAGTGCCTGGAATCCGGCACTGCTGTTTTTTGAATTGCCAGGTGGGACCTTTGGTTTCTGATAATTGAAGCAAAAAAAAGATACAACATAACGGATGGCCCAAATTGCAGAGGCGATCCGGTGAGGGATCCCGTCCCAGCCAAAAGAAAAAAATCCAATTAAAAAATAGCTAAAATTAAAACCAATAAATTAAAAAAATACCCTTGCTTTCGTCATCAATAAAATCAACAGTTCGTTTTAATCTTTGTAATAATCTCCAAAGCAGACGACGTAAAAAATCAATTTTTTCGAATTCTTCAGGAGGTAATTGTTGAAATTTTTGTTCCATTTTGACCCAATATTTTTTGAGTTTTGGATTTTTTTCGAATAGAGAATTACGTTGAGACTGGAAATTAAAGAAAACGTTTAAGAAAAATTTTTTTGAAAAATAAAAAAAAATGGGTACTTTTGGATCTAGAAACATTATTTGGGTCGGAGATATGAGGAAACTGGATCTGATGCTAAAGGCTAATCGAAACACAAACATTTTCAACACGAAACCCGATCCCTAAATTTTAACCCCAACCAGCTTTTCTGAATCCGTCGCATCCCTGGTTTGGAACTGCACAGTAGCTTATTGCTGCCTTTTTTGGTCTAGAAACATTGTCTGGTTCCAAGACCTGAGCAAACTGCTCAGGTCTCTGAAACTTAAGGCTGTCAGGAAATCAAAAATAACCTCTTTAACCCAACATAAAATGAAAATGAGAAATGGGGGGTAAACAACACTAATCCCAAAAAAAAATAAAAACTAACCGGCAACAAATTAACCAAAATAGGCAAAGAACACAGTTTCCCAACTTCTTGTCTCACAAAATCCACCTCTAACGAATTAAAACAATAATTCAAAAAAGTAATAAGATGTATTTGAACAGAATAACCCAAATTCTCGTCACAAATCATTTGTAAAATTTTTTCAAAAAATTCAGGAAAGTGTTGAGAATTCAAAGAAATTATCTCCCAAGCAGGTAAACGTTCACGCAATTTTTCGTTTATCATTAAAACTAGTGGAAGTAATGAAGATTGTTGTTGTTTTTCTGGTGAATAATTGGGCCAAGCAATGTGGAGTTCATTTTCTTCTTCGTTGTCGTTGTAAAAAGTCATTTTTTGTTTAAATTTAAATTTTATCTGGAAATTTTATAAAAATTTTAATTTTAAATACAAAATTAAAAGAAAACTTCTTGAAAAAATAAAATTTTTAAGCCAAATTTCAAAAAAATTAGAAAAACTCCCAAAATCAGATACTAATTAAAACGCCTCCCTCATATTTTGCCAATAAGGGTAAAACCCCGCATTTTGTCACTAAGTTTGCTGACAAAACGTGAATTTTTAGCATTATTGGCAAAATATGGATTGGCTAAATATTAAAAGAAACTCTTTAGACATCGAAAAATGAGTGTAAGGTAGAGAAAAAGAGGCGAAAAAGAGTGAAGACAAAGAAAATAATTAAATAATAATTTTGGGATTAAGTGTCATTTATTCTATTTAAGGGGCAAAATGCCAAAATGGATTAAAATTCAATTTGTTCGCTTTTGCATTGAAATCTAGCCAAATTTTAATCAATTTCAGGCCAAATTTTAGTTAATTTTAATCATTTTTTTGCAATTTCAGGATGACAGATTATTGGAAATCCTATTCTAAAAAGTTTTGCGAGATTTGCAAGGTTACTTTTAATGTTTTCTTAAATTAAATTTGTTTATCCAAGGTTTGGTATGCCGACAACAAAATTAGCTCGGAAAGGCATGAAACTGGTGCAAAACATAAAGTTATGGTACAACAAAAGTTGAGAGAAAGTGCTAAAAAGGCGAAGGATAAAGAGCTTAAAGTATGTTTTGTTAATTTTTTTAGATTGCTCCATATTTTTCCCATCCTCAAGGATAACCACGAAGCCTACATCGGGCACGTTTTACCCTCAGTCATGTTCTGCCTTTGAATGCTATAAAAGCAAAATGAAGTTCATTCGATTCGGCTCAAAGAGCTGAGTCGAATGATATGTAGATTAGGTGGATCTGATAACTCTCAGAATTTGCGGACAAAAAATTTGCCGCAAAGATTAAAAAGTTGTCCGCAAAATTTTTTCCTTATCTTTTTTAAATTTCTCATAATTTTAGGATCACGATTTAAGAATGACCATTTTATCAATGGAACAAGCAGCTAAATCGAGCATGTCTTCAAAAAGTCAAAAAAGTGTGCCTAGTATGCCTGAAGAATTTAATGAAGGTGTTGTCTCTTCTTGCTCTGCGCAATCTTTAGAAAAAGCAGATTTGAGGGAAGAAATACGCGAACAAAAACGAAAGGTTAATTAAATTTTTTTATTAAATTTTAAATAAATTTAGACCGAAAATAAATTTGCGGACATCCGCAAATTTTTTGCGGACAAAATTTGCGGATGTCCGCAAATTTTTTGCAGACAAAAAATTTTTTAAAATTATTTTCTAGTTGGATGAATTAAAGAAAAGTGCAAAACAATCTCAATTTTGGGTTGATGACCAACCCGAAGAAGAAGAGAAGATAGAAAGTGATGAAGTTGATGGTATTCTTTGCTGGGTTCAGGGAGAATCAGCTACTGGACTGCGTAATTACTGGCATATATTTTCTGGAGGTTTTATTTTATATTTTAAATGTCCGATAATTTTCTTAGAAAAAATTTCAAATTTTTTGCAGACAAAATTTTGCGGATGTCTGAAGACTTGCGGACGTCCGCAAGTTTTTGGACGTTCTTATAATTTTCTTAGATTGTCCTTAGATTTTATTTGTCCCTGAATACTCCCATATTCTTCATTTTCCTTAAATTTCCCTCTTTTTATTCTTCATTTTATTTCTAGAAACTCGTTGGGACCAACCTAAAAGGTTTTACACAGCTGAAGAATATGCCGAAAATTACACTGAAATTGCTGCAAAAATAGCAGCCAAAAATCAGTCTTTAATTAATTCTGAGAATGTTTCTAATAATTTTGAAAGGAATCGGGTTTATTTTGAAATAAAATTTAATTTTTTAAATTTTAATTTTAAAGGTGATACCTCCCAATTCAGCTCCCCAACAACCGTCTAGAATAAATAATAAAGTACCTACACCTCTTGAGCGCCCAACTAAAAAGGATCAGAAAGATTATTTAAAGAAGGAAAGAAAAAGAAGATGGGACAATAATGAGGGTTAAAAAATTTTTTTGAAATTTTTTAGAAAATTTTTGGGAATTTTTTGAAAATTTCCAAAAAAATTTTTTTTTATTTTATTTTGAAAAATAAAAATTTTTTTTATTTCAGAATCTAAACGACCCGAAGAATTAATTAGAATTGAACCAAAACCAGAATTAATTGAATCAACTCAAATTGATGTTACTAGTACTGGTGGACATCCTTATGGACCTTGGGTACCTGTAAAGAAAGAAATTCCAAAACCAGAGTAAGTTTACTTAACTTTTTTAAATCCAAATTCCTGCCTTCGCTTTGGAGAGGATGGGGATCGATGTTTTAATTTAATCTTTTTCGCCCAAAAAATTTTTTTGTTAAAAATTTTAGCAGCTTTTCTAAACATCCATTGATTTTGTGCGTTTAAAAAGCTGTAGTAGACAAGCTTTTCTAACGCTAGTTAAATTTGGTTGTTTAGCAAAGCTGTAGTTAATTAAAATGTTTTTCTTTAATTCTGATTTATATTTCCTTTTTAAGCCCTCCGAAAGAGCCAGAAAAACCTAAAAAGCGTTATGACGATTTACCTGAACAACATTACGGACCCGGTACTTCAACTATAATACCAGAAGAACTTTTAGAAGTTGCTTTAATCGACCCAGAAGAATTGTCATTTAAACAAAAACAAATGCCAGAAAAAAAGAAAAATGTTAAAAATATTGTTGGGTTCAGAAAACCTGCTGGAGGGGTAGGAAATAAATCTTTTAGAAAAAATACAAAAATATGAATTAAAAATTGAGGAAGTTTGTGTATATTTTTCATACTGATAAAAAAATTAATTTTTTATTTACTACTAGAAAACAGGAGACTTAACTACTATTAATCAGCGAATCCGAGCCATAAATTTAATAAAACTCCAAATCCCCCCTCTAGTTACGTGCTTGATAGCAGTTTATAGGAAGAGATTCGGAGTGATTTCGATATTACGATACTCTTAGTTCCCTAAGTGCCGTGGATTGAGCGTTGTAATATTGTAAGCCTAGTAGGGGCAGTTTATAGGGAGGATGCTTCGATATTACTTCGTCCTCAGTACTGAATTAACATAACCAAATCAACTTGACGTGTGAACGAAAGTTCATACTTATGCTGGGTTTTGTGATTGCTGTGAATTTTTTTGGCTTATTAGAGAATTTATTTTATTTAAAGCAATTTTCAAGGAAATATAATTTAATTGTAAATGTTTTCAGTAATTCCATCTAAAGTAGCTTTAAATATTGCAACATCATTCTTTTCCAAAGTAATGTTGTAGACAGTAGTTGGGAAGAAATGCCCCAAGTTTGTACCCTTCCATAATTCTTGGACTGAATATCCAGCTTTGTTTGTAAGGCCAATAGATTTAAGATCGGTGGCGAATTGCTGTAGGATTTTTTAAATTTTTTTTTAACTTTTTGACATTTTGAAAAATTTTTAACTTTTTACATTTTGAAAATTTTTTGCGTTTTTAAAATTTTTAAAATTTTCGTTGTTTTGAAAACTTTTTTTAATTAGACCTACCACGGGTTTCGTCCCATAATTAAGTACAGCGACAGCATACGAGTACAAATTACGAGAGGGTATTGCAGGTGTCATCTCCTTCACAAAAACATAAACTGATTTTTCCTGAAAAATTTTAATTAAATTTTAAATATTTTCCATTTCTCCTACGTTGTAAACCATCCTTCCAAAAATTCCCAAAGGGTCTTGGTCAACAGCTATAATTCTGGGATTTAACAAGATTTCACGATGTTCAGGCAATAAAGTTCTCAGATCGTTTGACATTATTAAAGGTGCTGACCATATTGACCAAATAGCCATTTGTACGCGTGATTGTGCTACTGTTATTTCGGTGTTGCCAACAATAATCTTTTTGAGAAATTTTTTTTAATTTTTTTAGTAATTTGAGGAGCTTTTCTAAACAACCATTGATTTTGTGTGTTTAAAAAGCTGTACTTGACAAGCTTTTTGAACGCTAGTTAAATTTGGTTGTTTAGCAAAGCTGTATTTAATTACCATGTCTGGGTCATTCCAACGCCCTGGTCCTTGAGCCTTTCGATAAATATCTTGATATTTGATGTAGAAATCGATAGTTTCTTAAAATTATAAGAAAATTGCCCAATAGATAATTTTTTTGAAAATTTCAAAAAATTTTCAAAAAACCCTCTCCAAATCACACACTTAAAATCGAAGTCCACGAACGTTCAATATCATCAAAGTTTCGCCATAGATTACAATTTTCACCAATTAATGTGTAATTGATATCCTTCTGTTGATGACTAAATAGTAAATATGCTGGCCATGAGCATGAATAAACAATAGGGCGGCCAGTTTTGTTCAACTCCTTACCCATTGCCATATAACCTTTATTTAAATTATTTATAATTTAAAAATTTTGAGCATTTGATATTTTTAAAATACAGCCGGACCTTATTTCTGGATACTCCTTTGTTCTCAAAAATTGTATCTTATAGTGAGGTTTTTTGGAAATTTTTTTTAATTTTTTGGTCAGAAATTTGAGCAGCTTTTCTAAACATACATTAACTTTATGTGTTTAAAAAGCTGTACTAGAGAACGGCTTTTCCCACACAATGGAAAATCTGTCCCCATCCAGCGGCTTACCAAATTTTTAAGAACGTCTCTTAAATAGAGTTGTATTAGGTGTATCTCATAATGAAGTATGATACAGGTAGGAGGTTACCATTTCTCACCTTGTTTAGCCATAAGAGAAGCATTCAAATTACATCCATCCAACTTGAGATAATCCACCTTCCAATCGGCAAAAGAGGTTGCATCCTCATTCAAATGTCCCCAAGTCCCTGGATAACCTTCACATGTAGCTGTTCCAATGTCTTCATAAATTCCTAATTTTAGACCCTTTGAATGCATCTAAAGGGACATTCAAAGAAAATTTTTTAAGAAATTTTAATTCACATAATCTGCCAATGCCCCCATACCAGAAGCAAAGCGTTTATCATCAGCTAACAAGCGACCTTTACTGTCTCGTTTTCGTTGCATCCAGCAGTCGTCTATGTGGACTGAAACATAGCCTGCCGCGCGGAAACCATCCTCTACCATTCTATCGGCCATATCCTGGGAAGAATAAATTAAGGGGGTTCGAAGGACATTATGAAAATTTGACAAAAAAAAATTTTTTTTAATTCCAAACTTTATAAAGCCTCTCATTTATGCAACTAAAAGGGTGATGAGCACAATCAATCTCACAGTAAAACTTTGTCCAAGACATCCACCCCATTGGAGGAGTTCGTGCTAAACCATTATCTAGAGCATTAATAATAGTTGCAAGAAATATTAAGATTAATATTTTAAAAATATTTATTTGTAGCATTTTTTCTTAGAATATACTTAATGAATTAATTATAAATAAGAGAAGATAAAATGATAAAATTAAATTTTTTAAAGGGTATAGTTTTAGTTGTTTCTCTGTCAGGTTTTTAAATTACAGAATTTTTGGTTGGTGCTGTTATAATTTCCGGAAATAAATATACTCAATATTCCCGGAAATATATAATTCAGAAATAATTATGAAAATAAATTCTGATTCATCTCCAGAAAATAAATTCTGATTTAATTTTCCGGAATATAAATTATAATAAATATATTTCCGGAAAATACATTTAAAAATAAATTCTGGAATTATAAATTCTGATTTGTAATAAATAAATTAAGAAAAAAACCGGAAAATAAATTAAGAAAAATCAGAATTTACTTTCCGTTCTCCTTAATAATTTTTCCTCTACATATGGTTAAACAATCTTAAAAAAGAGAAAATTAGCAAAAAAATATCCAAATTTAAACATTATTGTGTCCTATATATTTTAAAGCTTTAACTTTATTCCTATCACCACAAAACGGAAAAAAGTTTAGCTGTTCAAATAAATAACTATTCTGATTTTTTCCTTCACATTTCTCTTTCAATTAGCTATAAATCTTTTTAATTGTTTCTCTACATATTTTCTTTTTATTTTTTAATAGGATAACCAACTGTTTAATTTTAAATTTATTTTTACAAAAAAAAGAAAAGATTGCTTAATAAATGAGACTGTTTTGAAGGAAAGGTCAACGATGAATTTCGTGATTAATAGAAATAAAAATTGGTACTTAACTACTATGGGTTATATTTAAGGAAACTAAGTTGTGTATATAACTCCGGAAAAATAAAATACATTTTCCGGAAACTAAATTATAAATAATATTGTATTTTCCGGAAATATATGTAATATTTATTTTCCGGAAATATTTCCGGAAATTAAGGAAATTAAATATTTAAATATTTTTCCGGAAATTAAGTTATAATATATTTTCCGGAAAAATATATAATTTATTCGGGATAATTGTTTATTCCGGAAATATAGAATTTATTACCCATATTTTCCGGAAAATATATTATGTCTTTATTTCCGGAAAAATATTTAATTTCCGGATAGATTATAATATACTCATTTCCGGAAATTAAGTTATAATATATTTTCCGGAAAAATATGAGTAGTAAATTCTATATTTCCGGAATGAATAATCATTCCTGAATAAATGTATTTTCCGGAAATTAAGTTATACATAATATTGTATTTTCCGGAAAGATACTATTATAATTTATTTTCCGGAAAACTAATTAAAATAAATATTTATATTCCCGGATAAAATTTCTCCTGGAAAACGAATCCAATAGTTTAACACACAAATTAAAAAGGTAACGCTGATTATTCTTTTTCTAAATATCTTGCAAATGATTTATGTTTGTTGCAGATGAATAATCATTAATAAAAATGTCCTTTAATTCCAATATAGAATTCCATTTTTAGAAAAAATAAATAAAAATTAAAACACAAAAGTTTTACAATTCAAGCGTTAAAAATTAACAGAAAATAAAATTTAAAAGGAAACAAAAGAAAATATTTTTTATTTTAAAATGATTAACTAGAAAAACTAAAGTTCAACATCTTCTGTAGTCAAATTTAGGGGAAAAAGAATTTTTAATCCAATTAAAAATTAAAAAGTTAATGGGGAAATCTTTGAAAATTTTCTATTTAAAAGCGCCATTATTTTTGTAAGAACCTCCAAAAAAATTTTTTTAAAGATCCCCAAGCAATGCTCTCTCCAATAAAAATTAATTTTGCCTTTTTTCTCTACTTTTTTCTATTTATTGGACATAAAAAATGTCTGGCAAGTTATGCTGATAGTTATACAAGTGGGACGATTTTGGGCAATTTAGCTGGTTATGGAGGGGGTTATGGAGGAGGCTATGGAGGAGGATATGGTTATGGAGGTTATGGAAGTTATAATGCAGGTTATGGATATAATTGTGGATGTTATGGTGGTTATAATAATGGAGGTTATGGCTACAATAATTACTACTACCCTTACAATTATAATTACAATTATGGATAAATCAGAGAATATAGTACACTTGATTATTAAAAATGGGTTAACGGAAAACACACTTTCTAATAAAATTGTAATATAAAAAAATAAATTCCGGAAAATTTCCGGAAAACTTATTTTATAATAAAAGTGTAAAATTAAAATAATTCCGATAAGTTTCCGGAAAACACATTTTTATTTAAAAATTGTAGACTTAAGTTTTCCGGAAGGTTCTGGGACACAGCCCTATTGTAAATTTTACCAGAAAGTTTCCAGAAAATAATGCATTTTTATTAAATAAATACACAAGCTTAAACTTAAAAAGCTGCTTTTTTAATTGCAAATATTATTTGTTATTTTTCCAATTTTTCTTTGTAAATTAAATTAAGTCAAAAAACTTTTTTCTTTATTCTTTTAAACTTGAAATAAATGATGAAAACTTGTATATATTTAATATTCTTCGTGATAAAAGGAATAAAAAATTTTTTAACGCTATTTTGAAGCCTCAAATTAAATTTAGGTTGACTGACTTTGTTTAAACATTTGTAAAATTTGTTATTGTTATTTAGCTACTTTTATTTGTCAACTTTAAATCCAAAAAATATTTAAACGTTACAATTTTAAGGGTAAAAAATACACACTTGCTTTAATTATTTTTAATTTACCAGAAGAATTAATTTGATCAAAATAAGAGATTTATGCTTCCGAAAACACGCTTATTATTGTTAATATAAAATTTTAAGCTTGCAAAATAGCAACTTTTAAGTTTACAATTTCCGGAAAATACATTTCTACAAAATTATAATCTTAAAATTATTTAAATAAAATTACAACTTTCCGGAAAGTTGCCAGGAAAACACATCTACATTAAGAATTGTAAGATAATGAAAATACATTTTTTTTATTAAAAATCGCTACCTTTAAATAAGGTTCCGGAAAGTTTCCGGAAGAAAAATACACTATAAAATTACAACTTTTCCGGAAAAGTTCCGGAAAAGTTTACAATCTTAAAAATACATTTAACTTGAATTATCTTTCCGGAAAATAATTTCTGGAAATATATTTACCGGAAATATATTTACCGAGAAAATATTATTGAATTAATAATAGTTCCGTAAAGTTTAGGTAATAATATTCTCATAATTAAAAAGTATGGTTTCATACGTCAATTCTGCCTCTATATTCAACGAATCACCTTCACAAATATTAAAATCAAGTAGTGTTGATGAACACAAAATTGTTCACCTAATAAGTAGACCAACACAATTATATTATTATTATGGAATTGGTGAGAACGACGCTGGTGAAGCACACAAGAATAAAATGGGGACGGAGTATGGAAGGTATGGGGAAAATAAAATTAATTATTAAACGGAGAATGAAATACAAAGAATAATAAAATTAATTTTCAAAAAATTTAAGCGAAACCAGTCAAATTGAAGTAGGAATAGGCCAAGTATGCAGAGTTAAAGTGCCTTCTAATGAAGTTTTCTATTTAGGTAATTTAATTTTTTAAATAAAAAATTAAATTATTTAATATTCTTAAGCCTATGAGGATGGCATTCCCAGTGGCAATCCATCTTCGTTTATTCAACTGTTTTTCCACTGCTCACAATACTGGTCTTGGTGTTGTGGTGTGGATTGTTGTCAAGTTTGTGCTTAATAGTTATATTAAAAATTCTGATTTTTCCGGAAAATAAATAAATTCTGATTTTTCCGGAAAATATATAAATTCTGATTTTTCCGGAAAATATATAAATTCTGATTTTTCCAGAAAATACATAAATTCTGATTTTTCCGGAAAATATAAATTCTGATTTTTACCGGAAAATATATAAATTCTGATTTTTCCGGAAACTATAAATTCTGATTTTCCGGAAAATACAATTTTATTTTTTATATTCCGGAAACCAATACCAGAAATAAATATTAAATTCTGATATTTCCGGAATTTAATTTAAGTTCAGAAAATAATATTTTAAATGCTTCCGGAAAATAAATTCTGATTTTAAATTCTATTTTTATAGCTTGACCCAACAATCTTATTTATCGTTTTCTGCATTTGCTTCGTAACAATCGCCTGTGGGGTTCACTTTGCTCTACGCTCACACCTTTGCCGCAGCTTTTGCATCGAGCGTTTATTAAGAGCTGGAGGTGTAATTAAGGAACGGAAAAGAGTGATAGCTCGTAAAAATGCGCAACGAAGGAAACGTAGTGGAAGCAGCAGCGGGAAGAGTAGAAGCAGTAATAGCAGTGTGTTCAAAGGAAGGGAAGAAAGGAAAAAGTTGAACAGAGTTAATTCATTACTGGTAAAAAATAATCGGATCTCGCTATAAGATATACCCAATATTAGATACTCCTCTATTTAAGAGACGGGATTTAAAATCTGATTAGCTACTGAGTGGAGGAGTGGGATCGTTTATACGATACCCTCTATTAAGCTCCTCACTATAAGTCTATAATAAATACACCTCAATTTAAGATACGTTTTTAAAATCTGGTCGGCTTTTCGGTGGGATACTTTCTATTAAGGATACACCTCATTATAAAACACGATTTTATAATCAAAAGGGGATATCTTAAAGTGAGGTCCAGGTAGAAAATACCTCTAAAAATAAAAATATTTTTATAAAGGTAAAAGCTACAGGGACCGGACTTCGTGAGAAATTGATAAAGAAAGGATCCGTCAATGTACCTGTGGAAAGTGGCCATCGCTCTTCGGCTCTACCACAAATTGTAGTTACCGAACCGAGTAGTGGATATGAGCCAAGCTATAGGTGTTAAATAATTTTTGCGAAAATTTAGGAAAAAAATTTTTTGTAGGTCTGTTGATTGTGAAGATGAGGAGGACGAGGAGCTTATGTATGATGAAGAAATGGAGGAGGAGGATGAAATTTATTAGAACAAAATTTAAAAAATTATATAGCATCATTATTCCATTAATTTTTAAGCTACAGCAAAAATAAAATAATTTTTTCCTTTTTTAAACTAATCTTCTAGCTAGTCTCAATTCATCTATGAATTAACATAAAAACATTTTGTATCCGGAAAATAAATTCTGATTTATTTCCGGAAAACAACGAGCGATTTTAGATAAAGGTAACACTCCCTAGTGCCCGGCGCCGGACCAGATCCAGCCGGATTTTTCCGGAGTCCGAAACCCAAATCCGGGGGTTTTCGCAGTCTCAGGATTTTTTATGGGCCGGATTAATCCAGAAAAAACCGGATCCTAGTCCAGAAAAATCACCGACAATTACCCGCATAAATATTCGCTTCAAAATTTCTTTTCACGCAAAATTAGACCAAATGTCATTTTAATAAAACAGAATGCCAAACAAACTAAAGAGCAATTGTTTTTATCTTTTCTCTTCTATTTACATACTCTTTTTATTCCAACAAAATTTTTTACAACAATTCTTTTTTAATCTTTCGATTTTCTTGTTTTTTATTAGACAATATACTTAAATTTATTTTAAATAAGAAATCAGTGCCTCTATTAAATGACTGGATTCTCCGAAACAAAAAGAACAATTAAAAGCCATAAAGTTTTCAATCCACGTTTGCAGACTATAGCTGTAATTGTGAATGTATTAAATAGAGAAAAATCGAACAGAACCGGTTTATTTGAAAATACTTATTTGGTTTTTCCCTTTTGTTCTGAAAAAGACAACCCGGCAGAATTGGAATTGTGCACGACTAAAGTGCTGGATTTGGGGGAATGGATTTGTATTGACAATGAGTAAGTTGAATAGAGTTTTGGAAGGTTAAAGATTTTTTTTAAGTGATATGATAACAGGAAAAATTAATTCGCAAACATTCCGTCGACATGAAGAATGGTTTTTGACTATGCCTTATTTGGGGAAAGTGGCGGTGATTTATTTTTAAAATTAAAAAAATTTTTTTTGAAATTTTTGAAAATTTTTTGGAAATTTGAAAAAAAAATTTTTTTGAAATTTTTGAAAATTTTTTAAATTTTTCTATTAAAATTTTTTTAAATTCTAGATGGAATGTGACATTATTATTCATAAAGATTTTTGGGTGGATAAAAATGCGAGGATTCATACAAAGCTTTACAAACCTTTTGTTGTTAACAAGAAAAATTATTTTATTCAGGTTATTTAATATAAAATATATTTCTTTACGGAAAAAGTTTAAATTGTATTTATGGAAACATCAGAATATTTCGGAAACTTAAAATTAATTTGTATTTTCTCAGAAAAAGAATTCAAAATCAGAATTAAAAAAACAGAATTTAGGAACAGAATTTATTTTCGAATATACAACACCGATATTGAATCAGAAATACCAGAATTCATTTTCCCGGAAAGCATTGAATGTATTTTTCCGGAACAATAAAATTTCAATTAAAATGAAATCAGAAATTTTCCGGAATGTGTCAGAATTAGACTTCCATTGATTATTTTCGGAATTAACGGGAACTGTATTTATTATACCGGGAATACAGCTACATAGTTTCTATTCTGAGTTATATTTTTTCCGGAAAAATAAAATAAAATCAGAAATTATTTTTCCGGAAGTAGTAGAATTATTCTACCAAGTATTGTTAAAATTAATATTTTCCAGAAACCCCCATCTATTTTTTTCTGAGATATATTCCTTCCGGAAAAGTAAACTAAAATCAGAATTATAATATTTTCCGGAATAAATACTAGAATAATATTTTCCGTATTTTTAAGGACATTTTCGACGAATTAAATGTGTTAGAAAAAGAGCATTTGGGTAGAAAAATATGTGCAACAATTGAGTATAAGTGCAGAAAGGATGACGAGGATAATATTGGGCATTGGTACATTACTTATGTTAAAACCTACGGTTATAAGCCTTTCTATTAGGTTTAGAAAAAGGAAAATTTGAATTTATTTTTGTATTTTTTTTAATTTTAGGAATCTCATTTTATGTGCGGATATTTTTGTTTTCTATTGTCAATGACTTTAATTTTAATTTATTTTAATACTTAATTATAAATTATAATTATAAAGATTATAACTTTGTAAGAGACTAAGGTGCTTATTAAAATATTAAATTTTTCGTCCTTCAAATAATGTCCGCAAAATTTTGTATACAAAAGCACTTTAATCCCCTATAAATTTATTGGTAATGTAAAGTTTGTGCTTCTCTTTTTTTATTTTCCAAAATTCCCTTTTCTTGTCGTTTAATCAAGAGGATCTTGGACTTATTTCAAGAAAAAAGGTAAAATTTGAAGAGGAAACTGACCATTATGTACATTCTTAAGAAAAAAGTGGAAACACAAACTTAACTATTACCAATCTTTTTTTTCTGATTTTGACTTTATTTTAAATTTTAATGTAAAATTGCTGTAATACTTAATTTAATGGTAATTTATATGTCAATTTTATTCTTTAATAAATTTAATTTTTAAAAGTATTGTTTAAAAGAAAATAAATCAGAAAATAAACTTGTAAGAAAAGTATCAGAATTTTTATTCCGGAAAGAGTTGAAAAGAAATTACCGGAAAATTCAGAATTAAATTTTAAAAATCAGAATTTTATTTAAAAATATCAGAATTTCTGAAAATAGATCAGAATTTTATTTTTAAAAAATCAGAATTTTATTTTTAAAAATCAGAATTTTATTTAAAATTCTTTTTACCTTCTGAAAATAATATTCTGGTATATATTGTTAATAAACACTCATATGTACAAACTATTTCCGGAATCTTTATATTTATTGCTTTATAAATTGTTGACCAGAAATTCTGTCTTGTTTAAAGTTTCCGGATTTTTCTTTAACTTTAGTTAACCGATCAACTTTTAGTTTTATTTTGCAATAAATCTTGAAAGAATTTATTCGTTCATATCACCCAAAAATTAATTTTGAAAATGATTTATTAGCGCCGTTTTTCCCTTATAAAAAAAGTAAAAGTGCGCAGCTTTTACTTACCCAATTTTCCTTCCAGTCAAAAATAAAATTTTAAAAAATGACAAAAATATATCTCTTCTAGGTTAAAAGTGATTAATATTAATGTTGAAATGATTATATAAATTCTCGCTGAAACAAATTATTTTTTTATTTTATTTTAATTCTGGTCGTTAAGTAAGAGCGCTAGTGTACTTTACAACAGGCTATCAAATAATAATAAATCAGAATTTTTTTAATCAGAATTTTTTTAAAAACTTTTTTTTACTGTCTGCCCTATTGTAAAGAAAGTTTAATTTCTGGTTTTATAGAAAAAAAGTTTATTTTTATTTATTATAAACACCACTATAAAATCAGAAATTAAACTTTTTTTTATATTTAAATAAACCAGAATTTAAACTTTGTTTAAGCTTTAATTCTGGTTTATTTAAATACAAAAAAAGTTTAATTTCTGATTTTATAATAAATAAAATGACAGAAATTCTGATTTAATTTATAGTTATTTTTCCGGATAGCAACATTAGGGGAGTGTATTTAAAAAATTAAAAATACCCATATTCGTCCATTTTTGTATATTTTCAGAATTATTTTAGTGAAGTTTTCTTCTCCTTAAAAATGCTCACAACTAAACAAATTTTATTAATCGTTCTATTCTCTACATTCCTTATGGCACTAGTTAGCTCTATCGGTTTTCCAACCGGAGGAGGAGGTGGCGGATGTTGCTGCGGTGGTGGCGGGGGTGGAGGAGGAGGGGGTTTGTAGAAAAAGGATTAGAATTTTCGTTCTCTAGTATTTTTAAAAAATTTAAGAAAATTATGGGGTGAACCTGTTCATAAAATTATTTTTTAGGTTGTTGTATGCCTTGTTGCGGAAGAAAAAAGAGAGAGGTCCTTTCAGTAAAATAAAATATGAATTAATAAAAATAATATTTTTGCATTAAAAACAGGTGGTAATGCCGCACTTCAAAAGCAATGAAGTTCCGTGCCCACAAGTTGAGTGGCGTGAGCTGATGAATTCTGTAGGGAATTTTTATGAATAAGAAAATCCTAAGCTTTGGCCTTTAAATCACGACTTTTCTTGGGTTTTAGGTTTTGGGCTTGGGGTCAGTAAATTTTTGTTTAGAAAGTTTCTAGTAATTAACCTACAGAAAATATATTTCGGAAAATATATTTAATTGCATATTAGTTTCCGGAAAATAACTATAAACTGTAGGTATTTGTGTTTTCCGGAAAATATAAAAACGTATAACTCTAATGTTCTAAAATTAAATTCTGATTTCTAAATTAAATTCTGATTTCTAAATTAAATTCTGATTTTTTAAAATTCTTTTTTAAAATTCTGATTTTTATTTTTAATTCTGATTTTTAAATTGCAGTCAATGGTTGCTAGCGATGCTATTTCTTCTTTAACATCAATCCAAACAGCATTGCATAACCGCTTTGGAAATAACAATAACAGCAAATTTTTAGTAAATTGTGCAATTTACCAAGAAAAACCAGAACAAATACAAACTTCCGCCATTGCAACATTAAATGAGGAAAAGACGGAAAATTCAGAACAAAATAATTTTTTGCTTCCACAAAATATGTATTTTAGTTCTAGCGGGGATGGGTATTGTAACGTTCGTTTTGGTGGAGTGTGGTGCCAAGCGGTGGCATTACGTGCCTAGTTAATTAATAAATTATACATTTGACAATTACAATTGATAAAAAAAATTTTTTCTTGACTTTATTCAAAAAAAAATAAAATTTTAATTAATTTTTAGTCATCATTTTACTTGTTTTATCTCGAATTTTTAATATTTCCTCTATTTCTCCTCTAGTACTTAAGCAATCAAAACTTGATCAAGTGCAATATCTCCGTGAATATCCAAAAGAACGACTTTGTGAAGGTCATCACGGGCCTATTTAATTTTTTTTAAATTTTAATTAGTTTGAAAATACTTGAAAGCGACAATATTCAATGCCGTCTACGAAGCACTAAAATTGGATTATTAAAATTAATCTTTAAGAAAAAAAATTTTTTGCCAACCCGAATAATGTCTCCATGCAAAAGAAAGTCTAACGCAAATTGTTTTCCAGGCTAAAATAAATCAGAATAAAATTGAAAAAATCAGAATAAAATTTAAAAAATAAAATAATGAACATGGAATGGACATCCAGGCCCTTCTCGCTCTTCACTCGTTGGTGGGTATTGTTTGTCTACTGTAGCATTCCGAACAATGCAGTTTTGCTATAAAAATTCTGATTTCAATAAAATGATTTGTTTATTAGAATTTCTGAAAAATTAAATTCTGATATTATGTTATTCTGATTTTTAATGCGTTCTTTTAAATTCTGATTTAGTAAAATAACCTATGCGCTTTTTGTTATAATTCTGATTTTTAAAATTAAAGAAATTCTGATTTAATAATTCTGATTTTTATGAAATTAAAAATTCTGATTTCTAAAATTCTGTTTTGTATAATTATTTTATTTTCTGATTTTAATTTTTTATTTAAATTCTGATTACTAAAATAATTCCGTGTTTAACTAAAATTCTGATTTTTACAAAATTCTGACTTGGATTAAACATAAGTATTTTCTGATTTTATTATTTAAAAAATACATCAAAACGCGTGTTGAAGTGGAATAAAGTCTCTCCATCAGAAGATTTCCAATTCACAGTGAAGCGTTGAGCGCCAGGGTGTGGCGTTCCAACAACACGCTAATAAATAATTTTTTAAATAAAATATTTTTTCCAACCATTCTATTAGTAGTTAAAAGAGTATCCAACGGTCCTTGATAAGGTATTGGCTAATAAATAATTTTTAATTTTAATAGGTAATAATTTTATTTTAATACTAATTGTCCTTGCGGACCAGGAACAGGAGCTACAGGTTCTGTTGGGGTATATTCCGGAATCTCTCCTCCACCACCAGCCTCTCTAGGTACCTTCCCTGCAGGTTCATCAACTTCTGAATTAAAAAAATTTTTTTAATTTAATTCAAGTTATTCACCAACAAAACCAATACAAGTAACATTAAAATTGTTCAACAAAACATCCCCTACCACTTCCACAGAAATTAAAGTTTCCAAATTGTCCCGGGCTTTGAAAAGGCAAAATTGATTGCCGTCGACAGAGCACAAAAAAATTTAAAAATTAATTAAATTAATTTAAAATTAAATTTACACTAATTCCATTTTCTTCAATTAACATCTCAAGAAGAAAAGGCTTGCCAATAGCAAAAGGCATTCCACCGTCACGTTCTTCAGCTTGCCATTGTTGCCCGTCTTTTGTGCTGCTACGAACAACGCAGTTTTCCTATAATAATCAGAAATTAAATTTTGTATTTTATGGAAAATACAAGAATAATCCGGAAAATATAAAAATAGATAGAATTCTGATTCTTCCGGAAAATACAAAAATATGTATTTCGTTAAATAATAGAAATAATACGCATGCTTTCCGGAAAATTAATTATAGTTATTTCCCTTCAAGTTCTGATTTTTATACATACCTATTTAATTAATAAGTTAATTCTGATTTTTCCGGAAAATACAAAAATAACAATACATAATTCTGGTTTTTCCGGAAAATATAGAAATAGAAGTATATAATTCTGGTTTTTCCGGAAAATACAAAAATAACAATACATAATTCTGGTTTTTCCGGAAAATATAGAAATAACTAATTCTGATTTTTCCGGAAAAAATTTATTATTATTTTCCGGAAAACACAATAATTTATAGGTATATTTACTCATAGTATAATAATGCATAAATTCTGGTTTTTATATTTAATTCTGATTTTCCGGAAAACACAAAAATAATTCTGAAATTATTTGCTTACACTAAATCTCGGGTTGAAATGAAAGAATATTTCGCCGTCTGTGCTCTTCAAGTCAATTTCAAACCGATTAGCGCCTTCCGGAATATTTCCACCGAAATGAATTTTAGTGGGCAATTTGAAATTAACAAATTGGTGATGGAAGGGGATAGGCTAATAAATTATTTTTTTAAATTATTTTTATTTTTACAAGGGAAAAACTCACAAAATCAGTCATTTTTGAGGGGAAAAATTAGTAATATTATTTAATTTCTTCCCAAAATTTCCTCTGAAAATTAAATTAAAAAATAATATTTTTTGTTTGTTGACAACAAAACATTTGGTAAATAAAACTGATTAAAAACACTTTTTTTATTTTTATTATTTTGTTTTTAACATAAAAATGTGGTTTGGTTTGAATGAGAGAGAGGTTTTCCTCTCTCTTTGTGTTAAAAATCGACTGCTGTTGTTTTTTGTTATCTATAAACTTTTTTTTGCTTCAGATTAACTTCAAAAAAAAATAAAATATTTTATCGTCAAATGTTCAAATTTTTTGTTTATATATAAATATTAGGGTAAGGGCCCGTTTTTCGGGATTTTCATGCCAGTGGTAAAAATAAAGCAAAAAATTCTTTTAATTTTTTTAAACCTCCTGTGCCGGATGGCAATTTGTTTAGTTAAATCCTACCCGGTTTAAACCCCCAAGAAATAAAAACACAAATTAAAGAAGAAAAATTTATTTAAATTAAATCCAAATATATGAGCTCGGCTGGTAAGTTGGTTAAAAAAGTTGAAGAGAAGAATAGGTGAAGTTAAGAATTTTAGTTAAGAATGAATTAAAGTTTTTAGGGGGAAAGCGACAGCCGAGCGAAAAATAAAAAATAGGCGGAGTTTTAACAATTTTAAAGTCGGGGCCAAAAAATCAAAAAGCGAGGATTGCCAGTCGGCACACCCCCCCCATCAATCATCTCAAACATCAATCATGTTCCAATTTGCTATTTTTTGCAAATACGTATATCTTTACAGACTTTATCGGCGTTTTTCTATAATTAAAAAAAATTTATTTAAAAAATCCAAATTTTTCTATTTCGGGTTGACCGGTTAGAGCACCTTTCGGAATATTTCCACCAAAATGAAAAGCTTTGTGGGTAATTGTGGGGGCTCCCGGACATTGCGTCAGTGGAAAATGCGTCAGTGGACAATCGGTCAGTATTGATGTAAAGTGATTAAAAGTGATGATATAAAAGGATAAAAATTCACTGATATCCCTCCAAACCTCCCAAACACGAGATATCGGCCCAGTAAATCCCTCTATATCTCTTTTAACGTCGACTTTCGTATACCCTCGGACATAACAATAATATATTTGTGATTATTTCATTCTAATTAATTCATACAAATAGGTATTTAAAATAATTTATTTCTGTGTGGCCAAGAATTGTATTTGCGTGTTTGTTAATTTAGAAATACAAAATTTTAATTTTTTATATTTTAAATAATGAGGATTTAAGGGCATATTAAGCACAAAAAATTTATTATTTAAAAATAATTAGGTATTTAAATACGAGAATTATTCAGTCAGACCTCACTTTTGGTACTCCTTTAAGGTTGAAAAACTTGTCTGAGGTTTATATTAAATAGAAAGAGTACCGCTTAGGTAGCTCCTTCCACACCAGGGATCTAACCCAGAGGTGGGTCGGAATTCTGACTTCCGATTTTCGAAAAATCGACTTCCGATTTTCGAAAAAAATTTCGATTTCCGATTTCAGACTTTTGAGCCAGTTCCGATTTCCGACTCTTCCGATTTCCGACTCTTCCGATTTCCGACTCTTCCGATTTCCGACTCTTCCGATTTCCGACTCTTCCGATTTCCGACTCTTCCGATTTCCGACTCTTCCGATTTCCGACTCTTCCGATTTCCGACTCTTCCGATTTCCGACTCTTCCGATTTCCGACTCTTCCGATTTCCGACTCTTCCGATTTCCGACTCTTCCGATTTCCGACTCTTCCGATTTCCGACTCTTCCGATTTCCGACTCTTCCGATTTCCGACTCTTCCGATTTCCGACTCTTCCGATTTCCGACTCTTCCGATTTCCGACTCTTCCGATTTCCGACTCTTCCGATTTCCGACTCTTCCGATTTCCGATACCTCTGACCTGACCCACCTCTGATCTAGCCAACAAAAATTAAATTCTCGGTTTCGGGAATTGGCTCGGCTAGATCCCTGCTCCACACCAAAGCTGTTTATTCGAAAAATCTTCGAAAGTCGGAAATCGAAAAATTAAAAGGGCTAGCACGAAAAAAAAACTCGAAAATCGAAATTTTGAAACAACTCATGCACACACTGGGCAACTAAATTTATCAAAAGCTACTACCGTGGTGTAGTGGTCAATAAATTTTATGTACTGTGAGCCCAATGTACCGCCGGGGACGAAAACCAGTTATACCTGAAACTGGGGGCACGCATTGATAACCGGTAGTTTTTTACAGGACTAAAAATTTTTCTTCAATTTTGTAGAAAAAATATAATGGTTGAGGTGGCTATTATATATGGTATTTCAAGTATCTCTTTGCTAATTGTTACTATTTTATTTGCAATATTTTTAACAATTTTAAATCGTCCTTTATACAAATTTTCAAAGGAAAGGGCTGCACTCTTCATTTTATATAGCAAGGTAGAAGTCTATTTTTGTTAATAAAATACAAGGCAAATAGCAAATGAAATTTCGAAGCACTAGTCCTATAGTGAGAGATACGGACAATTAGGAAATATTTTATAAATCCAGGCCAGATCTGAACGTTCCGGTTCAGATACGCCGTAAGTTCCGGTTCCGGTCCGGAACCAAAAATTAGATCCGGTTCGTTGTGTATGGGCGTCAGCCCTTAAAGAGTTTAGTATAAAAGCCAGTGAAAGCGTCAGTCTATTTGGATCATACTAGCGGGCTAGTCACTGATCTCCTTCGTCTGTCCCATTCCCTTCGCCTACACATTGTTTATTTCTACATGTGATAAAGTGTTATTCTTGTGCTCGTCAACATTAGTTAAATCTCAGACACCTAGGGTCGTAACACGGTTCCGGATCCGGTCTATATTTCGGTTCCGGTTCCAGCCAAATTTTCAGTTCCTAGAAACACTAGTAGGTATGCTACATCCAGAAAGCATCAAAAAATTATACAAACGCTGCAGGCGAAAAGACTGTTATATCTAACAAAATTTAATTGATATTAAGTCATGTGCAAACACCATATACTTATTTGAAGATTCGATTGCGTCCATTATTCATGCATTCCCATTTCTTCAAAATTCAATTTATCCGACTTATTCGACATATATTTCAGCTCCAATTTCCAATCTTGCAATTAATGGAACTTATCTTCATATGGCTGCTTTAGCAGTAAATCGTTTTCATGCTGTTTTCTTTGTTTTTAGCTATCAAGAGATGTGGAAACCAAAGTAGGTTAACTATTTGAATGGTGTTGAAAAGTTATGGACTCAACCAAAAAGGATATTACTGTTCTCCCAACATTTTCCTCACCTTTCATTTCTTTTTGTTTAGAAATCTTTTTCGATTTTTTACCCTGCTCCCCACACATTTTTTCCTTGATCAGTAGGGCTAGGACAAACATGCAAATGCATGTTTTGTATGCGGATACGCCTTGATGAGAGAAGCTCAAAAATGGTGTTTTTACTATGGTCCGAGCACTTTAGGACCCGGTTCTTAATGCATATTTTTGCATATTTCGGCCCTCCTATGCATATTTGCATATCGGCCGGTGCATATAATTTTTGGCTGCATATTTATTGCATATTATGGCAAATTTTGCATATTTTGGTACATATTTTGGGGATTTTCGGTGCATATATATGCGCATATTTGGCGATTTTGTGTGCATATTTTTCCCAGCCCTATTTATCAGCCATTTCTTCCTTGCATAATTTCCTTGATCAGTACTAGAGTCAATACTAGAATTTTTTACAGAAATATTAAATATCTAATTTTCGCTATATGGGTCCTTGTCATGTTGTATTCTGCTGCAAATTTAACAATTTTCCATATGCCTATGGTTGAAGGAATTTTGTGGTTTGTTTTATTTTTATAAATTTAGATACTGTATTCACAAGCCTAAATAATTTTTTAAACAAAATTTAGTTTAACCCTAACGGGAATATTTATGCCTGGAGATCTGCTTCTAATAGTTTCTTTTTGTTTATCTGCAACTATTTATTTGGCGGTTTTAATAAAATTTTATTATGATTATAGTTAGTATTTATATATAAATTTAATAAATTATGAGTTGGGCCTTATATTTACCATATTATTTTTAAGAGAACATCCCAACTAAGTACATCCCAACCTACCGCGAGTCCAAACTACAGCGCGCTCACCTGCCGCCGAAATTATTCTTTGTTGAACAACCTCCCCCGTTGATGGGACAACCTCCCCCGTTCTTGGAACACTTCCCCTGTTCTCTAAGCAACCTCATTCGCGAATCAACTTCCCCTGTTGTTTCAACAACTTCTCTGGAAGTTGGAACTTCTCCCGCTATTGTAACAACTCCCCGCTCCCATGTTGGAACAACTTCCGACTTTTATCGCTGTATGGCTGATGAGCTATGTGTGGCGCGCGCGCGAACAGCTGTTGGGAGTTGATTAAACTGAATATGAATAAAGAGGAGCTAAGCTAGATGGGATTAGGTGAACTGATATGTCCCGGGAGGTCCCTCAATTCTTAAAAATTGATCCAACTCTAGTGCGCGAGTGGATTAAAATGGATTAAAGGCCAAAACCTAAGTGTGAAAAATAAATAAAGCGCAGGTGGGGAAAAATGTATTTAAAAGGAGAAGGTTGGTTAGACGACGGTAGGTTGGGCGGTGGAGGTCGGCCTGCTCCCATTTTTAAAATTAGATTGACCGTTGTAGTTAAGTACAAAAAAAACTATAAAATATTTTAACATATAGAAACTCGAGACAATACTACAGCGCAAGTTGATAATGAAAATGTAGCTAAGGATCGTTTATTAATTATGGTTATATGCTTGATCAGTACAACTCCTTGCCCTTTAATAATTGCTATATATAAAACGCTTTTAACATACATTGTATCAACTGACCCGGCTGCTAGTCCAATTTCTTTTATACTTTCCTATGTTGTTTTCAATGCGAATTTTCCTTTAATAAATTGTATTGAAGAGATTTGCTTACTTATAATTTCAAAAGATTTTCGAAAATTAGTCAAAAACCAATTTGTTAGAAACAATGAAACTACAGTTGTTGCTACTACAGTTCTTGCTTCACAAAATTTACAACAACAAAGAATGCGTCAATTTAATATACAAAGGAACAATTTTGTAAATAACTAAATATTGGATGTATATAAATTAACATGGCAGTACTATCTAAATGCACTCATGGAAAATCTTCGGATGGATACAGCCCAAGTAGAATGTCCAACAGGGTAAAATTACTCAATCGCTGAACTCTAAACCTAATACATATGTATTTTTGAAAAAGTGATTAATTTTTCGTTAAATTTCGACTTTGTATTTTTTAAATATTTCCATAAATAAACAGTTGTGTCCGCTGTTGCAGAAAGAATATAAATGAAAATAAATAACTATTCGTCGGTGTGAACCGTAGCGCAGTTGGTTGTGCTTCGGTCTGGGCCGATTCCAGGATGGTTCAATTCCATCTCCCATCTAATGAATTTTTCTACAGTAAGCATGTATATAATATAAAACATAATTTATATTTCAATATTTTATTTCAATATTAATTTATTTTTATTTTAATGAAAGTCCTCTACTTATAAATATTTACTAAATTTTCAAACAGTAGATTATGTAATATTTTATGTACTATATTAACATTGGGTACAGCCCAAAAGGACACACGGCAGATAATTGGTATTAAACGAGTCCCCATCCAGTTAGATTGTTGCCAAAATTGATAAGGGCCGGAAATTCTGCAGCTAGTTATGACTTTGTGTCCTTACTGCCGCGTGCCCTTTTGGACGTGTCCCAGCAACTTTATTTAATAACACAAGGCAAAATTTTCTTTATAATTCATCTTTGTAGTTTCATCATAGTAACTTGGTTTCTATCGTGCGGTCAGACAGCTAAAATATTAAAACAGTTAATATGTAGAAGAAAGTTTATTACCGTATTTTCTCTAAAATAACCCCCCCTCTAAAATAACCCCCCCCTTTAAAATAACCCCCCTATTTTGGTGGATCGAAAAAAATAACCCCCCCCCCCCCTCTAAAATAACCCCCCCCCCCCCTCTAAAATAACCCCCCTCTAGAGGTCGATCGAAAAAAATAACCCCCGGGGGTTATTTTAGAGAAAATACGGTATATGCTACACTTAAATAAAAATCATTCGTGTAATTGGAAAAGAGGAGGGACCCACTAAGGTTGGCAGTTCCTGGTATCACGAAAGAAGACAGCCAAAAAATTCTGTGTATCAGGAAATTTTCGGTCCGCATACCGGTTCTAGATACCAGGATATATTTCAGGAACCTCCATTCAGGTAATTTTCTGTTCTGCCATACCCCATACATTAATGCTCAAAATTACATATATAGGGTAACAAAAGGTGTTGTTCACTTCTATAATGTTTAGAAAGAAATATAGAAATATAAGTGAAAAGTAAAAAAGTCTGACTTGACTAGCAAGCAGAGATGGGTGGAATTCCGATTTCAGACGTTTTTTTTTCTTCCGATTTCCGAAAAAAATTTGATTTCCGAGTTCCGACATTTGAGCCAGTTCCGTTTTCCGGCTCTTATATAAAGTACTAACTTGTAAAAATCCGCTCAACCACAACTACAACCAGTACAAGCGGGATTGTTAGTACAGCAAGTACATGGGGGAGTACAGCAATCTTGAATGCTCATTTTTATTAAAAAAAATGATAAAAATATTAATATATAATAAAAATTTTTATACATACTATTTCAAATATTTAATTTAATTTTAAAGTATGATTTGATAAAATTCTGATCATTCTTCCCAATTTATACGGAAATTATTGAGTTTTTTAATATTCTAATTTTTATTTATATTAATATGTGGATGATATCATTCATTTTTTCGGAGCGGGTCGGGGAATTGTGAAAAAACCGTTCGGGAACGGGGTCGGGGTATAACTCTAGAAAATACTGAAATTTGCTCAAAGTACCCCATCATTCGTTGCTTAAAAAATTTTGTAAAAATATATTTTTTAATATAAAAATTTTTTTATTCAAATGTGGCTGACACATTGGAAAACAATTTTTTGAGGGTAATAAAATAAAAAATTTTTTTTTGTATTAGAGGAAAAGGAAATTTTAGCAATAATTTTTTTTAATTAAAGAATTATTATTCTACGTGTATTTTCTTATTTTTATTAGTTTGGGACAGTGAAATAAAATTGTCGATTTATACAAGGAAATAAATTTTTTTAAATTTTCTAATTGCTAGGAAGGGAAGGATAAAGCTGACTATAATTTAAAAGGGCACACCCTGATGTACAGCGAGCCCTTGCTTTAAAACTAAAGAACCCTGGACGCCTGGGTATACTAATTCGATTCAGCTCGTCAAGGCTCTCGAATGATACCAGTGAGTTAGTTCGCAGGAAATTGGCCTGCTCCACATTTAAAACGCTTACTAGGCAGAAGTTTAAAATTTATTTTAAAAAGAGAAGATTAAAGCAGCGTTCCTGTAACCCAGTCGGTAGAGCAACTGTATAACATGTTGAGCAAAAGCTCTTTGCAATAACTACCAGAAGGTTGCAGGATCGATGGCTGCCCAAGGCTAGTCATCTGATTAAAGACAAGACGGCAAGAAATTTGAATTTAACTTTGCACTTTGCTTCTTCTATGATCTCGCTTCTGTGATCTCGTCTACATATTTAGTTTCTTTGTAAAATTAAAATTTCAAAAGGTTTCAATTCTTCACACAAAAATGATAAGTATTTCTATACATACATACACACAGCAACATAACCTGCAACTAAGAGCCGTTTCAGTGGCGCTGAAATAAATAAAACATCTTTCTCTTTTTCTTTGCGCTCTATTTTTTTCGCATGCTATTTTTTAAAGTTTTAAGGTGCCAACTTCGAGAGGCTTTATCTCGAAAAAAAACTTAGAAATAAAAAAGTTATCTTAGCCAAATCGTTAAACAAAGTCTTAACTTTGTTTTAAAACCAAATATATTGATTTTTTAAATGTTTAAAAAAAGTTTTAAATGGCCGAATAACCCAACTTTAAAAGTGAAAAATAAAGCGAAAAACTTATTTTAAAAAATGTATTTTAGTTTAAAATGCCATTAAATGTTAAATAGGAACGATATTATTAAGATTTAAATTTTATATAATTCATTTTCACTGAAAGGATTCGAACCTCTTGCATTTTTCGCTGCCACTAACCAACTAAACCATACTCCCGCACTGAAAGGCTGGTTGCACCCTCTGCCTGTTTTATGTTGCTGTGATACATAGTTTCGCCAGAGAAAATTTTTTAAAATATGAGAGAATCTCACAAACGACGAAATGTTCAGTGATGAAAAGTCAACGAACCAAAATTTAAAATTTGGCATTCTGTAAAATTTTTGGCATTCTGTAAGTATTACAAAAATTTGTGACATTTCATAATTAGGTCTTTCGTAAAAACACAAAGAAATAAGTAGACATTCTCTTGCATTAGAAGAGAAATGAGAAGAAGAAATAGTTCATAGAAAGAAGAGAGTCAGCACCTGTTCAGTAAATTTACACAACAGGCAGAGAAAAATAAAAGAGAAAATAGTTAATTAGACAGTTGATATTGTTTAAATCTCACAAGCTTTTCACGAGTAAATCACATCATTTTTACACAAAAAAATAAGCAATTATTTCTTTCCATTACTCGTGATGAGTGAAAGCGCCTGTTTTATAAAGAGCTGGGAGAAGAAGAAAAAAAGCTCTAAAGATGCTTATGTATACGCTTTTCTGTTCTCTTTTTTTTTAAACTTTTAAATACTTGCATTTTTGTCGATTTTTATTTGGTTTTAAATTCTTTGCTCTAACTCTAACTACTCTTCAAATTTAACAAAAAAAGGTTCTAGAAGGGAAAAAAGTCTTTTAGAAAATAAAGAGAGGTGAAAAAAAGGGTCAGGTTTTTTACCCCCTACACAAATTTAAGAAGAGTTTGTCGCAGTTAACGATTAGTTCTTTGTGTATGTCTCTCTATTCGAGAAATTGTTTATCTTTTCTAATTTTTTCTTTTCAATTTTGTCATCGATATAACTCTTGATTTTAATTAAGTTTAAAGTCATCAGTTTCGTCATAAGTAGGGTTGTTCCCCGACAGGGGGTGGGCCACGGAGAACAATTTTCGAGGAGGCAGCGCCATCGGGTGACGGGGCTGGAAAATTTTTTTCTTTTTTCACGGGGGTTGCGGGGAATTTTTAAAAAATCTCTCAAATTCCCTGACTTTCGGGAACGGGGTACAACCCTAGTTATAAGCCTAAAAATAATTAATTATGTATGCTAATTTTAATTGATTTTAATAAGTGTTCTCTGTGGCCTAATGGGTAGTGTTCTAGTCTGTGACGTAGTTATGTCACAGGTTCGATGACTGAACCCGATCGATTTTTTGTTTGACTATTTTAAAGTTGTGTTTATTCTTCCTTTGCCTTCTCGCGTTATTTTTAATTCGTTTTCAATTTATTTTTTGTGTTCTTACTTGTATTCGCGTGTCATTTTTATTAATTAATCCCTATTTTTAGAGATTTAAAGCCAATGGAATCCGGTGTAGTTGACGGGATGGAATTATTAGAATGGCTGCAGACTGGTGTTGGCGATGAACGAGATATGCAATTAATGGCGCTTGAGCAATTGTGCATGGTTTTTTAACTAATTTAAGTTAAATTTTCGTTAATTTTAATCATTTTAAGACATTATTGATGAGCGACAATATTGATAGATGTTTTGAAAGTTGTCCTCCACGCACTTTTCTACCTGCATTGGGTCGGATATTTATTGATGAAAGTGCGCCTGAAAATATTTTGGAGGTTTATTTTTAAATTAAAAAGATTAGGACGAAATTTTGGGATAGGGAGCCAATTGGGCTTTAAGGCTTTTTGTCTATTTACAGTAAGAGCCTTATTTGTCAGAGGTTAAGAAGGGAACTAGGGATCCTACCAAGTGGTCTTTCATGTTCGAATTTCCCAACGGCCCTCGGTTCGATTTTAGGATCTATAAGTAAAATCTTGAATCATGAGTTGGTCCTTAAGGTTCTTTGATTACCCCAGGTTAACTCGTTCTAGTCAGTTTAGTTGTTAGAGATAAAACAAGGCAAGTAGGTGGATAATCTCCTAAAGTTCTAATTTCCCTCGGACCCTTATACTTTTAACAATAAGCCTTCTGGTTAATCTTTAAATTTTCTCAGGTAACTGCCCGAGCAATAACCTATTATTTGGATGTTTCAAATGAATGTACTCGTCGAATTACTCAAGTTGAAGGAGCTATTAAAGCAATTTGTAATAGGCTATTACTTGCCAAAATGACTGATAGAACAAGCAAAGATTTAGCCGAACAATGCGTTAAACTTTTGGAACATATTTGCCAAAGAGAGGCTAGTGCTGTTTATGATGCGGGTGGTTTACAGGCAATGCTTCACTTGATAAGGTAGTGGAGGTTTTCTAAATTTTTATTCTTTTTCCTCGGATTTCTAAAAGTTTTTTCATCTCCACTTTGAGAGAACTCTTCTATCGGACAGATTCATACCAGGATGGGCTGACCTTCTGCAGAATTCCGCTTTTTTTGCTTTTCGCTTTTTAAATACGGAAGGGTCCATTCCTTATCCATGCTTATTGCTAGTTTCTGTGATTATCGAGTATTCGGCATGATATCATATTCCCGGAATCTTATGTCTATTTTATTTCGTCAACATAAACTTGCGGACAAAACTTGCGGATTTTTATATCCATTAAGAAAAACAACTACGAGCCCTTTAAACTTCTCTTCTTGATTTCTTTTCTAAAGTTATTTGCTTAATTCCCTTTTTTTATAGCCACCATGACCATTTACACAAAGACACAATGCATTCTGCAATGGCTGTAATCACCAAACTGTGTGCCAAAATTGAACCTTTTGACTCAAATTTGCCAGAATATAGCAAAAATTTGGGCGACTTGTTAAGCCATGATGATGAAAAAATTGCGGAGTGTGCTTTGAGATGTAAGGGCGGTTTTTTTTAACTTTCAAAATTCTTGAAAATTTTTCGAGGGTCGGAAAAATTTTTTTTCAAAAATTTTTTTGAGGGGTCGAAAAAATTTTTGAAAATTTTTTGAGGGTTGGAAAAAAATTTTTTTGAAATTTTTTATAGGTTTTGCTGCAATGACCGAACGTTTTATTCGTCGTCAAATGGATCCTGTAGAATTGGCTAGACCCAGCAATTTAATTGTACATTTATTTGATTTGCTCATACCTCCAGAACAGAAAAACAATTTTTCTGAAGACGAAAAGAAGGAAAATCAAATTGAAAAAAATATAGAGCTTTCACGCAATTCTGCTTTTATTTCGGCTGTTTTGGCTTTATTTGCTAATTTGTGTAAAGCAAGTCCAACTGTTACTGCGGAAATTCTTCAGTTTGTTTTTTAAATTTTTTTTGACAGTTGTAAGACTTGGGGACTTTGGGGGTTTGGTATTTCAATAGCTTTTTTCTCGTCACTTTGTTATTTTAACATCTTTTAGGTGTTTGATATTTTTCTAGCTTTTGGTAGTATAAAACGTTCCGCACCGTTATATCTGTCAAAAATTTATTTAATTTTTCAAATTTTTTCTTTTCAGTTCACCAAAACTCGTTTTTGCTTTACGGGTTGTTCTCAATTGTAAAGATGAACGATGCATTAATGTAAGAATATTTTTGTTCAAAATTTATTGAAATTTTTGTTAATACAGGATTGCCTTCGTTTTATTGATTTTCTTCTTGTTTTGCTCTGTGAAGGGCGTGCTTCAATTTCTAAACATTGTTCTTTTGCGGATACAGGTGCTGTTTCTTCTCTAGACAAGGCACATCGCAATCTTATTGACTCAATTAGACAAAGAGACACTGATGCTTTAATTGACGCTGTGGAAAATGAATCTGTAAAAAAATTTTTTTTTAATAAATTAAATTTACCTTACTACTTCCTTCTCTCTTAAAAATACAAATTATTTAATAGGCCAAAAAGATTTTTTAGGAAATTAAAAAATTCTTTAAGAGCGAGAAATTTTTAGTAGAAAGGAAAGAAGAAAAGAAGTAAATGTTGGGGAGAGAAAAATTTTTTTAAAACATTAATTTAAATTAAATTTAAAGGTTGATCCAAATATGACAGACGATGTAGGCCAAACTCTATTAAATTGGTGTGCAGCTTTTGGAACACCTGATATGGTTATATATTTGTGTGATAAAGGAGCTGATCCAAATAAAGGATTGAGGTCGTCTTCTTTACATTATGCTGCGTGTTTTGGAAGGGCTGAGGTTTTTTTCTGAAAAAATTATTTTTAAAAATAATTTTTTTTTAAAGATTGTCAAGATTCTTTTGCGTTATGGAGCTAATCCTGACTTGCAAGATGTAAAAAAAATTTTTATTGACATTTGAAATCGAATCTCACTATAAGATCATTATAAGGAACGATCTTTCGGCAAAGGGTCCATCCAGGCCCGTAACCAGGATTTTTCGGGGGGAAGTCATTCTCGACGTCGAAGGCGCCTAAAATCTTTATTTTTGTGCCGCAGACGATTTTTTACGTCCCTCTCCTTCCTCCCTTGGTTACGAGCCTGGTTCTATCTTTTAGTGAGATTTGCTTTAAAAAATTTCTTTAAGATTGGTGAACTGATTTAAAAAAATTTTTTTTCTTTTAAGGAAGAAGGCCGCATAGCATTAGATAAGGCTCGTGAACGTAATGATGAAGCTCACCAAGTTGTTTGTGAAATTCTTTCAAATCCAGGAATTTATATGAGCTCTTCAATAACTTGTGCAGCATTAAAAGAACAAGATAAAAAGGAACAACAACCAGCAACAGGTAAAGAACAACAAAAGGAGGCTATAAAAATTGAAGAAGAAACAAATATAGACCCTGGTTTAGCTGAAAGTTTTATTCAACAATTGTTGCCAATTTTTTGTACAATTTTCAAGGTTTTTGATTTTTTGTTTTTGTTAATTTAATAGGGAGGAGGGGTGGGAATTTTCTTTTTAAAATAAATTTAAAGATAGGTTAGATTACATTCCATAATCCCCTACCGTTATTAATTTTCAAAAGAATGAACGGGAGTTTATTTATTATCATAAGAGAGCAAGCCCGTCCCCACTCCTGTTATTTTTGAAAACTAAGTATGCCGTCCTCCTGTTATTTTTTTATCGCGAAGGATTAATCCCGGGGATCACGAAAGGTTAATCCCGATAACCCCTTTCGTCGCTTATAACCCTTGATTCCAGGACAGGGTCCATCGCGTGCCGATCTTTAAATAAATCATTTACTAGGTCGTTTCATAAAAAAGTTCGTTTTTTTCAAAAATAAATTTTCCAAGAAAAATCGATAAATCTCGAACAAACTCAAACAGATAAAAAATCTAACTTTACTAAATAATTGCCCCGAGTCTTGACAACATTCTTAATACAGAAAAAAGTAGCACCGTCCAAAAGAATACACAACATACGTTTTTTGGGTAGTTGGTTGGGCGGGGAACCAAAAGTGGGACCTTAAATTTTTTTCCTCAAACAATTTTTTGTGTTTTGCAAGCGTAATTGATATATGTATCAGCACATATAACAATTCAATTCCAACAATAACCCTTTCGATTGATATCCGGGTTTGAAAGGCAAAGAAAAAGTCCTTGTTATTTTTGTCTCTTAGTCGGTTGGTGCATTACTCTTTTTGTCCTCATCGGCTCACGATCCGTTTTTTCGAACAATTGCCATATTGTACTTATAGAGCAATGTCCCTTCTACAATTCTAATAAAAAAATATCCGGATATTGTTCTAACCGGAGAGCAAGGAAGCGTTTGTTTACAGTCGGTCGTCTTCACGACCCATGTTTACGTTTGGTCTTGCCGCTCCCTGAACAAAATTTTTTTGAAAAATTTTCAGCTAAATTATGTTAGTTCACATCCTTGTCTAATGTTCCATTAATTTTTCTAGATTCTAGCTTTGCATTATTACTTAGTTTTAACGGGATGTGTAAATGCTCCTAAATAAAACCCCTACCCACGCTCATTTCTGAAGGCATAAAAATTTTTTGGTCTTTTCTATTTTCAAAATTTTAGTATCATTATGAAGCTAAGACTTTGGGCTACAAAATAAGATAAAAACAAAATCGGATAAAAATAGTTATCACTCAAAAAACATGCGGTGAAAAAAAACGAACTTTTTTATGAAACGACCTAGTAATTAAAAATTTTTTAAAATTTTTTCTAGTCTTCTCTTTCAACTGCAATTCGTCGTGTTACACTTACTTTAATACGCAAAAGTATTTTTCATATTTCTAATGATGGCCTATTAGATGTTATTTCTTCAAAAAAAGAATTAGTTTCAACAAATCAACAGAAACAACAAAGTGGTTTTGTTGAAATGCTTATTGGTGTTTTAATTATTATTTTGGAAAGTGGAGAAAATAATGTAGATGCTAAAGAACAGGCTTTATTGGTTTGTTTATTTTGTTTTCTTGGAAGGAGAAAAATTTTTTAGAGAGTGGGATTAAAAAATTTTTTTTGAGAGGGTGGGGAAGTTTTTAAACAATCTTTAAGTGGTATTTTTTGAAAATTTTTGAGAGATTTTGTAGTGTATTTTAAGGGAGAGCACGTCTGTTCCTTGCTAATTCCTACTCCATCCTAGGACTATAACCTTGAAATTAGATCTTGGACGTCCTAAGGCTTTATGTTTCCTTTAGATGCAAAGAAAAATTTTTTCAGTTTAATCGCGGTCTCGGTTTAATCGAAAAATGTCCAAATTTTTTCTGCCTGGGACATCCTTATTCTAGCCCTTTTCATATAAATTTTTTTTAATTTTTAGATAATTAAATCTTTACTACTTAAAAATGCCAAATTTTGGTCTGAACAATTAATCAAATTGGGAGTTTATGAAAAAATTGAAATTTTGGCAAGAGAGGCGGCAGAAGAAACTACAACAAAGACAACATATGAAAAAGAAAATAATTTTGAAGAAAAAATTGGAGGTTGTTCTTCTTCAACGACTTTAGGAGGAGGAAATGCTGAATCAACTGCATTAAATAATAATAATAATTTGGCGGCTTTGTCTTGTGGTGAAAAAAGGGAAGAAGATAATATTTCAACAAATTCTGTATATACCGCAAATAGGTTTTTAATTATATTTTTTTCGTTTATGCTAACGTTTAAATCCCTTGTCATCTCCCTATTCCCCTTTTCCTTTTCGTTATTATTTTTGTCACTTTTTTGTTTCTTAGGGTCCGACCTTATGTTGGTACTGGGCTGAATTGATATTTTTAAGGGTCTGACACCTAGGGGGAAATTTAGGCTCTGGAAGATTGTGGTCAAAGATTTTCCGAAAACTTTGGTCACAATTTTCCAGAGCTTAATTTCCATGATTCTTACACCTAGAATTAAATAGAATTAGATGATTCCTAATTTCATTCAGAAACTTTGGGTTCATCGACTGGGGGAGAGGGGAGCTAACTAAAAATTGAAATATTTCTAAAAAAAAATTTTTTTAAAAAAGATCAATATCTTCAACACCTTCAATTAGTTTACGTTCTGATTCAACAGTTCCATCAACTGATTTAAACATTGCTAGAAATAATCAAAATTCTGCAAATAATGATGAAATTACTCCATCCCCAACAAATGAATTAATTGTTGATGAACGAAGACTTTCATGCTCTACAGCTAAAGAAGAAGTTGAAAATGGGGAAAATAATTTGATTGGAGAAGAAGAGGAAGAAGGTGTTGAAATTGATACACAAATATTTAATAGCGATTTGGTTGAGGCTGCTACAACTATTGCACAGGTTTTTTTTAAGTTTTTGGGGGGGGGGGGTTTAATTTAGGATTTGGGGATAGATGGACCTCTCTAACCTCTGTTTGTGAGACTTTTTTCTTAAATTTTAAGCGGTATGGGTAAACTGTCCAACCGATACTCTTCTATTTAAGAGACACCTTATAAGTGACTATTTTTCAGCATCGAGGGAGTCTCTTATAATGAAATCCGCACCTCTAGTTAAAAGACGTTTTTTAAACTTTTATTGGTTACTGGGCTGGGGAGATGCTTAAGTCTTTTTACGTTTTGAGATAACCTCAATATATGTCCAAAGTGTGTATTTACATCTAAAATCCGATTGTATTATTTTTCCTTTTAATTTTTCTTTTAAAAACTTTTTAGGCGCTGGGTGTTCAAATAGTCGAGGACGCTGCTTCTACTGACAACAAACCTGAAGAGTCTAAATCTAAAGAATCCGTTTCGACTGCTACTCCAGCCGTTTCAACTGCTGGTTCTGATGATGTTTGGACTTTAACTCCCGGTGTTTACTATCGTTGGCGTGATTGGCGTCTAATTCGGGCAAATGATTCTTTATTTGTTTGGTGTGACGCTGTTGCGTTAGAATTGAGGTTTTTTTTAAATTTTTTTTTGAAAAACCTTGACCCGACTCCCAGAGCCTGGAAAAACACAAAAAATTCAAAAAAAATTTTTCTAGTGACGGCTCAAACGGCTGGCTGCGTTTTTTAATGAATGGACGCCTAAGTACATTATACAGCAGTGGAAGCCCAGAATATGGTGCTGATAATGCAGATACTCGTGCTGAATTTTTTGAAAAAATAAGAAAAGCAAAAAGTTCAATCCCAGTTGGTGCTCCTTCCCATTCAATTTTATCAATTCCTCGTCCAGAAAAAACAACAAAACCATTAGAATCTGGAAATTGGCTTTTAAATTCATCAGAAATAAATACTTTAAATATTACAAATAAAGAAGGAATTCAACAAAAAATGACAATAAAAGATGATATGCCAGGATTTGTATTTGAATCGAGTAGACAACAAAAACAAATGTTTACTGCAGAATCTACATTAGGTAAGATAAGAGGATGTCTTTTGGATTAAGATTTTTAGGAGGAAGTTTTTGATGATTAAGTTGTGGGTCCTTGATCCTTTTCTCTGAGTTTTTAAAACTCTTTCGGTCCCTTTCCCTTAGCTGACATTGAAGTTACGTTTTTCGTTATCGTTCAACTAGATATCTTCTACAAGGAAACTTCAAAATTTCGGGAAAAAATTATTTTTTTTGGTAAAAGTAAAAGACGCTTCTGAAGATTTTGGGGTGTGTGCCAGTTCTTGCGAGTATTCCAACTATTTCATTTAAGTTTATGCCTCAATCTTTTACAAGCGCTCTTAAAAAACTTTAAAAAAATTATTTTTTAAGGTCACGATTTTGTAACTGGATGGGCAGCACGTGGAGGTGGTCGACGCCTTCGTTATTTCCGCGTAGAAGTTCAAAAACAAAAAGTTGGCGAATTAGCAAAAGAAATTTGGGAAAATTATTTAAAAGAAGTATGTGACCGACCAAGAGAAGCAGTCCAAGAAATTTTAAAATGTTGTGAAGCTTTGGATAAATTGGCAAATGAAATTGTTGAAATGGAAGAAAAAAATGATGGAGATGATGAAAAGAATTTGGAAATTAGTAAAAATGAGGTTTCTTCTAATTTAAAATTTTTTTGCGGATAAGAAAAAATCAGCAAAATATTTTTTGCTAAAAATCCGCAAGATTTTTTTTCAATTTATAATAAAAATTTTTTTCAGTTTGTTTCAATACTCAAAAAAATCCGTTCTTCTTTATCTGATGATCGTCAATTATCTATTTTTGAAATTTCAATTTCGGGTCTTGTTCCAGCTCTTTTAAATTTGGTTAAATTAATTGAAGCAAATCCATCTGGAATACTTGCTGAATTGTTTACTGAGGTTTTTTCTTTTTTGTTTTTCTTTAATTTTTTATAAAAATTTGGGTGGGACAAAATGTCTCATTTAGAGTTGTCGGTTTCACCAAATTCTTCGGTTAACTGAAACAGAATCGAAAATCTTTTAATCGGCAAACCGAGTAAACTTTTGGTTTTATCGGTTCTGTTATAAGCTCCACCCCTAATCTCATTCAAAAAAATTTTTTGGATAAAATGTCTCATTCAAAAAATTTATTTTTTTTTTTCAGATTTTCTTTAATCCTCGTGATTTGAGCGCTTTAGTTCGCATTGTAATTCTTGTATTGGAATCAATGGAAAAATTTCCTCAATTTTTATATGATTGTCCAGGTGGAAGTCCTTTTGGTTTTCAACTTTTAACAAGACGTTTACGTTTTCGATTTGAAAATGCAAAGAAGAAGAATTCTGCTACTACAACTTTAAAAAGCGAAAGAGAATTTGTTGATATGTATGTTTTTTTTAATTTTGTTTAAAATTTTTTAAATTAATTTTTGGGATGAAATGTCTTCTTTTTCTGTTTAAGATTTTTTCAAACTTTAAATTGACCTGAATATTCAAATTTTTATTGATTTTTGGGATTTATAAATTAATAGTTTAAGGAGTTGGGTTAACCTTCAAAAAAAGTTTTACGAGTTTTTATAAAACCAATTTGATTTTTTGGGATAAAATGTCTTCTCCTAATTAAATGAAAATTTTTTTTGATTTTTATAATAAAAAAACATTTTCATTCATAATTTTTTAATCTTTTTTTAGAACAAATCGTTCACTCAAAGCAGAACCATTAGTAACAATTGCAGCATTAAAATCATATCTTAATGAACATTTTACAAATTCAAAAAATTCAACATCAACAACAACCGCCACTACCACCACAACAACTTCAACAAATCTTCAACATTATACACGTCCACCAACTGCAGCATCATTAAGAATTGCAAGAAAATTGCCTAAATATGTTGAAAAAATTGCTTCAAATGTTTCAAGTGCAGCTACAAATATAACTGATTTAAGAAAGAAAACAACTTCTGGTGATAATACTGATACAACTACAAAAGCTAATAATGGACGTAATGCAGCTAGTATAAATGCTAATACAAATCCGTGGAGTACTAGGGATTCTAGCTGTTTGGAAAAGGTTTTTTTGTGTTTTTTTTTAATTATTTAATTTTTTAATGGGGGTAGTTCAAAGCCTTTTGTTTAAAAATATGGGAATAACTTTAATTTTTTCATTAAATTTGGTTTTCTTTTTTTGACTAAATATAGGTTCAAGAGGAACTTTTAAGGAAGTGGAACTCGTTTTTCTTCTGTTTAAATTTAAATTTTTTATAAAAACATTTAAATGAAAAAATGGAACAGATAGAGAAAAATTTGTCGAGTATTTCTGTTAAAATTTTTAAAACTTTCTTGAGATATGGCTTCGGTTCTTCGAAAAAAATGTTCGCATTTGGTTGGGGTTTGTGTAACCCATCCCATCACTATTTTATTAAATTTACCAAAAAATTGGCAACAATATTTGTCTGTTTTCGAAAATATGCTTGAGAACTACCACCTATTTTTTATCCTTAATTAATTTACATTTAAAAAAAAATTTTTTTTTAAAAGATTGGTGGAAATATAAAAATGCCTACTAGACAAGGAGGAAAATACTCTTCTTCTACTAGTTCAAAAAAGTCTGGATTAGCTACTGGTTCTCAAAAATCAAGTACTAAAACAAGTGGTGGAACTTCTAGAACACAAAGAGGAGGAGGAGGTTTACTACAAAAGGATTTGTCTGAGGTTTTTTGTGTTTTTTAAAACTTAAAAAAAAATTTTTTTTACTTTAGAAAACCTCAAATAAAGATGAAGGATCAAATGTCTCTCAACAACAACAAAAATCTATGTCTACTACAAATCTTTTTGATGTTAGGGTTTTTTTTTATAAATTTATTAAGTCGGGCTTCATTTTTAGACACATAGAGTCTAACAATAAATAACTTTGTTCTTATAGCAAGGGCCATAAATACTATAGGGGTGTTTCTTTTGGGAGTATCATAATTGGAGGGAGACCTTAAATAAGGGGTATGTTTTATATTTAGACAGCTGATCCCACTTAATGCTCTAGATGGTATTGGGTTTATCTTTTATTTTTAATTATAAAATTTTTTTTTCTTCATTCCAGGCTGATCGTCGTTCTAAAGTTAATTCATCTGCTGCGTTCAATCAAGCAGCTAGTGCAGAATCACTTCAACACCAAACACCTTCATTAGAAAATTTACTTTCAAAAGCACTTTTACATAATTATAGTATCCCTGAAGAATCTATGGCAACACCAAATTCGGGCAGTCCAGAGCCTCGAATTTTACCTACATTTGAAAATTTACCTGGAAGATTTGATCAAAGAAAAGGAAGTGAAGATGCTGCTGCACAAAGTGGACTTTCTATTGGGGCAAGGTAAATGAATGAGTTTTTTGAGTGTGTTAGCGAATTATCAGAAATTTTGTCAGAAATCAAATTTTTTTTTAGAAATCAGAATTTATCAGATTTTTTTAAATCGGAATTTCTGTGCCAAAAATCAGAATTCAATCAGAAAAAAAATTTTTTTTCACAGTTCATTTGCCGGCGGTTCTCAACCCGTTCTCAATACAAACACATTTACTAATACAAAAGAACGTTGTCACACTGTTGATTCGTCCAGTGAACGTTTAGAAGAAGAGGAAGATCAACAACAATGTACTGAATCTTCTACTGATACTATTAACGGTTTTTTTCTTTCTTTGAATTTTTTAAAAATATTTTCTTTTAAAGAATCTATTCAAAAACATGAACAAGAAGTAGCTGATCTTTTACAATTTATGGATGGACCATTTATGATGCCACAAGAATTATTTGGTGGTGATCTTATTGAAGGTGGTAATAATGAAGAGTTTATTTTTCTAAATTTAAGTAAGGAGCCTCACTTTATGATAGGCCTAGATTTAGGTTACGTTTTTTGGATGACCTCTGAAGTCGTGGGAGATGCCTAAGAAATATACTTTCTATTCAATATGCGACTCCTTATGGGAGCGTGTATCTAAGGGTCGAATTTTAGGAGAGGAGAAGAGGGGGCTAATTATTCCCTTTACCTCATTTTGGGGAATCTTTGGAGTCGGGCGAGTCAAACGGTAGGGGGGAGGGTAGTCACTACCTAGATCTCTATATAATATACACCTCATTATAAGAAGATAAGTGGGTTCTGACATTTAACTTTTATCTTTTTTTAAGAACAAGTCGAAGTCCATCAATCAGAATCAGAACATACTGCAGAAGGTGATGAAACTGTTGTAGTTGAAACAGCTTCTGATTTGACTGCTACTGACTCTTCTGCTACTGTTGGTATACCAATGCGTGATGTTATTATTGAAGAAGAAACATCCTCATTAAAAACTGCAATTGAATGTTCTGAGGAAGATATTGTTGGAGATAATAATTCTACAAAAACTGCGAGTTCAAATACTGGTGGGGGAGGAGGAGGAAGTAGACATAGCCAAAGAAAATCGGCGATGATGCCGAGACGTACAACTGATCAACAAGCTTCTAGTGAGTATTTTTTGTAGCTGAATTATGGTCAGAGTATCAATCAGGGTCAGAAAAAATGGCCAGAATTATCAGAAACTTGTCAAATTTTATCTGAAATTCTGATCGGAATTTTCCATTGAAATTTCTGAACAGAATTTTTGAACAGAATTTTTGAACAGAATTTTTGATCATAATTTCTGATCAAACATTCTCATCAGAATTTCTGACCAGGATTTCTGGCCGGAATTATTGATCAGAATTTTATATCTGAATTTTTAATCAGAAATTTAATAAAAAAATATTTAAAAAAATTTTTTAATAGCATCAGGATCTGGAGCTTCTTCTGGTATCGGCAATATACGTGAAAAAATTGGGAGTTACACTGATATTTTAAAACATATGATGAGTCAGGTTAATAAAAAATTTTATTTAAGGGAAAAAATTTTTTAAATTTTTCTTCAAGGTTATTGAAGGTGGCGATACTAGCGATGAAACATTTGTTGATGATAATGAATTTGAAAGTGATATTTATGATGATGAATTACTTAATCAATATTATATTGAAGCAGAATGTGAACCTGTAGATTTAAATGAGTCTGTTGGAGGAGGAGGTTTTTCACTTCCTTCAGATTCTTCGGGTAATACAGGAGAGCAAACAACAGCTATAATACCTACAACAACAACTACAGCTTCAAATATTATTGGTGATGGTATTGGTTCTACAAGTATTTTAAGTGAAGCAGTTGCTGCATTGGAGAGTATTAGGTTTAGGTTTTTTTTAAAAATTTTTTGAAAAATTTTGGGATTGTGAATAGAAAACTTACATTCACAGGAATTTTTAAATTTCTGCGTAACCCGGGCAATGAACAAAACTCTCATTTTCTCGGAGATACTGATATATTTTTTAATCAAAAAATTTAAAAAAATTTTTTAATTCAAAGAAAATTTATTTATAATTTTTTTAGTCAAGCTGCTGGAAATCCTCAAGCTGCATTAGCTGCAATTCGTGCAATTATAGAAAGAGGTGATGCTTTTGGTGGTCATATATTTGGTAGTGGATCTTCTTCAGATACACATAAACGTTGGCGTCAAATGTTTTCTCAAGAAGAAATTTTGGCAGCAAATAGTGGTGGAAATATTGGTGATAAGTATGTCTTTTTTATGATAATAGAAGAGGAAAAAAATTTTTTTAAGAACTTCTTCTGCTGGTGGTTGTGCACGTGCTATACGTTCAGGTGCTGGAAATAATAAATCTTCAACTTCGACAAATAATAATAACGGTGGGTGGAATGATGAATTTGTTTTGAGGCAACACTTTGATGCTTTAATCCCAGCTTTTGATCCAAGACCTGGTAGAACTAATGTTAATCAGGTTTACTTTTATAATATTATTTTTCAAATTTGGATACTCTAACATGGGCAAAATTTTTTAAAAATATTTCTGACATTTTATTGGCATCATCCGATAAACAGGACATCCATAACTCAACCTAAAGTGTCAATTTGTGAGAAAACAAATAAACACTTTACAATGGTGGTTGTTTCATTTGACTTACTTTTATAGAGTGATGTTCTTTTTTACTCACAAAATGATATTTTTAGTGTCGGGTTAGGGACTTCGGGCCAAGTCTTTCTATCGAACGATAATAATTAAAAAAATAATATTTTCAGTTCTTATTAAATTTCGTTTCATTAATCTCTCCCTTTTAAATTTTCTTAAAATTTTGGGTATAATTCCAAACATTTTCTTTCGTTTTCCAATCTAAAAATTTTTAAAAATATTTTTATAGACTCAAGAAGTTGAGCTTGTTGATAATATTCAATTTAATACTTATCAATCTTCCACAACTACAAATACTTCAAATAATCAACAACAAATTAAACCTAAAAAATCATGCTTGAAACAATTACAATTAAAGCTTTATCTTAAAATGGAAGTTAACAATAATAAGAAAAATGTTGTTGTTGAAAATGTTGGTGAAGAAAAAGGAAGTGAAGAAGACAAATTGGAAAATAAAGAAGGAAAAATGGCAAAAAAAGAAATTTTGGTTGAATTAAATGATGAAAATGTTTCGTTATTTAAATATGGTTTGGATTTTTTTCATTTTTTAAAATAAAAAGAGAGCTTCATGTACTATAGGTATACTAGGGGGGACCCCGATTCGAACCGGGCCCATCTTCCTTATTTCTCTCTCCCTCTCATCACTCGGTTACCCGATGACCCAAAACGTACTTTCCTCGTTTTTTTAAACCCGGCCAATCTCTCTGATGTATACCAAGGATAGGCTGGGCCAACTATACCCAGATGACCTGAACTTTTTCTTTGACCCTGAATCCAAAACCCGATCCCAAGAAAAGTTTGAAAACCCCGATCCAAACCGGGCCTATCTTCCTTATTTCTCTCTCTCTCTCATCGCTTCCATCCTTATTTCTCTCTCCCTCTCATCGCTCCCATTTTTAAGAATGGTTGGTGACTTGGAGGAGAAAAAAAGTGTCCCCAATCTTCTCACTTTAATATATGATTCCTCCCGTCCCAAAAACTATATATTTCAAAAAAATTTCAATTAAAAAATTTTTAAGTCCAAGAATTGCTAATTAAAAATTCACAACACAAAGCAACAAGTGGAGGTACTTCTCTTGAATTAAATAATCAATTGTGGGAAAATACATATACTATAATTTATGAAATAAATGGTGATAAAAATGAGAAAAATGATCAAATTTTGCAACAAGAAGAAAAAGAAAATTTAAATTGTTTGGATAATAATAATTTAAAAATTGGTGGTGAAAGTAGTAATAATGTTCCTCTAGTTGGACAGGTTTATATTTTTTGATTAAATTTAAAAAATTCTTTTTAATCTTAAAAATTTAATGAATTTAATTTCTGTGAATTTTCTAAAAATTTATACATTTTTTTCTTATCAGGTATTAAACCCAAAAGTTTACCTAAATAGTTAATAAATTCTCTCTATCCCACTTAACCAAAATAAATATGAGGGGAATTTTTTAATTAAATTTTCCCACTTATATTTATTGTGGTTAAGTGGGTTAAAGAGTATAAATTTTTAATTAAAAATCGTTTTTTCTCCCATTTTTTCGGGTTTTTTGGTCAATTTAATTTTCAAAAAATTTTACTAAATTTTAAAAATTAATTTAAAAAATTATTTTTTTTCAAAGGCTCTCGAACTTGTTCGAATTTTAAATTTTTTGGCAACTACAAATAACAACCAACAATCTTCTTTATCAGAAATTGATTCTTCTTCCAATTCAAATTTATCTTCATTAAAATCAGATGTATTTTATAGTGCCAAATTAACTCAAAAATTATGTCAAGAATTGGCAGATCCATTAGTTGTTGCTGCAAAAACTTTGCCTTCTTGGTGTAATGAATTAGGTTTGTTTAGAATTTTTAATTTTATATACAAGTTTTTGATTTTTTTTTGTTCAAAATATTTTTTTTTGGATTTTTAATAATTTGTTGAGTCTGTTATTTTCTATTGCTCCTAAAATAGGAATACTCTACTCGATTTTTTATAAATAATTCTCTTGACTATTTTACTTAAAAATAGTTCGACTTTGGATATTTGCAGACAAAATTTGCAGACTTTTTGGATTTTTTTTAAAATTTTTAAACCTTTAAAAAATTTTCTAACCCAGTTATTATAATTTTAGGCTTGTCTTTTTTTAAGTTTAAATTTAATTTAAATTAAAAAAAATTTTTTTTCCAGTTTACAAATTTCCTTGTTTATTCTCTATGGATACACGTGTTATGTACCTTAATACAACAGGTTTTTTAATTTTTTTAATTTTTCAAAAAAATTTTTTTCAAAGCATTTGGAACATCTCGTGCTATAGGTTATTTACAAAATCGTCGTGATCATTTACTTGAACAAAGCCGTTCTGCTGCTACATCAGCAGCTGGTACAAGTAATATGGCTGGATTGAGAAGGGAAGATCATTATCCTGAATATAGAATTGGTCGTGTTAAACATGAGAGAATAAAGGTTTTTTAAAAAATATTTTTTGAGAGAGAAAAAATATTTTTGAGGGCAAATACATATAGGAGGTTAAATAAAACAGTAAAATTTGCGGATTTTTGGTTAGAGCACAAATTTAACCTAATAATTTTCTTTTAAAGGAAAATAATTTAAGAAAAAATTCCCTTCGAAATTTTCGAAAAAAAATTTTTTTGAATTAAGAAAAGTCTTCTTAAAATTAAATCAAAAGGTCATCTTAAAAATTAGTTTGTTAAAGAAATAACTAGAGGTAATTAATTTTTTAATTTTTTTTAGGTTCATCGAAGTGATAAATTATTTTTGGAGAATGCAATTAAAGTACTTAAATTTCATGCTACACGTAAATCTATTCTTGAAATTGAATATTATGGTGAAGAAGGAACTGGTTTGGGGCCAACATTGGAATTTTTTGCTTTGGTATTCTTTAATTATTCTTACTTAAAAATTTTTTTAAATAAATTTGGGCGTAACATTTGAAATCCGATTATAGATTAAAAGAAATTACATTTTGAATATAAAATTTTTTTAACCTATGTGACCTATTTTATGATCTATTTTAAATTAATTAATTTTTTTTGCGGATCAATTTTGCGGTCTTTTTATTTTATGCTGTTCCTTTTAAAAGAAATTATTTTTTCTGGGAATTTAAAACACGAACGGTGAGGCTCGAATAATAATAAATAATGTTGCCGTCTCTGGGATCATGTGTCTTGTCGCTATGTCAAAATTTTTTAAAATTTAATTTTTATTTTTTTTTAAAGATTGCCACAGAATTTCAACGTAAAGATTTGTGTATGTGGTTATGTGATGATGAAGAAGATGCTTCATTAAACAAAAATTCTTCTATTCAATCATCAGATTCTTCTTCAACAATACTCAATCCTTGTTGTAAACCTCCAGGTTATTATGTCCATTCTGTTGGTGGTTTATTCCCAGCGCCATGGCCTACAATTAGAAATTGTGTTGATGATTTTTCAAAACAATTGGAACTTTTCCAATTATTTGGAGTTTTTATTGCTAAAGCTATACAAGTTTGTGATGATTTTTTATTTAAAAATTTTTGGTGAAATTTTTTAAAATATTTTTTGAGTGGGTAAATTTTGTTGATTGACTTCTTTTTTTTCAAGAGCTGAGAACCTCGGTTCTGTTCAGCTTTTTGAAACTTATGCTAACGTTGGGTTACCCTTTTCCAAAAAAATTTTTTTTGTGGATATATCACTTAAAAAATATTTTTTTGTGGAAAAATATTGTTTATGGACAAAAACTTTGCGAATAAATTCTGTAGACTTCTCTTTTTATATTTAATTTGAACTTTTTTTTCAGGATGATCGGCTTGTTGATTTACCCCTATCTCCAGTCTTTTTGAAATTAATTCTTTCTTCAGAAGTAAATTTTAACAAAATTTTTTTTGTAATTTAATGCTTAAAAATTTCTTTCAAGTTAAATTCTTCCTCTTCTTCAATTGATTCAGTTCTCGATTTGGATGACTTTATGCAAATATTCCCAGAAAAGGCAAAACTGCTCAAATCATTAATTGAATATAATTTAAAAATAAAAGAATTAAATAATAAAGAAGATTCTGAAAAAATACTTTTGCAATTTGGAGATTCTGAGTGTTCTTTGGAAGGTTTGGAATTTTTTATTTTTAATCTTGAAAATTTTTTTTTGATTCATTTTTGCGGACAAAAAAGTTTTTTGCGCACAAAATAATCCGCAAATAGTTGCGGACAGAAAATTTGTCCGCAAAAAATTTTTTGTTTAATTTTTTTCTTTTAAATTGTCAATTACTCCTTAACCCTCTTTTAAATTTTTTTTTTCAGATTTGTCTTTAACATTTGCTGTAAATCCTCCATCTAAAGTCTTTCCATATTTACATGCTGAACTAATTGAAAATGGTTTAAATATTGATGTGACTTTAGAAAATGTTGAGCTTTATATTGAAAAATGCCTTGATTTTTATTTAAATACGGGAATTAAAGAACAGGTTTGCTTAGAGGAAATTTTAAAATATTAAAAAAAAATTTTTTTCCTTTCAAAGGTGTTTGCCTTTAAACATGGATTTAATATGGTTCTACCCTTGTCCTCGTTAATTCCTTTTTCTGCAGCAGAACTTCAAGTAAATTTTTTTATTTATTTGTTAATAAAAAGAAATTTTTCTAATTTAATTTAAATTTATTTATTTTAAAAATTAAATAAAAATTTATTTTTGTTAAAAATTTTTTTTTAAATTGTAGTTACTTATTTCTGGTGAACAATGCCCTAAATGGACAAGAGAAGATTTGTTGCGTTATACAGAACCTAAACTTGGGTAAATTTTTATTTTTGAAAATTAAAATAAATTTTTTTAAATATTAAAATTAATTTTGGATGGAGTTTTCGATTTATCAACACATTTAAAATGGTTTTAAAAAATAATTTCCCCACACGGTATCGAACCCATGACCCCCCCTCATCGGAAATTATTTTTCTTTTTTCGAATTTTTTTTTTTGAAAAATTTTTTTCAACTCCTCTAAATTTCTAAAATATTTAAAATCAATTGTAGTTTTTTAATTTATTTTCTTCTTTAATAAAGATATACTCGTGATTCGCCTGTATTTATCAACTTTGTTGATGTTCTAAATAATTTCGATTCGACTGAACGCAAGGCCTTTTTACAATTTACAACCGGGTAAATAAAGAATTTTTTTGTAAAATTTAATACTTCTCTATAAGACTTATATAGAGAAATTTGACTGTGTTTTTATATTAAATAAAAATAATTTTTAAAAATAGTTGTTCTTCATTACCACCTGGAGGTCTAGCAAATTTACATCCGCGCTTAACAATTGTAAGAAAAGTTGGGTCAGGAGATGGATCTTATCCTGTAAGTTTGTGAAAAAAAATTATTTTTTAAATTTATATTAATTTTCCCCAATTTCAGTCAGTAAATACTTGTGTACATTATTTAAAATTACCCGAATATAGCACTGCCACAATTTTACGTGAACGTTTATTGGCCGCTACATATGAAAAAGGATTTCATTTAAATTGAAAATTTTGTCAAAAAAATATTTTTTTGGGTAGAGGGGTTAAGGGGGAAAATTTTAAGATTTTATTTTTTATTAGTTGTTTTACCTTTAAAGACTACATACTTTATTTTTTTTTCTTGCTTATTTTAAAAAAATGTTTTTCTTTTTTTTTGTGATATACATATACACTATATACTTTGTACTATTAATTTACAATTTAATTTTGAACATATGAAGATAAATAAATAAATTTTGTAAAAAAAGTTTTTTAATTGAGCCATTAAGTTGTAGATAAATAAAATAGAAAAATCCTTTTTCCAGTTTAATCATTTAAAAAATATATTAAATTTCCTCAAGCAGGGTCGAACTCATGACTTTAAAATTTTTTAAAATTAAATTAGAAAATATCTGTTTTTTGAAAAAAATTTTTTTTAATTATTAATAATTATCAGATAAGTGGAAAAATTTTAATTATAAAATAGTTTTTTTTCTCCATTAATTAATTTTTTATATTAATATCCATAAACCGCCTGTGTTTTTAATGGTATACTCTTCTCCATTTTTTCCTGAAAAATATATTTTAAAGAGATTTATTTTTATAAAAATAAAAATATATTCCTTGGCAACCGCCTACTAACAACTAATAAATAATATTTTAAATAAATGAGTGCAAGGTTGTTTTAAAAATAAACTTTAAATAATATTGCTTCTTCAATTTTAGTTATCTGCTACATTAAATAATATTCTTAAAATTAATTAAAATATTCAATTATTTTTAATATCTACTCAAAATGTTCTTTAATAACCACCAACAAATTCTATTTTTTATTTTATTTTTTATTATAAAAATTCTAGTGCCTTCTTGGGCACTCATTTGCTACTCTTGTACAACCACTTTAAACCCTAATATTGAAGAAAATGCAAAAATGGCCCTTCGAGTGTTTCTAAATTCTGTTTATGAATTGCCCCCAGGCATTTAAATTTAATTCTATTTTTATTTTAAAAATTTAAGTAAGCCGTTTTTGCAATATGGAAGACGATATTGAATTTAAAACAATACCTACCATTCAATGTTCAACGGCAAATGATCAATGTGTAAAGGTTAAGGCGGTTAATGAAGGTGATCTTTTAATGATTTTTAAATAAATATTTTTAAAAATTATGTTTTGGCGTTTTGTTTTACTTTTAAATCCAATTTTGGCGTAAATTCGTATTTTGGCGTTGTTGCGCACAACAATACACCTTAAGCTTAGACTTGAAAAACTAAATAGACTTGGAGGAATTTAAACTTGAAACTATGTTTTTTAAATAAGCTTGAAAAACCAAGTTTGCAAACTTAAAAACTTAAGTTTAAAATAGACTTGATAATTCAACTTTATTATTAAACTTGAAGCATCTGCAAACTTTAATTTAAAGTTGGTAAACTTGAGGCAAATAAAACACAAATTTCCAACTTTAAATAAACTTGAAACTTTTTGCTTATAAAAAAATTTGAAACTTTATGCTTCTAAAATTTATTTTTAAACTTCAACAGGCTTAGAATTTGTTATACGCGGATGTAGATCTCGAATTTACAAAGCAGATGTTTCAATTCCACAAAATTTACATTGTCGTTCTGGTTCTCCTTCCCTTTGTTTTTGTAAGGAGAATTTTTGTAACTCGGCTAGCAGCAAGTTTCAGAATTTATTGCTTGCTTCAACTTTAATTTTCTTAATAATATTTTTCTTTTTTCTTTTCTAATTATTTTTATATTTTAATAAATCATTAATAAATCATTAAAAAATAAAAATTATTAAAAGCTGTATAAAGGTCAATCGGAGAAAATAGGTATGTAGAGGGGTGTATGTTTGCGCAACCTTCCCATAAAGGCAATGCTAAAGCTATTTAATATTTTTCTGACAGATTCACTTTTTAGATAATTTTCCTAAATATAATAATTTTTTGGCTATATGAAAATAAGTTAAAAATAAATATATGTAATTTTTATTTAATAATTTTTAAAATTAAAATTACAGTATTCTTTAAGGGTTGCTTCTAAGAAAGTTTATTTTTTTTATAAACAAAGTTGAAGCATTTTTAAGCTTTTGTTAAAGTTGTAAAACTTAAGTTTATGTAACTTAAGGTTGTAATCTTAAGTTTATTTTTTATTAAAGTTGCAACTTTTTCTAATTTAAAGTTGCAGCATTTTTTGCTTCTGAAACATTTTTTTGCTTCTTTCTGTTAAATTGATAATTTACCAAATAAACCCCCTTAAATGATAAAGATCACGGACACGCGGAAGGATAATAAAAAATAAATCCAAAAAGGGGTGCTTTCCTTAACAATAAATAAATATAAACATTCTCCCCTAAGGTAAGGGAGGGTGGAAGCAATTGACAAATCCGACAACCGGTCCTGACCAATCAATCTCTCTCTCTACAAAATTTCTTTCCTCTTTTTCCATTAATTAATTCACCCAATTCTCTCTTTTGTTAATTTAATAAATTTATTTTTATTGGAGGGGAAATGCTAATGGTTGCGATTTTACACACCTAATAGTAGATTAAATTGCTTCTATGTAGTTGTTAATTAATTTGCTTCTGGCCACATTATTTGTTATTATTGTATTAGATTATAAAAATATTTTTTCTATTATTTATTTTATTGGATTATATGTGTTGTTTTTAATTTTCTGAAGCATTTAGTAAGTTGAAACTTTTAAATATAAATAAAGTTGTAATAAGAAGCATGAAATATTAAAAATAAACTTGAAGCAAAATAATAAACTTGAAAGACAGAAAATTACAAACTTGAAATGCAAACTTGATTTAAAACTTATAAATAAACTTGAATCACAAAAATAAACTTGAATTACAAAAATAAACTTGAAATACATAAATAAACTTGAATTACAAAAATAAACTTGAAGCACAAAAATAAACTTGAATTACAAAAATAAACCTGAATTACAAACCTGAATTATTAAAACTTGAAACCTATAAAATACAAAATAAACTTTAAACACAAAAATAAAACTTGAAATTAAAACTAAACTTGAAGCAAAATTAAAAATAAACTTGAAACATTTAAGTAGATGAATGATTGTTTAATTGTAAGGCTATTGTTTTTACAATTATTGAATTTAATATTGATATTTTTAACACCTATAAATGCTGCAGAATTAGTAGAATTTCTCTTCAGGAATCAAATCTTATGTTTGTATTTATTAAAATTTTTAAAAATTTATTTCCAGGCGGACAGCCATTTTCGGATGCCCAATGGGTTCCCGTTCTAGACCAGTGCGAATTGGATTGCAAACCAGAAAGGGAAATATGCATGGAAGATGACCAAATGAAGCAAAGCTGTCGCAAACGTGATTTTTTGATTTTTAGAAACAAATTCAGAAAAAATTCTTTTCCCCTTCTAAAGTCCCCGAAGACTGTGTCAAAGCCTTCCAAGACGAACTCAAGCTCACAACAAACATTGCTGGTCTATTCAATTTATTAACTGAAGCAACCACACTCCCAACCACAAAAAACAACCAAAAACACAGAACAACACAAACTAGAAGAAAAATAAAATCATTAAAAACACCCAGAAGGAAGGCAAAAAAGGAGAGAATAAATACAGAAAAATCGCTACCAGAAAAAATCAGAAGGGAAAATTTAAATAATACTGAAGCAATAATAACCCCTCTAAGTGACGAAAATCAGAAAAAAAATAAAATCAGAATTTCTGTTCCAAAAATAATAAAAACAACAAAGAGGAGGGTGTTGTTAACTAAAAGAAGTGGGGAAATGAGAAGAAAAGAAAATTTTAAAATTGGGGGAAGACAAAGAAGAAAATTGAAGAATGAAGATGATGAAAAAATAATTAAGAGGAGACATGAAGGAAATATGAAATTAAATAAAAAAAGGGCAAAAAGGGTGGAAAATAGAATAAAAAGAAAATTAAGTTAATTTTCAAGTTTACAAATCAGAAAATGTTTTTTCAGGCTGTTTATTTAAATTACAAATCAGAATTAATTTAATTTACAAATCAAGTTTTGTAAAATCAGAATTTTACAAATCATCAGAATTTTTTGAAAATATTCTGAAAAAAATCAGAATTGATTTTGAAAATATTTGGAAAAAAATCAGAATTGATTTTGAAAATATTCTGAAAAAAATCAGAATTTTATTTGTTATTCTGATTTCAATATTCACCCAATTATTTGTAAAAAATCAGAATTTTTAAATCAGAATTATATCCAAGTTTTATATTTAATAATTATTTTACAAATCAGAATTTGTATTTGTAAAAAGCAGGCTAAACAACTGTAAACAAACTTAAGTTATAAGTTTGCAAATCAGAATTATTTATTAATGTAATTTCACCCAAATATTTAATAATTCTGATTTAATTTTTCAATTGATTCTAATCTTTATTTTATGTGTAGATATATGATTGATATTATCATTCCAACTCTCTCACTTGTCAAAATTTTATTTTTCAATTTTTGTATTTTTAAATAAATAATAAAATAATTTTTAATTATACAATTATTACAAAAAATAATCTATTTTTATATAAGTATTTATTTTTAATTAATTTATGCCCTCCTTTCACCTCTTGTAAATATCACAAAGCCCACAACTTTCCATACAGACTTCTACAATTGTTGAATAAAAACAATAAGTAGTGTAAAGGGGACAATATGGATGATAGTCTACACAGCCGAAACCGATTCCTCCAATTCCTCCCATTCCACCCATACCTCCAAGACCTCCAATTCCATCTAGGCCACCAAGTCCGCCTCCCATTCCTCCAAGTCCTCCAATTCCTCCTAGGCCACCAAGTCCACCTCCCATTCCTCCAAGTCCTCCTAAGCTTCCAAGTCCTCCCATTCCCAGACTGCCAATTCCGCCATATCCAATTCCACCAAGGCCTCCTACTCCCCCAGGCCGTATTCCACCCATTCCTCCTAGACCACTGAAATATTCTTTAATTTAAAATCTAATTGGATTTAGTTACCCAATAGGATATGGTTGATAGATGCCACCAATTCCTCCTGGAATTTGTTGTCGTGGATAAGGATAGATGTTGGTAGGATAAATTTGGTTGGTAGGATAAATTTGATTTTGAGGATAAATTTGATTTGGGGAAGGGTAAATTTGATTGGGAGAGGGGTATATTTGGTTAGGTGGATATATCTGTTGATTGGGAGGGTAAATCTGCTGATTTGGTGGATATATCTGATTAGGAGGATAAATTTGATTGGGAGGGTATATTGGCTGATTGGGAGGATAAATTGGTTGATTAGGGGGAGGGTATATTGGCTGATTGGGAGGGTATATTGGTTGATTTGGTGGGTAAATCTGATTCGGCGGATAGTTAGGAGGTATCTGTCCTTGTCCATAACTCTGACCTAAAATCATTTTTCAATATTTAAAATTTTCAATTAAAATTACAGCAAAGTCCATTAAAACAAGTTTCGCGCGGATCAAAGCAAATTCGAGTATAGGAACAGTAGCCGTCCAGAAATGTTCCTGGGGGGCATTGTTGATATACTTGGTTTGGTCTGCCTTAAAATATAAAATTAATTGTTTTCTGAGAAAATTAAAATAAACTAACAACAAACTCCATTAAGGCAACGCTGATTTAATTCGAAACAAATTCCAGTATATGAACAAACTTGAAAATAAAATACAAGCTTAATTCAAAATAATTTTAGAGGGAGACCCAGAAGTAACTGGACACATTGTTTACGAAATAACTTTCTTTAGGGCAAGGATATAGAGATAAAATAAAGCTTAAATGATAGGGAAATAAGGAAGGAACAGATTTAAGCAAGAAAAACTTCGAAGTGCCCACAGGGATGAGCTATCTTCCGCCTTCTGAAGCTTTCGCTATTATGAAGAGGAATTCCTCCACCTTCTAAGATGCGGGAAGGCCCATTCCTAGTGCCCACATTTTGCTGGGATACAGAGTTTATGGCCACGAAAGAGAATTGTTTGGGCTACAAAATGAGATAAAAAATATTTAAAAATGTAAATTTGAAAAAAAGTTATGATGATAGAAATGTGGACAGCTACTTTTGGGTCATACTTTAATAAAAAAATAATTACATCCATCGGGTATGAAGCCGACAGGGCATTGAGGAACTAGAGGACGACCTAAAAATAATTTAAATTTAATTATTATTTAAAAATAATTACAGCAAACTCCGTTTAAGCACCGCTCTTGTTGATTGAAGCAGAAGCCATAAATAAAGCATGCTTAATTATTAATTGTAATTTAATTTGTAAAATGAATTTTATTTATTTTTTAATTTATTGTGAAGCAGGCGGATTTTTTAAAGTTTTTACACTTGTAAAATACGCCTATTTTTTAAATTCCGCCTGTTTCATAATTTCTATACCCATAAAAACTGAAGCAGGCGGAATTAACAAGCAGGCGTATTTTACAATTGTAAAAAATAAATTTTAATTGTAATATTAATAGGCGTATTTTATATTGTCAATATATAGTTGTCAATAGTGATCAGGCGCAATTTAGAATTGTAACAAATATAGGTACTTTTAATTATTACCGTATTTCCTATAATAATACTCACCCCTGAATTACAACTCCTTTTAAATATACTCACTTTGGGGGAGGGTTAAGAAATAGAAAATTTCAATTTAATTTTTTTACAAATTTACAACCTTAAAAACAGGCGTAAAAATACAATTTACTCACTTCCATCTGCAATTTGCCCCATTGGACACTGATTTACGGGGCCAAAAGCAGCTTGTCCATTACCAGGTACCAGCACTTTTAGAAGCAACAAAAGAATAATGAAAAATTTTTTTCGGGGTTCTCTTGAATCATTTGAAAAATAAAAATGAGGGGAATTATTAGAAAATAAGGGCCGTTTTTTCCTCTTCAAATTACTTTTGGGGAAAATTAAAAATTTTTTCATTACAAAAAATTTACAATTTTAGGGGCATTAATGGAATAATAATCAATTTTTATTTTTAAAAAATTTTGGGGAAATATTTTCCTCAAAGTTGATGACTTTATCGAAAAATTAAAATAGAGAGGGGATCGATATGTCATGTTCGGATTAATATTTACTCAGCTTTTACTTTGCCAACAAAAAATCCTCTAATTTTAAACTCTCACTCATTAAAGAATTTTTTTAAATAAACAAAAAATATTTTTTATTATCCCTATGATTTTAAAATTTTGTTAAAAATGGAAGAAAAAATAGGTATTTTTAGAAATGCCAACAAGTGTACTTTATTGCATGTGAAGGCGGAAATAGAATCTGAGAAATAATAATATATTTTTTGGGGGGGGGGGGGGGGGGGGGGATACAGCCAATCAGTAACCAATATACTCCCGGAAATAAGAGAAAGAAAGGATCAGTAGATGGGTCAGTCAAGTGAATTGTCCGTACTAAAATTATTGCCTGATCAGAGGAGCCCTCATTACATATAAAGGAGTGAGTGTTGAATATCGTCCGGAAGGACTAACATTAATTCATTAGCATTACCTTCACATTCCGCTTATTCGGATATGGGTTCAAGCGATTTCTTATGAAAAAATAATTTTATTTTGATAGTAAATTTATGTACAATTTTGAGATCAAATTAATCTAGAAATAGTAGTTCAGAAATATCAAATTGGAGGTTAATTTAGAAATATACATAGTAGTTTATAAATCAAGAAAGATTTTTTCAACGCCTAGTGAAACCAAAGCGTCCACAACTTCCAGGACAGGCATCAGCAATTGAGGAAAGGGCACAATATTGGGAAAATAGCACACATTGCGGATAATAATCCGAAGAACCAAAGCCTCCATATCCACCAATACCAGAGATACCTCCATATCCTCCAACCCCTCCTAGTCCGCCGTATCCTCCAACTCCAAGACCAATACCACTCATGCCACCAATTCCATTTAAGCTGCTTATTCCACCAAGTCCTAATCCGTTGAGGTTGCCACCAATAATCCCTTGCCCATATCCCATCTGATTATATGGCATGTTCCCTGACATCATTCCTTGCCCATAATCCGAGATCATCCCCTGTCCATATCCTGGCATCATTCCTTGCCCATATCCCGACATCATTCCTTGGCCATAACCCATTTGATTGTACGGCATGTTTCCGGGCATCATTTGTCCATATCCTGACATCATCCCCTGCCCATATCCTGGCATCATTCCTTGGCCATATCCTGGCATCATGCCCTGTCCATATCCAGACATCATTCCTTGGCCATAACCCATTTGATTGTATGGCATGTTTCCTGGCATCATTCCTTGGCCATAACCCATTTGATTGTATGGCATCATTCCTTGCCCATATCCTGGCATTATTCCCTGTCCATATCCGGGCATCATTTGTCCATATCCTGACATCCCCTGTCCATATCCTGCCATCATTCCTTGCCCATAACCAATTTGATTATACGGCATGTTCCCTGACATCCCTGGCATCATCCCCTGTCCATATCCAGACATCATTCCTTGCCCATATCCGGGCATCATTTGTCCATATCCTGACATCCCTGGCATCATCCCTTGCCCATATCCTGGCATCATGCCCTGTCCATAACCCATTTGATTGTACGGCATGTTTCCTGACATCCCTGGCATCATCCCTTGTCCATAAGGCATGCCACCTGTCATCTGTCCATTCCCAAACTGATTATACGGCATTTGAGGATTATACGGCATATTTGGATTAGGCATATTTGGATTGAAGGGCATATTTGGATCGTAAGGCATATTTGGATTGGAGGGCATATTCGGATTGCACATTTCTTGCATTGCTTGCATTGCATTTGGCAAATAAGACTTTTCACAGCACTCTCCTTGAATACAAGTCTGACTTATAGTAGCGCAGAACCCCTTTATAGAACAACCTAAAATTAAGAATAATATGCCGAATATTTCTATTAACATACCATCCTTGTCTTTGATACTTCCCGGTGGGCATAAAGTATTTTCACAAACGCCAGATCTTGCATTCCTAATGTATCTTCTTACTGCTTGTCTACTTGAAATTTTGACTGTAAAAAATATTAATAATTTCAATAATGATTTCAAAAAAAGTTTTTTATCATCAATATCACGCTGATTATTAATCTCAAATAAATTCATAGTCTAATTATAAATTACAAATTGTAAATTCATTAATAACACCATAAATATTGAATTTATAATATAGGTATTCACATTTACAAACCTAATAAAACTTTTTACAATTTTAAAAATAATTTAGAACATAATTTACAACTTTGTAGAAATTGCAAAACTTGTTTACAAATTAAATTTAAACGTTTACAATTTGTAAAACTTAATTTAAGCTTAATTTACAAACCTTAATTTACTTTTTTACAATGTGTGAAAATTATTTTTACTTAATATAAACCTTAATTAAACCTTTTTACAATTTGTAATGTTACTATAATTTATTTACAAATTTAGTTTAAATTTTTACAATTCTTTAAAACTTATTTACAAACTTTTACAATTTGTAAAACTTAGTTAAGTTTAATTTATTAACCTAATAAAAATTGTAATTCACATTTACAAACCTAATAAAACTTTTTACAATTTGTAAAACTTAGTTAAGTTTAATTTATTAACCTAATAAAAATTGTAATTCACATTTACAAACCTAATAAAACTTTTTACAATTTGTAAAACTTAGTTAAGTTTAATTTATTAACCTAATAAAAATTGTAATTCTCCTTACAAACTTTATAAAACTTTTTTTACAATTTGTAAAAATTTTTACAATAATAAAACTTTAATAATAAACCTTATAAAACTTTCTACAATTTGTAAAAATTCCTCAAAACTTAATTATTTTCTCAAAAAAATCTTACAGCAATTGTTTGTATTTCTATCGCATGTTTGACTTGTTTGGAGACATTTCCCCATCGTACACGCTTAAAAATTAATTTGTAAATAACAGAAATTTAATTAAAATTTACTTCCATCAGGCTCATATCCTGGAAATAATTGTGCAGAAACGAACAAGTTTAAGAAAATTTCAAGGAAAATTCCCACCAAAAAAGTAAAAATCATATTAAGCTTAATTTATGGATTTCTCTTAGTTGGCAAGCAATATTTTAAATATTTTCCCGATGAGTTGGCAAATGGAGAGAGGCCAAAAATCATATGTAAAGTGAGAGAGAGAGAATTTAATTAAAATATTGAAGGGATGAAACATGCTTTGGGTAATATCCTGAAACTATTTGCTTAATTAAAGGTGTGGAAAAGCTCTATTTTTCTCAGTTTAATTAAATAAATCAAAAATATTTTTTTTCATAAAATTAAGAAACGATTTTATTTTAAAAATAAAAAATATTAAATTGAAACAAGTTGTAAAATAATTATTTGCGATTGAGATCAATATATGATCACCTGGAAAATATTTTTTTAAGTATTATTGTTATGATGGAATTGAAATAAAAATAAAAACTTGAATTGTAAAAATTACAAAACAAGTTTTAATAATTTTTACAAATTGTAAAAATTAATTAAAACTTGAATTACAACTTTATATACAAATTGTAAAATGCAGAAAATAAGTTTGAATAATTTTTAAAATTTGTAAGATTAATCTTTACAAATTGTAATAATTAATTAAACTTGAATTGCAACTTAATTATATACAAATTGTAATAATTCGCAAAAGAAACTTTAATAAAGTTTACAAATTGTAATAATAAGTAAACTTGAATTACAACTTTATATACAAATTGTAATAATTAATTTTACAATTTGTAAAAAATATTAAAACCTATTTTGCGGACTTTACAATTTGTAAAACTTGTTAAGACTTATTTTGCTATTTTTACAATCTATAGATAAAGTTGTAATTAATTTATTTAACAAACTTAATTAAAACAAGTTTGTATTTTTTCTTAAAAATAATTTAAAAAATCATAATTAATAGTCTCTACTTGAAACAGAATCTCAATTCCATCAGCCTTATTACAATTATAAAAAAATATATTTATTTAATATCCATATCCTTTCATATCAATTTGAATAACCGGGAAGGCTTTACGTCCACTATCACTACTTCCACTACTACTACTTTTTGAAAGATTTGTGTTTCTTTTTATATTTTCAGATTCTGGTTGGTTCCAATTTTGTGGGGTAGTGGACGGAATTTGTTGTTGCTGTTGGATATTATCGTCGGGCAATTCAATTCGATAACTTTAATTGAAAAAAGTAAATTTTAAAAAGTCCTTTTTACCCTCCATAAGGTTCATTTACTACAGCTTCGTCTTCCTCATTTTTATCATCAGTTGACTGTTGGGGTTGTTCGACTACAACATCTTCTACATCCAAGTCTGGGCATTGAATATAGTCATTATCAATTCTTAAAAGAATGAGGAATTGTAATAATTTACAAAAAAATAATTTTACATTTTGTAAAAATTTTTAAACTTTAATTCACAAAATAATTTGTAAAAATTATTAAAACTTGAATTACAAATGTAAATCAAAAAGTTTAAATAATTTACAAATTGTAAAATTAATTAAAATTTAATTGCAGCTTTAATTTAGAAAATAAGTTTTAATAATTTTTACAATTCGTAAAAGTAAAAAACTTAAGTCTACAAACCTAACAACTTGAATTACAAACGTAAATCAAAAAGTTTTAATTTTACAATTGTAAAATTAATTACAACTTTAATTCAGCAAATAAGTTTTAATTTTACAATTGTAAAATTATTCTCAACTTTTCTTTATCATAATTAAGGACCTGTAATGGAATTTTGCCAAATACCGAACAAATTTTTCTACTCTATCACTGTCTTCGTGTTGCTCGACACCTACAGAACGAGCCACAGTATTGCTAACAATCGCTAGAGGCATAGTAAACTCCAACTCGCTTTGGGGCATAAAAGTTTCTGGCATTAAATCGAATGAAGTGAGGGTAAAACGACATCTTTAAAGTTAAATATAGTGAAATTAAACATTTAATATTTACTTGAGCATATAACTTTTGTATGCAGCACTTTGTTTATCTGGTAGTCGAGGGATTCTCCAAACTAGTGAACGAAATAAATGCTCATATTTTGCTTCACCTGTTCCAACCTATTAAAATGAGTTTTTAATGGTAATAGAAAATAAACTTGAAATAAAAATAAACTTGAGATTGTGATAGAAAAATAAACTTGAATTAAGTTTGTGGTAGAAAAATAAACCTAAAACTTAAGCTAGTAACAGAAATAAACTTGAAGCAAGTTTGTAATAAAAAAATAAACTTGAATCAAGTTGGAATAAAAAATAAACTTGAAATAAGATTGCAACTTAAAATAGAAATAAACTTAAGTTGTAATGAGAAAATAAACTTGGAATAAGTTTGTGATAGAAAAATAAACTTGAAATGGGATTGTAATAAAAGTAAACTTGAAAAGAATTGTAAAAGGAAAATAAACTTGAAATAAAATTGTAGTAGGAAAATAAACTTAAGATTGTGATAGAATAATAAACTTGAAACAAAAACACACCTCAATTAAACAAGGCTCATTTTGCTGCACTGTTCCCATTAATTTATCCTTCAAGTTTTTAACTTTTCCAGGTTTTCTCATCTTTGAGTGAACTGAACCAACACCCCAATGTCTCTCTTCACGGAAAATATAAATCCAAGCTTCCGGTATCGGAAAACGGATGCAAATATTTTCACAAGGGATTGATCTAGTAGATTCTACTGTTCCTTTAGCACATTGTTGATGTAGGGCTGCTGCAGTTTCTATTCGAATTTCTACTTGCTTCCCAGACAGACGCATTATGCATTTTACACTGAGAGGTTTTTCTCGGTTCTTTGGCGGCCTTATTCTGAAGCGCATTAATTCGAAGAAGCAGCCATCTGGAGGTACAAGTCGAATTACTTGGTCTTCTTCCCAGACAGACTTTTCTACAGTACTGTGGAACTCTGGAGCTTCGAAACGTATCCATCTTTCGGTGTACATGGGCAAAATGTCTTTTCTTCTAACTATTTCTTTCCCTTCACGTCGACGATCATTTAATCCAATCTCTAAGGTAGGCGTTGTACCAGTAAGAAAAGCAAGGCAGAAAAGGCGAACACGTGCTTTTTGATCATGAACAAAACCTTCACGGTCAATCCTTGCTTCGTATTCGTCATAACAATGGATCTTAATAATTAACAAATTGATTTGCTTCATATACAACCTGTACTATAAGATAACCTTAGGGGCTGAAGATAGGTACCTTACGTGGAGGAGTATCTTATAGAAGGAGTGTCTTATAGTAGAGGGTGTCTTATATATAGAGTTTTATTTAAGGGTATCTTATAATGAGCGGTAGCTTATAGTGAGGGTATTTCTTAAGTCCAAGCAAAGCCAAATACACACCTGAACCTCATCCTGTCTATATAACGGTGCATTTGCTGCAGTAAACTCTCTTTTGCTAGGACATATAAATAGAGCATCCTCTACAGCCCTCGTAAAACTCAAAACAGTAGAAGCATCCAACGACCCAAACTTTGCTATAACATTGCATTGTGCTGCATGTTCAAGGGGAAGTCCATATTTTGTAATGTGTCCTTCTACAAGTCTGGAAATTTGGCCTGGACGTATACCCACACGTTCTTTGTAGAGAATATGTTGTAATTTGACTGTGTGTATTTTGCCGTAAATATCATAAGCTTGTAATGTTGGGTCAGATAATGAATAGTTGGCCTATTAAAAAATATAAACTTGCTTCACTTTTAAAAAATAAATTTTTGCTTCGCTTTCTTGTTTCAGCTTTTGATAATTTTTAATTTTTTAAAAGCTTGCTTCACTTTTTAAAAATTGTTTCAGATAAAATTATTTTTTGCTTCACATTTTTGCTTCACATTTTTGCTTCAACTTTTTGCTTCAAGTTTTTTGCTTCAAGTTTTTTGCTTCACTTTTTTTATAAGCGAAGCACACTTTTTTGCTTCAATTTCTCAAATTCTTTTTTAACTTTAGTTTGCTACCATTATTTAGTCTTAAATAGAACCGATTTACCAACCTGTAGCAAAATTTCCTGAGATGGCCTAGTCTCTTGCGCATTTGAATACAAAGAAAGCATATTTCCATTAAGTCGAACAAAAATAGGTTTCCAATAACGATCAGCCATCAGCTTTTTTTTTGGTGGATAACGTAGCAGAAGTTCCCAGCCATCCCCGGTAAAACGCGGAGGAAATTCAGAAAGAGGTTGAGAATCATCTTCGTCATATAGAGGAGTTTGTTCATCGATAGCCATATTCTAAGTTTAAATATTTTAATTAAAAAAGTTTTTGCTTCAAGTTTTAATTTTAAAATGCTTCAGGTTTTAATTTTGATACTTTTTTGCTTCAGGTTTTAAGTTTAGAAACTTTTCTGTTTCATGTTTCAAATTTTAATTATTTTTTAAGTCTGCTTCATGTTTCAATTTTATTATAGCAAATATTTTGCTTCAGGTTTTAATTCTAAAAACTTCTTCCTTCATGCTTCTAATTTTAATTTCTAACGTTTCTCTTCACCTTACCTTAAAATCGTCTTCAAATCCAACAGGACGCACCATTGACGGCGTTACCGGACTACCGCCTTCTTGAGTTGGGGTTGAAAGTCTAGACGAAGTAGGTCTTCTAATACCTCCCTCGTTTTCTTCTATATATTCCCCAGCTTCTACAGCAGCTTCTCTTCTAGCCCTTTCCATTTCTGCTTGTTGGCGTGCTTCGGCAATGAGTTCCTCTATTGGACGGACATCAAAAGGATCATCAATAACACTCTTTTGTCTATCTTGCCGAGAAAGTGGAGCAAACGGATCCACCTCCCTTTCACCTCCACCACCTCCCAAAGCCAAATTTTTGGCCCGACTTGTATCGAAGGGATCTGTTATTCCAGAGGTCAGAACTTCTGCCAAGTGTACATCAGATTCTGAGGGAGGAAGCAAAGAAGCACTTTCAAAAGCGGCTGCCCAATTTTTTGATGGAGGTGCTTCAACTTCTTGTATTGCTTCATCTTTAGCTTCTGCTTCTGAATTTGCTTCTGCTTCATCTTTTGTTTCTGCTTCTTGTTTTGCTTCTGCTTCTCCTTTTCCTGCTTCATGTTGCTCAATCTCGCTTTCATCACTCTCTTCATCTTCCTCCTTCACCTTGCTTCCATTTTCCTCTTCCTCATTCCCCAACTTAAATCCGTGCTGAGCAGCAATCTTCTTAGCCAATTCAGTAGCAGCCTTCTCCATATCCTCTTCCATTTTAGGATCGTATTTTTCTTCAATTTTCTTTTCCTTTCGTTTCTTCTCCTTTCCTTTAGCAACAGATGCAACTTCCTTCCCAGCATTAATTCCAGCAGCTAAAACCCCTCCAATTTTTGAACCAAACCCTTTTTCAAGTTTTTCTAGCTTCTTCTGCCGTTTTTCAGCTTTCATTTTTTTGTGATGTGCTTCTTGTTCCAAAATCTGTTGCCGTTGTAAAGCGGTCAGTTGCATGGCAGTACCACCTACAGTTGATAAATAGCTTTGTACTTGCTGGTCGTCTTGTAGTTGGGAAGCTGCTGATTGTTCGCCAAGTTGACCTAGCCTCTCACCGGTATTCTTGACAGCCTTATTAACCTTAAGAAAAATAGGGGATAATTAATTAAACTTGAAAAATATAAAGAGAAATAAACTTGAAAATAAATAAACTTGGAAATAAACTTGAAAATATTTTTAAGATTAAACTTAGGAATATATAAAATAAACTTGATAGAGCAAAATAAACTTGAAACTTGCTACAAGGGGTCAAGTTTATTTATGTATCAAGTTTATTTAATAGAGTTTCAAGTTTATTTTCAAAACTGAAGCAAGTACCCCTACCATCTCAGTCATCTTATTAAAGCGTGCCCACGGATCTTCTTCATCCTCATGTTTTTCTTCTTCTATTTTTGTTTCTTCTTCATCTTTTGGTTCTCTATCTGCTACAGAAGGTGAACCGTTGCTAGGAGGGTTATCTGGAATTTTTGCTGCAGTTGGAGCAGGTGGTCGACTTGGTGGTGGAATTTTGGGCCGTGCTGGAGGCTCTGCCCTCTTTACTGTTTCATCTTCCATTTGTTTTATAGTGTCTTCAGAGGTTCTTGGAGGAGGCCTTCAAAGATTTTCTTTACAAAAATAAAGTGTTTGAAGCTACCTTGGAGGCAAAGGAGCTCCGCCATGCTGCTCAATTTCACTTTCTTGTGCTTCCCAAGAGAAAGGATCATGTGTTCTTGTCTTTTGAGTAAATCCTGGAAGTCCAAGTCCTGCAGCAATAGCAGGAGGAGGCGGGAGAGGAGGAGCACGAGGAGGTGACCCATAAACTGAAACATCAACTGGGGTTTCATTTGTTTGAGGTGGGAGATCGGATTGGTAGGGCACAGCATTTCCATCCTCACTAAAAGGATTTAGGCCAGAATATGGTGCTGCTACAGGTATTTGCTGTTCTATTGGTTGATCCGATACAGCAGCATACTGCCCGTCATAATTATAATTGTATTGGTAAATATCTGATGATGTTGGGGGAACTAAAAGGAAAGTGAAGCAAGTTTGAATAGTTGAAGCAGAAATTTATAAAAAATAAAATGTGAAGCAACCTGCTCCATAAGGATTATTAGTTCCGTAGTCGGTAGAATAATAGCCGGTTGTTTCATAAGTTGAAGGACCATAAGAATAGTCTTGGTAATTTGAAGCATAGCCTTCTACAGCTAAATATGTTTAGATAAAATTTTAAGGATGTGCTTCAAGTTTTAAGAATGTGCTTCAAGTTTTAATAACACTTGGAATTAAAATAAAACTTGAAGCAATTACAAACTTAAAAAAATTTCAGGTTTTAATAAAACTTAGAATTAATTTAAAACTTGAAGCAACTTTAAAAATAAAACTTGGAAATTAAAACTTGAAGCAATCTCAAACTTAAAACTTAACCCCAAGTTTTAATAAAACTTGAAATTAAAATGTAATTAAAACTTGAAGCAACTTACTAGCAACAGTATTAGTCGTCTCATTTCCATAGTAGTAGCCACCTTCTGTATAACTTTGTTGTTGATATTCTTGTTGTCCCCCATTACTATAAAATAAATGGGAAGAATCAGTTGTATATTGTGATTGAGAAGCTTGAGTTTCTTCTTGTGTGAAAGGATTTCCTGCTTCTTTAATTGTTGCTTTATTCGATTCTGAAGCAAATTCCATTTTTGTGCTCCAATGTGCTTCCTCTCTAGATTCCACAATTTCTTCACTCATTTGAGTTGGCACAGTTCTGATAGGAGCATTACTTGCTTGATTATTCTGGTGGGCGCTAGCAAAATTTTCTGAAGCAAAATGTGCTGGTGTTTCAAATGTATTTTCGTAGCTCGAATCGGAGAGTGGGGGGAGTTGAATATTTGAAATATTGGAAGGTTGGGGTTTGTCTGAGGAATCCTAAAAAATTAATGAATATTCCAGCTAAAGAACAATTTTGAAGTTGTACCATTATTTGTTGTTCAACTTCCTCTTCAAGTTGTTGTCTATGCTGCTCAACTTCGTCAATCAATTTGTGTACTTGTTGTTGCAATTGTTTTGCTAATTCTGTTAAAAATAAAGGGATAATTTAATTAAACTTGAAGCAATTACAAATTTAAAATGAAGCAATTATTAAAATAAACTTGAAACAAGTTTTAAGTGAAAGAGGAAAACTTGAAGTAAATAAAGATTAAATGAAATAATTTTAAAATAAACTTGCAACAAGTTTGGATTAATAGGAGAGAAAATAAACTTGAAGCAATTACAATTTAAAATGAAGCAAGTTTAAATAAACTTGAAACAAGTTTAATAATAAGAAATGTTATTATAATTAAAGTTGAAGCAAAAACATCATAATCTTTTAAATAATTCTATAAATAAAGGTAAATTTTAGGAAGGAAAAAATAGAAAAAAATTCTTGAAGCAAAGGAGAAATGCCGTCACTAAAATTTCGTCACACTGTGCTCATTTTAACGGAAGCTTTTTGAAAAAAAAGAAAAGTAAAGGAATACTTAAATTTTCATGTTTATAAGGGAAAAAGCAAGAAACACTCCCATTGTGAGTAGCAAAAAACTCAGACTTTGCCTATATGGGAGAGTAAAAGTAAATATGTAAAGGGAGTTAGGCATGAAAAAATAGGCAAGATTGATTATATTGGAAAAGGCTTCTTATTGCCAGCCGGTAGAAAATTTTATGAATTTTATTGTTATATTTATTATATGAGGGAAATTGTGCTTCTGAAAAATAGGTATATTTTTTAGCATTTAAATTGTACTTTCTAATATTTGTAATTGGGTGAAATAAAACTTTAATTAATTAAACTTGAAGCAAGTCTAATTAAATATAAGTTGAATATATAAAAATAAACTTGAAAATGAGCATATAAATAAACTTGAATAGAAGACATAAAAATAAACTTGGAAGTACCTACTTGTATAAATTAAGTTTGTAAACTTAAGTTTATTTTTTAGTAAACTTAGGTTTGCTTCATTTATTCTAGTTCTGTTTTCCTGTGTTTCAATTTAAGTATTTTAAATAGAAAATATAAATTAAGCATTAACATAACTTAAAACAAGCTTTATGTAAATTCACTGTTATATATTGATTTAACTGGTTGGCAGCAAATGCCACGTTAATATGTAGCATTTGCTTGTTAACACGAGGAAAGAAAGGAAAAAATAAAGGAAAATTAAATGCAATTTCCATTGATTCTCGTTACAATTTTTATTCAATTTTATTTAAAAATTTATTTAAAAATCCCCACCCAAGTTTTCTGTAGCAACAGACTCATCTTCTGTATCACCGAGGGACTGTGCTGGTTGTTGTTCCTCCTCAGGAAAATTTTCCCAGTCGTCACCCCGACTTTGTCTTCTATGAACTACCGGTTTTTTAGGTGCTTTACGGGCATATTCCGGGTTTGATTCGATTATATCCTCTCCAGGTTGGTGATAATGATAGGCTGCAGCAGTAGAATCACAACGAAGTCGAGTCTAAGTTTAATTTAATACAAGTTTAATTGTAAATTAAATAAACTTGAATTTGTAAAAGTTTCAAGTTTATTTTTGTAGTCTTATTAAATAAACTTGAAGCAATTGTAATAAATAAACTTGAATTGTAAACTTGAAAATCAAGTTTATTTTTGTGCTTGTACATACCTATTTCACTTATTGAACTTGAATTAATTTAAAAAATAAACTTGAATTGTAGACTTAAATTTAAGTTTATTTTTCTATTTAATAAACTTGAATTAATTAATTGTAAATTAAATAAACTTGAATTTGTAAAAGTTTCAAGTTTATTTATATTTCATGTTTATTCTTTATGCGTATAGTAAACTCTTACCATTGTAGGGCTTCGACAACTTAATTCTTCCGGCCCAGTTGAATATCGCCTTTGAGAAGATTTTAAATCTTAAAAATTATTGAGAATTTAATCTAAAATTTACTTCCCTACTTTTGCATTTTGGGGGTAACACAACTCTTATTTTTTCAATATTAGCAGAAGAATCATTTGTTGGTTCTAATTTTGTTGTTTCAATTTCCAAAGTTGTGTTAGGTGTAAGTGAAAGTCTGGGCCTTGGAGAAGAATTTCTTGGTCGAGGAGCGAAACTGGTGGCTGCGGGATATTCTTCTGTTGTAGTAGAGGAACGTGGTCTAGTACTCATCTTAAAAAATGGTAAAATAAAAGATTATTGTATTTTTGTAATTTTGCTTTAAGCTACATATTAGAAACTTAAGTAAACTTGAAACAAGTTTTAATTGTTTCAAAGTAATTAAACTTGAAAAAAGGTTTAATTTTAAGCTTGAAAATATTAAAACTTGAAAAGGTTGTAAAGCTTGAAACAAGTTTTAATTGTTTCAAAGAAATTAAACTTGAAACTTTAAGTTTGAACTTAAAAATAATAAAACTTGAAACAAGTTTTAATTGTTTTGAAGAAATTAAGCCTAAAAGTTTAAGTTTGAGCTTAAAAATAATTAAACTTGAAGAAATTTTAAACATGAATAAAAAGTTGTAAACTTGAAACAAATCTCAAAAATTTTAAGAGAGAGAGAATATAGTTAAATAAATATATGTTAAAATATTTTAAGTGAGTCCTCATCCAAACGTTAATCTTGTTTTTAATCCCTTTCTCCACTATAAAAAATATATCTCGTTAAAATTTTTCTCTCTTTCTATTTACTTAAATGCCAATATATTTTTTTCCCTTACCGACGCAGATTTAAAATAGCTTGCGCGGGCTTCTTCTTCCTTTCCTCGAACAACAGTCGATGATGACTTTTTAACAGATTTTTTTGTGGGTATTATGTCATGTGTTGATGATGGAAGGGTGAAGATAGCTAAGAAAAATGAAGAGAAAAAATAAGATTTTAATTTGCTTCAAGTTTAGGGTTTTGCTTCGAATTTTTTATTTTTTTGTTTCATCTCCTAAGTTTTGCTTCTAATTTTTTAAAATTTTGCTTCTAGTTTTTTACGTTTGCTTCATATTTCAATTCTTGCTTCATTTTTAATTTTTTCAATGTTTATAAGCCTCAAATATCACTTACAATTTGAAGTCTGTGCTTCTTCCTCATCCTCCACAAACTCGCCCCCACTAGCACTGTGAACTAGACTCTTATGAAGCTCAAATTCTTGATCTACTAACTAATTTAAATTTAAGTTTTAAATTAATAAAATATTTCAAACTTCTGGGCCCGATACACGCATTGTATATTTTTGTGTTTCTCCTTTTGTTGGGTCAACACGGCGAGTCTACAAAGAAAAACAAAAATAAACTTGAAGCAAGTTTTAATTGCTCGAAAAAAATAAACTTAGAAAAAATAAAACTTGAAACAAGTTTAAACTTGAAAATATTAAAACTTGAATTTGTAAACTTAAAAATTTAAGAACTTAAAATACCGGATTTATTCTAATAGAACCACAGTCTCTATTAGAACCACAGTCTCTAATATAACCACCCCAAACGGAGGGAATGAAAAATACAACCACAGTCTCTATTAGAACCACAGTCTCTAATATAACCACATGTTAAAAATTTATAAGGGGTTTGGGGTATTTTTGCATCTTTCAGACGAATGGAGAGATATAGTGGGATTAGAAATGCTAATGTGTATTTGGTTATCAACAAGGATGAGGGATTTTCTGAGATATTGTGGATTTGGGAATTAAGACAGATTTGTAAGGATAAGGATGTTACAGATGTTGGTTATAGTGTCGTAGCTAGTGTTATTCCATATTCTTGCGCTTCACATGTTCACATATTCAGCTTCACATATTCAGCGATTAAGAGTCCAAATCCTCTTAATCCCTATATATAGGAATTAAGCCTCCAACCCTGATAATCCAAATACAAACCATAATCCCTCTAAGTCCTCCAAATCACACAATATCTCCTTTTACTGATGAACTGTCACAAAAAATCAAATGGTATGAGGGCATGCATTCCACTTGCCCTCCAAATAAACTACAAACAAGCAACCCTAATACAAATCCTCCTACATTCTACTTATCTCACTTAACCCTCCTAATACCCTGCAAACCTTAATCCATCCAACTCCTTTGATATTCCCTTCAAATAACTCGATATCTTTAACAACTGTGGCATTAATCTAAAAAAACTTATAGGTCTCTCACTCGTATAATATAGTTAGTTTGCCGTCCTCAGTGATTTGGAGGATCGGTCCGCTCCGATCTGGCAAATCGAATCAAAACTTTCAGTTAACGTAACTGCTGGGTTATTTCAGCGCCTTAAGCAAAATTTAGAAAATCTTGGAAGACAAGAAGTACTAAATTTGTTTAAAATTCTAATCATTTTTAGAGAATTAGAAAGAGAAAATTCCCATGATTTTCAATTTTTCAAAAAATCTTGGTTGAAAAATAGAACCACAGTCTCTATTAGAACCACAGTCTCTAATATAACCACATCAAATTGAGAGGTTGAAAAATAGAACCACATGTGGTTCTATTAGAATAAATCCGGTATGCTTAATCAAATACTTACAACTTCAATAATTGTTTCATCTGTGCTGCTTTCTTTCATTCCACTATCAACTTCGCCTCTAGTTGTAGAATGCCTTCTTTGCCAGTCTTCATCTAAATCCTCCTCAACAGATTCAGTAAAACTTTTAATAGCAAATTGTTGCCTTCTCAATTCATCAACATCCATTAATTCTAGAGAAAATAAACTTGAATTAAATTGTAAAATAAATAAACTTGAGTTGTAATTGTTTCAGGTTTATTTTATTTCAAGTTTATTTTTGTAGTCAAGTTTATTTTTATTTTAATAAACTCGAATTGTAAAATTGAGAATTGTAATTTTAGTATTTAAGCTTTTTTACAATTGTTATTTAATTAAACTTGAATTAATTGTAAATTATATAAACTTTAATTGTAATTGTTTCAAGTTTATTTATATTTAATAAACTTAAGTTTATTTATTTCAAGTTTATTTTTATTTAATAAACTTGAATAGTAAAAACAAGTTTATTTTTGATACAATTGTAATTTAATTAAACTCGAATTTAATTAAACTTGAATAAATTATTCCGCCTTAAATTATAGAGAATTAAGGTCAAAAGGTGTTGAAATTCGATAAAACAAATTTTTACGTAAAAAGCAAAATTATTCTTATTCCACTATACAATTCTGTCAAGTGTGGATATATTTAACAACAAAATTATAAAAAGGCAGAAAAAGACTTGCTTCTAGTTAAAGCGAGATGGCCTATGGGAATTGGGTGTACTTAAATGGCAAAATGAGCAAAACGGGCATTTAGCTTGAGATGTTTTTATTTTTTGTTTTATAGACTTGAAAGAATGTATTGTTTTGACAAAAAAAAATTTTTTTTCCTTTTTTTCCTTCAGTTTTATTTTTTATGAAAATTTAAAAATATTTATTATGCTTCAAGTTTATTTTTTTTAGCTTAAAGTTTATTTGTTTTCAAGTTTACAATTCAAGTTTATTTTTTTTAATTCAAGTTTTTTATTTTTAAGTTCAGGTTTATTTTTTAATTTTTTTTACAATCTCAAGTTTATTTATTTAAAGTTTATTTAGATTTAATTCAAGTTTAAATAAATAAACTTGAGGTTGTAAAGAGTAAAAAATAAACTTGACTGCAAACTTAAAAATAGATAAACTTGAGCTCAAATTTTTTTATTCATTTAAGGTTTATTTTTACAATTACAAGCTTGAATTTACAATTCAATCTTTTTCAAGTTTAATTTTAAATACCTACATATTTCAAGTTTAATTACCTATTTGTTTTCCCATCATTTGCGAAGCTCTTTCTGATATCTGCCTTCTATTTTAAAATTATTTATTTAAATTTAACTAAATATTTATTCAACCTGAAGGCATTTCTGCCTGCATGAACGTCGAATTGTCTCTCTTCCTTGTGTGAAGGGCCTTCACACGGGTCCATTTATTAAATAAAAATTTTTTTTAAACAAAAAATAAAATCATAACAATTAATTTCTTAAAAAATAAAAATTATTTTCATTAAAAAATTTTTTTTCACATAATTTTTGGTCAACAATATTTCACTCATTTCTTATTTTTTTATTATTCTCAAAAGATAAACAACTGAAAAAATTTTTTTTGGGAATATATTTAATATATAGACGACAAATTGGGGGGTATTTCATGACAAAATCGATGCTTAATGTATAAAAGAAAAAAGCTTGCCAAGAAAGACAAGAGCATAAAAATAAGGAATAAAATTATGGATAAAATATGGGGAAAACTTGAATATTTTATTTTTTAATGGATAAGAGTACAAACTTAAAAATAAAATTTAAAAATAAATAAACTGTAAATAAAACTTGAATTTTTAATGAATAAAAAATAAACCTTAAAAATAAATTTAAAAATAAATTTTTTACAAACCTAAGTTTTGAGTTGCAACTTTTTTTACAATTCAAGTTTATTTTTTTAGACAAGTTTAAATTTTAAAATAAAACTTGAAATAAACTTGTTTAGAAGAAAATAAGTTTTAAGTTTGAAAGGTAAGTTTGTAATTGTTTCAAGTTTTAAGTTGCAAAACAAAGTTGCAAAAAAGTTGTAATTTTTTCTTCAACATTCTCTCAAGTTTGCGCTCAAAAAAGTTTGTAGACTTAAAATTACTTATAAATCCTTTACAAAAATATTTTTAGGTGGCATTTAGAATTTTATTTAATTTTTTAAGGAAGCCATAAAAAACAAAATATTATAAATTTAAAAAATAAAGAAAATAACTCGACGTATAAAGTAAAGTACCATGATTTATTATGTCCATATTTTAGTTGATTATTTAAACAAACTTAAAAATGAGTAAATAACAATACTCGTTTTTTATCAACTTTTCATTTGTTTAATTCAATTTTGGCCATAATTTTGTTTGCGACAATATTGGCAGTATGTAGCTATATACTAAACCCATCGATTGGCCATTGTTTGGAAAGGAAACAATTGCAGGGAGAAAGGGGATAAAAGCTTTGAGGATGCAAATGCCGTCAGTCTTCCGTCTTTTTCTTCTTTTGGCAGTCCAATAAATTTATTATTTTTTAAAAACAATAAATTAGTGGATTATTAATTGTTTTTAAATTCTTCAGAAAATTTAAAGGAGCAAGATTTTTGTAGTTAAGATAAATACAGGATTATTTCAAGTTTGTAAATGTTTCAAGTTTTAATTTAGTTTACGCTTTGTTAGAAAACTTGAAAACAACGGAAATAAACTTGACTACAAATAAATAAACTTGGATAGAAAAATAAACTTGAATTGAAAAATAAACTTAGGTAAATTAAAAAATTACAACTCTAAACAAGTTTTTAAATATTGCAAGTTTTAGTCAGGTTTACGTTATGCTTGAAAATAAACTTGGCTGAGAAATAAACTTGAATTAAAATAAAAAGCAACTTGAAACTTAAGTTTGTAAAAAGTTTTATTTTTCAAGTTTAATATTTTCTAGCATAAACTTAAAAGTTTGTAAACTTAAGTAAATATCTTTTTTTTCATTTTAAGAAAATTACAAATATGTTTATTTAAAAATTTTAATTTTAGAAATTAAATAAAAACTCTAAGTTGACTAACAAAAAAAAATCAAAAAATTTTAAAAATATTTTTCTAAAAATAAATATTTTTATTTTATTCTTTATTCAAACATTCACATCGCTTATGCTTTTCCCCCTCTATAATTTTCTTTTCTTCACTTCTCCCACTTTTTGCTAGCAAATCTGCTTCGGATTTATTATTGCTTAATTTTTGTTGAGATTTTGAGGAATTATTTCGATTTTGATATTTTTTCTTTTGAAATTCTGCATTGGCAGAAGCTTCACTAGTTATTGTATTTGTTGCTGCAAGTGCAGCGTCTGATATAGCTGAATTGTTTCGGCTTTTGGTACTAAAATATTAAAACTTAAGTTTATTACAGAAAAATAAAACTTGAGGTCAAACTTGAAAATAAGCTTGAAATCTCGGACTTAAACTTGAGTAAGCTTTTGTATTTATAAAACTTGTTTAGCAGAAAACAAGTTTGTATGCTTCAAGTTCTAAATTACACGAAAAAGTTGCAACTTTTTTTTTTCTAAATTACACGAAAAAGTTGCAAAAGTTGCAACTACAATGAATCAAGTTTGAGCTCAAAATTAAGCTTGTGCTTATATAAGAAGATATAGTGCAAAAAGGACATATTAGCATACTCCTATACCTCACACTGTAAATTCGCCCTAACTCTTGGAGCCGTTGATCCAATGGATTCGTTCTAGGAAGAACGCGAGGAATGCCCACACTAGGCAAATTGTGCCCATTATTAGTATTCCTTCTTCTTCCTCCACTAAAAAATTAACAAAATTTCTCAAAAATTTTTCCATTTCCAAACCTTAACCCCAACCCATTCCGATTATTTGCTTTAACAAATACTCGTTGTTGAGCAGAGTAGAGTGCCGCAGCTGGACGCATACCTGCAGCGCTAGCAGCTTTTTGTGCTGCTAAGGTAGCTGCAGCAGTTAAACGTTCTCTTTCTTCCAAATAAATCATTTTTAGTTGATCTGAAAGGCAATCTCCACAAAAGAAAAATTTATTTTTTACTTAATTAACAATTTCCTCACCGTATAAAAATTTCTCCCATTGTTGTAAAGTTGAAATACGCCGGAAATGGGCGGGGTGTATTGCATGCATTCGACAAAAGTTTTGGACTAGGGAACGTACTAACACCTCTTCTCGAACTTTTCCATATTGTATCTGCATTCTTTTTAGGTGTGTTAATTCGTCGAAAATAGCGCGTTCGTGAACATATCGAGTAGTGGAGTTGGCTAGGTCTGTAAAATGATGAGAGTGAATAATTAGAAAAAAATAAACTTGCAATATTTAAGATTAAACTTAAAAATAAAATAAACTTGAAATATAGAAATAAACTTGGAATATAAAAATAAACTTGGATTATTTAAGATTGAACTTGAATATATTAAAATAAACTTAAATATAAAAAATTAAACTTTGAATACTTAAGATTAAACTTGAATATAAAAATAAACTTGGAATATAGAAAAAATAAACTTGGATTATAAAGCTTGAACTAGTCTAAAATAAACCTTAAGCACAAACATAAGTATAAAAATAAACTTGGAATAAATATAAAAAATAAACTTGATTTATAAACTTGAAAATAATTCCCACCTCCAAACGTAGCTAAACGTCCCGGAGGCGGTGAAAGTCCATCCTCAAGAATATGCAACTCTGTAACTGCTTCATCTAATGATTGATGCCTGTAATCTGATGGAGGTAAAGGTGTCCATTTACGACGAATTCTTTTAGGTTTATCTTCATAACTATCGTCAGGTTGTAATAAATCACTATTTACTGCTAAACGGACTTTTTTGGAAGAAGCTGAGGGAAATCCTAGTTTAATTTTTATAGATGTTTGTTTAAAAATAATTCAACCAATTTCTCTATCCGACAAATTTTTAGGTGAATGTCTAACATTTTCAGCATGTTCACCTTCTGTATTTATTACAGGCGAACTAAATATAAAAAATAAACCTGAGGCATTGTGAATAAAATAAATAAACTTAAAATATAAAGATTAAACTTAAGATTGTAAAAATTAAACTTAAAACCTAAGCATAAACTTAAAACTTGGAATATAAAATAAGCTTGAAATATAGAAATTAAACCTGAGGAAAATAATCTCAAAAAAAATAAACTTGAAAAATAAACTTGGAATATAAATAAACTTAAGTTATAAAAAGTAAACTAAAACTTAAGCATAAACCTAAAACTTGGAATATGAAAAACTTAAAAATAAGACTTACTTAACTAAACTTGAAAGTAATAAACATGAGTAAAATAAACTTGAAATATACATACGAGTTATCCTGTTGTAGCAACTCCTCTTCTAAAGGCTGTTGTAAAGCAGAAATAGATGAAGCATTAGAAAAGTCATGAACCAATAAAGTATTAGTCGAAGCATCTAGATTATCCACTTCTTTTTCTCCCATATTTTCCTTCCTTGCTTCATTTGGTAATTTATTTGTTGTAGCCATAGCTAAATCTATCAAGGCTTTTTGTTGTTGATAGAACTGTTCAATGCTGTGGTTGTTAAGGTCGGTAGTGCTAGTTGATTTGGGAAGTTTACCAAAGATTGCGGAAGCAGAGGATGAGCGGCGCTTCAAAATAAATTTAATATACATGGAATATAAAAATAAACTTAAGAATGAACTTGAAAATAAACTTAGAAATAAAATTAAGATCAAACTTAAAAATAATATTTAAAATAAACATTAAAAATAAACTTAAGACTGAACTTAAAAATAGGCTTGAAAATAAGTTGTTTTATTTTAAGGCTTTTGCGGATTGTAAACTTTTTACAATTTGTAATTGTAAAGGATTTAGTAAATAAACTTAAAAATAAACTTGAAAATAAACTTAGAATTCAGAAACAAATTTTTCAAACTCAAAAATAATTTTTTCAAACTCACAGAAACCATTGTACTAGCATCTACCATTTCTCCTCTTCCACCACTTTCATCATTTAGCTTTTGAGCAGCTCTAGTTAGCAACGAAATTCCACGTCTTATAGGTGGGGGCTGCTTCTCATAATTACCCAATTCATCACTATTTGTTAATTCTGCCCTAACTTTGCGAAGACGGGCTAAAAATAAAATTGAAACTCAAAAAAAAAATTAATTTTTCTTCTACCAGCTTTTATTTGTTCTTCAATACTTTGTCTAGAAGAGTTTAGCTCTCTTGTGGAAAGCTCAGAAGCTAGACAGGCCTCGTATCTTACAGTTAAGTAGTCAACTATTAAATCGTGTCCTCGACGTTTAGCAACGTCCAAAGGTGTTAGTAGTTCTCCCTTGAAAAAAATTTTTTGGGAAAACTCTTTTGAAGTCCTTTCAATTTAACCTTATAAATCATAAGGGAATTTGGAGGAGCATCTCTCGAACACAAAAGAACAACCATTTCCATATTTCCACTGGCTGCAGCTAAATGTAGGGCTGTTCTTCCAAAGAAATTTGAGGAACTAACAAAACGAGGTTCAATGCCTAACATCCAATCAACACATTCTTAAGTTAATTTTAGGAATTACAATTGTGAAATTACAAACTTTAAATTATATCAATTCCGCCTGCTTTGCAATTAACTATTTTATAATTCCGCCTAGTTTACAATTATTAATTTTATAATTCCGCCTGTTTTACAATTAACTAATTTTAAATTCCGCCTGTTTCACAATTATAACTTTAATAATTGCGCCTGTCTATTTTACAATTAATTTTTCATAATTCCGCCTGTTTTTTTTTATAATTACGCCTGTTTTATAATTAATTACAACTTAATTTTATAATTAAACTTGAAGCAAAATCTCCCCCCACCTTTACTTCCAACTTGAACAGCTTCATGAAAAGGCAAGTCCCCTCTATAATTTTGCAAATCCAAACTAGCACCTCTTTGTCTTAAAAGCTTAAGTACTCTAAGTTGTGCCTTAGCTGCTGCACAGTGTGCTGCAGTTCTAATACGTCTGTCCTGATGATTTGGATCTGCGCCTCTTTCCAACAGCAATTTGACACATTCAAGGTGACCATAAGCTGCAGCAAAGAAAAGGGGTGTATCGCCGTTTCTGTCCCTCGCATTAACCACCCAATGATGGCCAAGATCTAACATTGCTTGGACTATAGGTAGATGACCATGACTTGAAGCACAGTGCAAAACTCCAAGTTTATCCCTGTCCGCAGTGAAGCGATTAGCTCCTGCTTGGATTAGACTGCTAAAAGCTCGTAGATTGCCTTGAAAATTTATTAAAAATATTCTAAGACAATTTTTCTGGCATACCCCCACTAGCAGTCCAAATTAAAGGTGTTCGCCCATCCAGGTCTGTACATTCTAGTTGGGCACCATGCCTCAAAAGAACGTGTAAAATGGCTTCTGAACGTTCTACGGGCACTTCACGATGACTTTCAGTTTCGGTAAAGCCTACGGTGGCATAATGCAGTGGATGCGCTCCGTGAATGTCTGCTAGAGCTAGCGGAGAACCATGGCGAAGCAATGCTATTAGAACGTCCAACTTTAATTAGTTAAGTTTTAATTTTGCCTCAAGTTGGTAAAATTCAAGTTTTATTAATAATTCAAGTTTTACAATTTATAATATTGAAGTTTGTAAAATTCAAGTTTTAAAATTATTAATTCAAGTTTTAAGTTTATTAAAATTCAAGTTTTATCAAGTTTAAAAAGGTTCAAGTTTTGCATTTAATTCAAGTTTTATTTCAAGTTTATTTTCAAGTTTTAAGATTAATTCAAGTTTTACAATTAATAAAATTAAAGTTTGTAAAAATCCAAGTTTTATTATTCTCCAAGTTTGAACTCAACCTGTTAAGTTTTATTTTTGCTCAAGTTTTAATTATTGGAGAAAATAACTAATTGTGAAGCAAGTTTATTTGTTATTCTTACTTGTCCACAAACAACTGCCCAGTGTACTGCAGAATGTCCATCCCTATCTAACTGTCCCAATTGAGCGCCCTCAAATAAAAATAATTATTTAATAAATATTTTTAAAATTTACTTGTTCTATTAAAAATTCAAGTACAGTTACGTTTCCTGCCATAGCTGCTACAAGTAGGGGAGTGAATCCAAATTGGTCTTGTGCATCCATTAAAGAGCGTTCCAATGCTTCAAAAAATAATTTTTAATATTTTTATTATTGATAAAATTATATAAAAATTACAAACTAAAAATTCGTTGGAAGGTGGCAATATCTGCACAATCTGCAGCATAATGCAAAGGTACCTTAACATAATTTTTAATAAAATTTTTTAAAATATTTTTTTACTCGTAATTCATTGTCCCGAGCTGCTACACTTTCCTTAAAGATAAAAAATTTATTTTTCAATTATTAAGAATATTTCAGTATAACTAACAGGCTTTTTATCAAGAATAGCATTTGCTTCAGTTAAGTTGCCCTCATCTAAAGCAGTAAAGAGTAGCTCTCCAGAAGATGAAGCTAACATATTTTCGTCCTCTACAACCATTATTTATTGTTTTATTTGTTTTAATTGTAAACTTTGTTCAAGTTTTAATAATACAACTTGAAATTGAGAGAATCATTAAACAAACTTAAAACATATTTAATATTTAAACTTGATTAAGTTAAATTAACAAACTTAAGTTTGTTAAAACCAACTTAAATCAACTTAAGTTTATTTTAATGACCTTAAGTTTGCTTTAAAATAAACTTGGTCAAGTTTATTTTAATCAAGATTGAACTTAAATTTTGTTTAATAAACTAAAAATAAATAAACTTGAAAAATTTTTAATTTCAAGTTTGTCAGAACCTCAAGTTTGTCCTAACTATTATTAATTCTCTTAAACATCTAAGAGATGTTTATAATAGGCTGTCAATAAGAAGAGAGTGAAGAAAATGGCTGCACGTTTATTATGTAACTAATAGCAACAAATTTTTAGCACTTTTAGTTGCCCTATTTTAGAAATTCTTTTTAACATGAAAGAAAATAATTTTTATTAAAAAAAATAAAATTTTGTAAAAATTGAAAAATTCAAAAAAAATATTAAAATTAATTTAAAAACAATATTATACAAAAAAATTTAAATATAAAAATCCTTGGAATTAAAAAAGAATTGTTCACAATAATAAAAGAAAATTGGATTATCCATTTCTGAATAAGAAAAAAAATTATAAAGTAGATAATCCAAGAAATGGAAGAATATTAATATAATAAAAAAGATTTATTTATGGCCTTGAAGCATGGCTTGCTTGGAAATTAAAAAGTATAAAAAAGTATTATTTGTTGCAAACTTAAGTTTACAAACTTAATTTAACTGTTATATCAATCAACGTCAAGTTTTAATTAAATTTGAATTTACTTGTTTTTTTAAAACTTTTGTTTGTTAAAATACTTTATAATAAATATAAAAGCATAAAATTCAAGTTTTATTTTCTTTCAAACTTAAATTCTACAAAATATAAAAAGTTTTACACTTTTAATAAAGTTCTACAAATCTTAACAAGTTTATTTATTCTTTCAACATATTTTTATTTTTATTAAAGTTTATTTTAATTTTACAAACTTAAAAAAGTTTTGCGCATGTTTACAACTTTAAAGTTTTGTTTCTCTCTTTTACAAACTTGATGTTTTTATTAAAAAATAAAACTTGAATAAATAAATACAACTTAAAGTTTTTACAATTCTTTACAAGTTTATTTATTTATTCAAGTTTTATTTTTTACAAAATCAAAAAAGTTTTACAATTTGTAAAACTTATTCTCTTTCAAGTTTTATTCTCTTCAAGTTTTATTTTTGCAATCTTAAACTTTTAATCCAACCTTTTTTTACATAAAGTTTATTTAAAAATTCAAGTTTTATTTTCTCTAAAGTTTTACAATTGTTTAAGTTTCTTTCGCTTTACCGCTCTTTTGTATTTTTTTTCTTGCGCAATAAAAGAAAAATGAAATTGGATATTAATACTTTTTTTTTAATTTTTAAAGGTACTTAAAAATAGTAAATTGTTTATATATTAAAATGCCAAATAAAGAAGAATGCTTTATAGAAAAAAAGAAGAAGGTTAACAAGTTGAGGAAATAAATACTTTTAAATAAAATATTTTTTAAAAATGCCGAAAAATCGGGAAAAAATCGAGAAAAAAAAAAGATTGGAAAAATAAAATAAGAGAAATGAACAAACAATCATTTCCATTATATATTTTGGATACTTCTTTGTTTTAATTTGAGGATATTTATTTCAAGAAATTAATTTTATTTGGAAATACAGAATTTAATCATTTTTTCTTCGTTTAATTTGAAATCTACAGAAATAATAAGTTGAATCGTATTTTAAATTTTTTTCAGAAGAAAATATTTTATTTATACATATATTGCCGCCTTTAATTTCAAAGCATTTTAATCTCTCTCAATTGCTCAATTCAAATGGCTTCTGTATTTTTGTGTGGTAAGGAAAATTAGAGTTTTAAGAACCCATAATTTTAAGATTAATACAAGTACATACTTTTTATTACAATTAAGGGTGAAAATAAGTTGTAATTTACA